>JAOWBW010003047.1:0-42832 GCA_026119855.1 Campanula takesimana
AAAACCAAAGTAGGGTAACCATATGAGAAACCGAGCGGATTCCAGCCGCGTTTCGCACGGATCCCTACGCGGGTACGGGCGCGGGCTCTCACAGTGTGTATTGTAAGTGTTATGAACAAACACTAAAGTACTAGTGATTGGTTTTAATCGTGTATATACTCAATGAAGTATATAAAGAAAAAAAAATAATTACAGAACACAATATGTGTTAGAAAATGTATTCGATTATTAACGATACATATACGTGAAGTATGACCGTGTCTAGGTACAATGTGACCTATGCTACTACGTGTTTAGAGTCTAAGGTATTGGGCTCTATTTGATAGTAAGGGTATCGGGATAGACACTTTAATGTGTTAAACGTGATATGAATATGTACGTGCAAACTTGGCATGCGACAAAGTGAAATACCCTACTACTTGACTGAAGTCTGTTATAAATGGACTCTACTTGGATTGATCGTGTTACATAGACACCTTATGTGCCATTGTTATCTTGGTTTGTATTCGCAATAATTGCGTACGTGTACTATATTGAGCACATGATACATAATTACATGGTGCATATTCTTGTGAGCACATGATACATAATTACATGGGCATATTCTTGTGAGCACAGATACATGATTACATGGGCATAAAGAGTAGTCCACTAATAAGGGACTGAGTTCTGTTTCCGTAGTTCAAGTAAATATCTACTTGTACTTCTTGTGTGAGTCCAGCTGGTTCTCCTTGCTTGTTCGAAAATATATAGGTTCACGCTTGTCGCGAGAGCTGGGGTTTAAGTGACAATCGGGTCCCTATGTATTTCCGCCCGACCCTTACTACCGGCCATAGTAAGGGCATAGCTTCCTGGTTGGAGCAATAAGCCTGACCTAAGTGAATGCTAATTCCCGTCTTGTTCACCACGTGGATTTGTATCTTGGGATGACACTGGTTACCAGGTCTTCTTATATACGCACAGCAGTTCTTGTTCCTGTTCTTGGTTGTCCTCAGCTAGAAAGCATCGACAACAAATGGTATTCTTGGGAGAAATAAGGAAGGATTCAGGTACCATGCGTGATAGGCCTATGTGCATCTTGGTGAGCTGGTTTAGCCTCTCACTCTACTTGACTACTTGTTACCTGAACCTTTCTGAGCTTGATTACTTGTTGAGTTGGCTTAGCATCTCCTATATACTTGTTACTTGATGATACTTGATATATGATTACTTGGGTATCTACTTGTATTACATGATAACATGACATATAGTTGCATGTTAATAGCTTACTGAGATTTATCTCACCCTTTATTTGTTTAATTGTTTCCCCCCCCCCCCCAGGAAAGCAGGGATAGTACGCAGTGAGGCTCGACTTAGCTGGGAACTTACTCAGCAGGATATTGTTGTTCGAAGTAGTGTCTTTTTATATTTTGGTAAGGACGATCTTGTATGAGTTAATAAACTCTGGGCTTATATTGGGGTAGTATTTTGTGTCCCTAGACAGTTTGTTTCTAGCTTATTTGCTAGGCATGTCTTCCGCTGTATGTAACCATTTTGGTTTAAATTTTCTTGGTCTAGAACTCGTGTGAGCTATCTTAGCTCCCTACTCTTGAGATATATATCATGTCAGTTTTGTTTTTAACAGGTATTATTCCTGTTTTCCGTTAGTTTCTTGTTTCTTGTTAGTTACGCGCACCAGGTTCGAGGTTCTATTAGGGAATCCCGGGACTTGGGGCGTGTCAGCATATTCTCGTGAGCACATGATACATGATTACATGGTGCATAAAGAACAGTCCACTAATAAGGGACTGAGTTCTGTTCCCGTAGTTCAAGTAAATATCTACTTGTACCTTCTTGTGGAGTCCAGCTGGTTCTCCTTGCTTGTTCGAAATATATAGGTTCACGCTTGTCGCAAGAGGTGGGCTTTAAGTGACAATCGGGTCCCTATGTATTTCCGCCCGACCCCTTACTACCGGCCATAGTAAGGGCATAGCTTCACTGGTTAGAGCAATAAGCCTGACCTAAGTGAATGCGACTGTACTGAACACCACGTGGATCTTGTTCTTGTGGAGGACACTGGTTACCAGGTCTTCTTATATACTGTACTCCTGTCCTGTTCACCACGTGGATCTTGTTATTGTGGATGACACTGGTTACCAGGTCTTCTTATATACCGCACAGCAGTTCCTGTTCCTGTTCTTGTTTTGGTTGTCCTCAGCTAGAAAAGCATCGACAACAAATGGTATTCTTGGGAGAAATAAGGAAGGATTCAGGTACAATGCGTGATAGGCCTATATGCATCTTGGTGAGTTGGTTTAGCCTCTCACTCTACTTGACTACTTGTTACCTGAACCTTTCTTGAGCTTGATTACTTGTTGAGTGGGCTTAGCCTCTCCTATACTTGTTACTTGATGATACTTGATATATGTTTAGTTGAGTATCTACTTGTATTGCATGAAACATGACATATAGTTGCATGTTAATAGCTTACTGAGATTTATCTCACCCTTTATTTGTTTAATTGTTCCCCCCCCCAGGAAAGCAGGGGATAGTACGCAGTGAGGCTCGACTTAGCTGGGAACTTACTCAGCAGGATATTGTTGTTCGAAGTAGTGTCCTTTTATATTTTGGTAAGGACGATCTTGTATGAGTTAGTAAACTCTGGGCTTGTATTGGGTAGTATTTGTTGTCCCTAGACAGTTCTTGTTTCTAGCTTATTTGCTAGGCATGTCTTCCGCTGTATGTAACCATTTTGGTTTAATTTTCTTGGTCTAGAACTGGTGTGAGCTATCTTAGCTCCCTACTCTTGAGTATATATATCATGTCATTTTTGTTTTTAACAGGTATTGTTCCTGTTTCCCGTTAGTTTCTTGTTTCTTGTTAGTTACGCGCACCAGGTTCGAGGTTCTATTAGGGAATCCCGGGACTTGGGGCGTGTCAAGCAAGGTGACGCCGGATGTGCCATCTTTGATGAGACAGAAATTTGAAGTGAAGTGTCATTGCAATCCTTTGTCACAGAACTGAGATATTGAGAGTAAATTGTGTTGTAGACCAATAACTAGAGAGACTTCTTGGATGGTGATTTTTCCTTTTCGGATGACTCCATATCCTACAGTCTTTCCTTTGTTATTATCTCCGAAGGTTACTGATGGCCCTTTTTCTTCACGGACATCTTCCAATAAATTGATATCTCCGGTCATGTGCCTTGAGCAGCCATTATCGAGATACCATAAGCTTGATTTATCCTTGGAGTGTCCAGCCATTAAGCAGAGGACCTATAAAATAGACATTTAAGAACAAGGTACCCTTTTTATTCTTTTGGGTCCAAAGGGTTAGCAACTTTTGACAACCCACACCTGCTTCACAGAAGGAGGGTTACTCTTTCTGGGATTGGGTGTGAATCTCAGAAGACATTCAGCAGCCTTGTGACCATAATCATCACACACAGAACAATGGTTGAAGCCACCCAACTGAGGGTTAACAAACTTCGTTGAGGTCTTGAGCACAACATTATTAACTGGTATGGAAGATCTCTCCTGAACAAAGTTCAATTTCTTGAACTTGACCGCATGACCCTTGTTTGCGGTCGACATGCCGTGGAAGGCTACTCGACCGGTTCTTGAGGTTGATGCGCGGTCGTGTCCAGGTACCTTACCAGAGTATTCCTCTGCGGTAGAATCTTCCATGACTTTTTCTTTCAACTTTGAAGCCTTTCCAGTTTGATACTTAGGGTAGACATAGTGGAACTCTAGTTTTTTCTTTGGTTCTTGTCTTTTACCCTTAGATTCTGATGTTTAGCTTTTGACCCTTCCAAAGTTTGCTTGGTAAATTTCTCATCTCTTTCACAACAAGATGCACATTTAAAGTTGTCACTAGTTTGGAATCCCAAGCCTTCCTTATCACCACTAGACTTTTGGGATTCTAAGATTTGTTCCATAGTGACACGAGAATTGGTCCACTCATTAGTGATCCTTTTCAGGTCGTTTATCTCAGCAACCAATTCTTCGTTTTAACCTTAAATATGGCATTTTGTTCTTCTAAGAAACGGTTTCGTTCAGTAAGAGGAGTCATGCTCTTGATCTTCTCCTTAAGGAGGGTGAGTTCAGATCTTAGTAGAGATTTCTCCGTCTTAAGCTGGGAAATTTCATCAGTTGAAAGTGCTAAAGCTTCCTTCATACCAGAGAATTTACTAATTACCTGTTCAGCTTTTGCAAACATATTTTCTTGTTCATCGGGGGAAATGTCAAACTTGACTTGAGGTATGGTAGACAGAACTTTCTTCACTTTGGGGTTTAGTAGAGCCTTCTTTGCTGCACTCACATCACATCTTGAAAATAGAAGATCACCATTCCTTTGAACTGGAGTTTGGAATCCTTTGTCAGCAAGTTCATCAGCCGTGTAACTCTTCCGTTTGGGTTTCACATTGGGTGTGAATTGATTATCATCCTCATCATCGGAACGAACGACCAAACAGATGTGACCTTCTTCAGAATCCTCATCGTTTTCATCAGAATCTGACTCTATCCAGGTAGCTAATTCTTTTGTGTAGAGTCCTCTTCAGCAACCATCCCTTTTGCTTTGAGTATCTTGGATTGAAGTTGTTTTTCTTCTTCATATACTCATACTTGGGAATTGGGCATTCTGAAGCGAAATGACCGGGTTTCCTGCAATTAAAACAAACGAGATCCGCTTCTTCTTTGAGAAGTTGGAGTACTCTTTCTTACTTGTTGAGCTGCTCCTTGAGAACCTTGCTGGAGCTTTGCTGGATGATCCGGGCCTTGCTGATTTTCTGAACTTTTGAAATCTTTTCACGAACATAGCAAAGTCATCATCGTCCATATCTAATAAATCAGATGTGGAGATTTTTGGATCTTCTTCCTCGATCACTTCTTCCTTTTGAGCGACCAACGATAAATTCTTAGTTTTTCCTTCCATTTCTTCAATGTTATGGAGCTTGATATCAAAAACCTTGAGGTTGGCATAGAGGCTTCTGAGAGACATATCATCTAGTAGCTTGGTATCTTCAAGAGTGTTTCCTTTGTGAAGATATTGAGAACCAAGAGCGGCAAAAAAATTAACATTGATTTCTTTCTTGGTAAGCTTCTTTCCGAGTGCTGTATAAGTACTCACGATCTCACAATAACGATCATAAGTGGCTCTAAGTGATTCACCGGGGATCTTAGCAAAGTTGTTGAATCTTCTTTGAATTGCAAACTTTTTGCTTTCCTTGCAAGCTTGATCTCCTTCGATGTAATCTTCAATTGCATCCCAAAGTTCTTTTGCAGTAGAGCATTCCATGATCTGTCGACGCTGTGACGTACTCAAGGTAATTAAAAGTATGCTCTTTGCTTTCACATCCATTCCAACCAGTCTTTTCTCTTCATCGGTCCATTCAGCTTTTGGTTTCTTGATAGTCGGATTTGCACCATTGGTTTCTGGATCCGGATTAGCTTTCATTGGGAAGTATGGTCCAATGGTAAGACAATCACCAAGTTGCTCGTCCATGGAGTAGAAATGAGTTAGAATGCTGTGCTTCCATACGTCAAAATTATCTTCGTCGAACGCTGGAACGTGAGTGAAGTTAACCGTTGCCATAGTTTTCTGACTTGCCATTTTGAATCGGCACCAAGCTGTTAAGCTTGAAAAACAGAAGTTTTATAAAGGTGTTAGCTCTGATACCACTGTTGGTCCCAAAGACACAACAAGGGTATGAGAAAGGAGGCTAGAGGGGGGGGGGGTGTGAATAGCCTACTTAAAAATTTCAACCATTTTTCAAAATTCAACAAGTGCTTACAATCTTGAGTTTTGCGGTCACGTAATAAACCGTGAGGTCAAGGTGAAATATGCACAGCGGAAGTTTTCGATAGAAATAAGGTAAGGTTGTTTTTGACAAAATCTCTAAGTATAGAAGCTCACTCACGGTCAAGAGATTTCCGGTCGAGTGAGATGCTGTCAGAGTTAAGCGGTCAAGAGATTTGCGGTCAAGATATGGTTGAGTTTGAAAGTTGTTGTCGTAGAAGTTTTGGCAAAAAATAAGTTAGTCAGATTTTAACTTAGGCAATGTGTAGAACAAACAAACACAATTCACAACACGTTTGAATATCTGTAGGATCAAACACTAAACGACAAACAAGATTAATATGATCAATAAAGAACAAGATGAACAATACTTGAAAGTAAATTTGCAGAAAGTAAAATGACACAAGTATTGGAAAGGTTCGATCTGTTAAAAGATCTACGTCCTTTACCAAGATGGTCAGTCTTGGATTTTGAATGGAGGTATATATTGATTCTTGAGTGTACAGATTACAAAGATGAAGCTTTGAATCAACACCTACTTTCTATGAAGAATAAATCCTAGACTTAGACCAGTGTATCCCTTTTGATTCAATCTATGTGATTGATCAATTGGGGTGATTGTGTGTGTAAGAATCAGAAGCTCTTTAAAATCTAAGTGATTGTAGAGCTAATGAATCTTAAGTGTTACAAGGCTTGAGATGACTTGTTTGTTGCTGGAGATCTTTGAAGGTTTGAAGGTGAGTTCTTTGAAGATTCAAAGGATTCTGAAAATCTTGAGTATGATCTTCAATCACCAAGTATTTCAACAGCAATTTCTCTTTTTAAAATCTCAGCTAGTTTCAATGAAGAACTTAAGGGCTATTTATAGCCTTGAATGAGAAAGTAGCTGTTGGGAAATACTTGGGCTCCAAGTTGAAGGACAGTGAGCTGTTGAATTCTAATTGGAGCTCAATCTGAGATTGTCCTTTTTGCAGATAAGAGGTGGTCCCAGTTAGATGAATTCAAATTTGAATTACTTGGGATCCAAGTTCTGCAACGTTCTAAACTAACCATAGTTTGACAATGGTTAAGTTTAAACCAACTTGGGTTTCTTGGACAACTTCTTCATTTGCGGTCAAGGCCTCACGGTCGAGTGGCTTGCGGTCGAGGGGTCAAATGTGACCTGTCAAGGTATGCCACAAAGCTCACGGTCACTGACTTCCGGTCAAGTGATTCACGGTCAAGTGGTCTTCCACGGTCAGGTGGTCTACCACGGTCAAGTGAATTCACGGTCAAGGTCTTGACCACTGAAATTCCAGACTTAGAAAATTTTCAGCCTATCAATCTAAAGCCTATACTATCAAAGTGGACTATGCTAAAAATGAAGTTTAACACTTCTTACAATATATCCTAAAGTCCAGAAAAGATAAAATTAAGTCATGGGATCAACCAAATCTAGGTAATAGGAGTGGTTTATAAATTTGCATACCCAACACTTGGATTTGGTAATTTGATTTAAGGTGTCTAGGCTTTGTTTATGGGTTCTTAGAATTGGTGGTGATGATGATGATGGTGGTGGTGACGGTGGTGATGATGATGGTGGTGGCTGTGACGGTGACGGTGGTGGCGGCGGCGACGGTGTTGGCGGCAATGGTGAGGTAGTGATGATGGTTGCTGTGATGGAGGTGGGGAAGATGGTGGTGAATTGATGAATTCATGTTTCAAAATTGCACCTGGACCCCCTTGTTTTTATTGGATATTTTTAAGCAGCATTTAACTTATTACTCAGTGCCACATAAGCAAAATGTGACGTCATATTTCCAAGTCAGCCACACTTAACGGCAACTTGGACGGCAGACAGACGGAATGACTCTTAAGTAAAAAAAACGTAGTTTGAGGATTCTTAAGTAAAAAAAATAGTTTGGTGACCAAAAAGTAAAAAATAGATAAGTTCAGGGACGAAAAAGGTACTTTTCGCGTACAAGTAATGTACTCCGTCCATCCCATAATAATTTGATTTTGTCAATTTTTTAATGAACGTGCTTTATGTGTTTGCACATAGCTTGTACAAAACCAAAATTTCGCTAACGGTCTTTCCTTTTTGAAAAAGAGGACATTTGTTTTTAGACGGGAGTAAAAGAAAAGTGAGACACTTATTATAGGACTATAGAACCGGGGGAGTACAAACAATTAAAGAAATCAATATTTAAAATAGTTCACAAGTCTAATACTCTATCCGTCTCAATATAGATGCCGTTTTGACCACTTGCACAATTAATGCATGTAAAAAGTCTCATATACCCCTAAAGTAATCCAATTACCTAGACAATTAAATGCTTGTGCAACAGATAGTTCACTATCATTAATAAGGGTATAGTTGGTATACAACAACATAAAAGCCTTGAAAATTGTAAAACAACATGTATTTTGAGACGGAGTGAGTAGTACTTATTATTATAATTATGAAAGGGCTGGACTCTTGTGAGACCGTCTCACGGCGTGAGATGGCTCACAGCCAAGCCGCCGAGCTGAGCCAAGTTTTTTTTTTTACCCTCAAACTTTTTTTTCTGCCATTTTTTGCTCGCCAGCAAAAATAACACTTTTTATAAAGAAATGTAACACTTTTTTTCTCATATGTAACACTTTTTTTTCAAAATGTATCACAATTTTGCTGAAATAGATTAAAGATAACATAAGATTGACAACTAAACTAATGTTACATTTTATAATAAATGAATGTAACCTTTTTTTTTTCTCAATTGTAACACTTTTCTAGGGTTTTACATTCAATAGAAATGCAAATCCGATTATATACCTGAATTTTTTCTTTTTTTTCAAAAGAAAAAAAAGTAACATTTACTGAAAAAATGTTACATTCATTTATATAGAAAATTATAATCATATATGCACTCTGTTACATTTCAAATATTACTTTTTCTAACCGCAAAAACTATTAAACTATTAATTTTTCTTGCAAAACTGCTGTTACATTTGACAGTAAAAAATGTTACTTTTAAAGATAAAAACTGTTACTTTTATCAGAACATATTGTTACGTCTCAGGATACGAGCAGCTCAATTTTTTTGTGTGCTAAAAAGTATGTTTTTTAAAAAATAAATCAAACCATATCATTATCATGACCTATCTAATTTTGTTCGAGACGAACGCAACGGTATTTTAAATATATTTTTTTTTACTTCAAAATCTCAAGATATAACATTTTAAAGTTATTTGTGTTTTTTTAAAGGCGACACGTGTCGCGCTGGGAGGGCAAGAAGAAGGAGAGCTGGGTGGGTTGTTTGATCCATGGGTGGATCCGTCTCATCACAACAAAAAGATGCTGACAAGGTTTGTAAAACAACAAAAAGTAAAACAAAAGCCAAACTAAACAAAAAGGATTCCACTCAGTTCAGTCCAATAAGGTTAATGTTTTTGAGATCTTTCTAATGTCCATCATCTCTAGCATCAATGAATACAAATTGAAGTTAAGAAGAAAAGGTGGAATGGCAAGACAAACCATTTATGTATAAAGATTAAAGCAATGCCAAACTCACCATCATGTTTCAAAAATCTCCAGATTTTCATTACCACCAATGCTGAAAAAATGCCAACTCAACCCCTGAAAAGCTCGAAAATAATCATCCGAAACTGTATTTATCTCGACTTCTTTCGTGAATTTTCCAATAGCCAGGATATGCTTCCTGGAATCCATCATTTCCGAGTTTGTGAACACTGACCAAGATTGTCGATAAGCATCAAAACTGTTGCCAAATAGAACCAGTTGACTCAACATTTCCCCATTCCAATTGGTTTGAAGAAGATTTTCATATAGGTCCGTCTCACAGTGTGGCATAAAAAATAGTATTGGTTTCGCAGCTCGTCTCCTGCCATTTTCATTGACTGAGAGAACGGAACAAAGAAGAGATTCCAAAACCTTTGACTCAGTCAAAGAAATGATTGGATCAAAAACCTCGATTTCTCCAATCCCAGTCAAACCGTTTCTTCATTAAGAGTGCAAGGCTTAGCTGAAGTCGAGGGGATTCATAGGACTCAATGCTACCTATACCGTATAAGAGCATCTGCATCTTTTGTTCGGTTCCCAAAACTTTAAGAAACTGGTCCAAATTTTTGGGAGTCTGAATTTGTTCCAAGAAAACACGAAAGAATTCAGACTTCTCAAGTTTGTCAATAGTGATTTGCATCTTGTTTTTCAATTTCAATTCTCTATCAGGGTTTGATTCAAGGTCGGTTGGAGCCCAATGTTTTTCTTCTTGTTCTTTTTTCTACGCGTTTAATTTTGGGGAAGTTTCTTCTCTGTTTGCCACGTCGAGGCAAAACAACAGTCCAATCTTCTGTTGGGTTGTTAGCCTTTTCAAGCATGAGGGTTTGCGCACTAGCAGCCATTATAACAGGGACGATCAGTACGTCAAAGACTCAGCACAATCACCTGGAATCTTCAATCTGCAGACATAGACACAACCACGCACATATAAAAACAATGAAAAAGAAACTATGTATGAGCAACACGACTCTTTGGCTCTCGTAGAAGCATAAATAAGTACATAGACATCGAATCTACCAAGCATTTAAAATTATTCCACGGAAAACCAAGAGAAGGAATAAAAAAAACCTGCAATTCACTAGCATAAGGGGGAGAGGGGTGGGTTGAAGCCTTTATGACAAAGCTGTTTTATTGAAAATAAGAATGAAGAAAGAATTTCAAAGAAAATGGTTTCATCGAACAGGTAGGACACAAGCGCAAAATGGCAATAAATGGCAATCCGATAAACTCCTCCCCACACATCGTAACATCGTTACAATAACACAACAACTATCATCTTAATGAACCTAAAGGCGTAATGTCTAATGAATTCAAAGAGAAAACCCAGAAAACAATAACAACAACAAAGCCTTAGTCTCTAAACTGTACTGGATCCCCCACATATTGGACTCACCTTCAGTCAGCAACTAGGCAATAACTTGGACTCACCCCAGATATAAGAAATAGCTGAATGTGAAAACCCAGAAAATCCCTTGAACGACAAGAAAAGCGGTTATCTTCAACACAACAAATGTAACGAAATGGAAACTCTGACAGCATGAGGCAGACATAAACTCAAAGATCAATCGAATCCGACAATGGCAATCAGTTGTTCATCAAGGAGAAAAAATAATGCTGGATTCAACTTCGGTGTACAATTACTGTGCCTTAACATTAACAAACAACGGGGGTTTTAACTTTGCTTTAGTTGGGCTAAATTGTCAAACAGATGGTGGGCATTGACATAATCCAGCATTCGAAATCAAGAACAATAAAACTGCTTTTTATCGTCATTCAGACCAATAAACATGATAGATCAGAACTTCCATTTATCGTTATCGATTTCATATATGGAAAACCGAACTTCTGATACAAAAATTCAAAGGGAACCTACGAAAACACTATTGTATACAATTCTGATTCGATTAAGAAGAAAAGAAGGCGAAAATTGACCAATTTATTGAGTAGATCTTAGAGTAAAACAGATTTCTAACCTTTAGCATTTCGGAAAATATGAACAACGAGAGAAATTGAATTAAACAAGAGCAAAACTTACCCTCTTTTTTTCTTTTTCTTTTTTTTTTTAAAGCAAATTGGTCTTCTTCGCTCGTTCTTCGAGTTCTTTTACAATGGGTCGCTGCTTGCTATTCGTCTAGGGGTTTAGGGAATATCTTAAGGGTGTTGTTATACACCCCCTTTAAAATTAACGTGTTAGTAAATCAGACCCAAGAGATAGTAGAAATAATGAACACAAATAAACAACACAGAATTTACGTGGTTCACAAACAACCTATTAGCTACGTCCACGGACAAAGGAAAACAGATATTATTATGGCGGAGAAACAATTACAAGAAGATGATGATCACACTAATCTATGTTTGCACGAACTTTGACAAAGTTCCTAGATATGCAAATCCCTAGATCTAGAATTACAAATCTCTCTCTCTCCCTATATGTCTTCGATCATGCAGAGAAAAATACTATTCTATGGCTAGTATTTATTGAACATTAGAGACCTAATTCAGAAGATAGAAAGAGTCGTGAATCAAATCCCCGAAAGACTTGAAGTACTTTCAACGCAAGCCAAAACAGCGCCAAACTCCGGAATTCCTCAGAATAGCTTGGTCCGCCCGGGTCTTGGACATGGTCCGCCCGGGTCTTGTTCAAGGTCCGCCCGGGTCGTGACCTTGGTCCGCCCGGGCCTCACCATGTCCGATCGGATCCATCAAGCTACCTGGTCGGATCCCCTTTGTTCAGCTGCACTTCGTTCTCATCCTTGCTCTAACAATCTCCACATTGATTTTGAATCTCCCCTAATAATTCAGATGCACGAGCTATAGAGTCCACCTTAAGCTACATCCCTCGTACCAGATTTTGCAACCTTTGCCTCAGTCCGTCTTTCGTCAAAGACACTAGATTTTGTGCACCATGTATCTTCAAGACACTCAGAATTTGCCTCACCAGATAAACAACCTTGTCCTCTGGACAATCAGATTTTCTGCATGCGACGTATCCTACGGACATCCAGACGTGCACCTACGGGCACTCAGAATCGCCCCAACGGGTGACTAACAGTCATTCAGTTGTGGCCCATCCAGTCGACATTGGATCATGCCAACCATGACTAATAAAATCGGTGTGTGTTGATCTTCTAGCCGTGGCATGCCCAGTTCACTCCGGCCTAGAGTAAAACGCTGCTCCACCTGCTCGTCAACACTCTCACCAATCTCATAACCTTGGAGGATGAACAAGGAACCTTTTCTTTCACCCTTTAGAATACATTTGAACCTTTGTAGACATCCAGAACTCCACCTTCACCTTTGAAACTGTATCCCTTCTTGTCCAACCGACTAAGTGATATCCGATTCTTTGCTACTTGTGGAACGTGTCTCACCTTGTTCAACGTGAGAGATTTATCACCTGAAGTTCTCACCCTAACGGATCCCATGCCAACTACCTCGCAGTCTGATCCATTAGCCATATAAATACGGTCTCCATCTTTCTGCTCGTACGTTGTAAACTGCTCCTTGCGTGAACACATGTGATAAGACGCTCCCGAATCTAGAACCCATGCAACTTCCTTGCACGTTTCTTCTTCGGTCACCAGGGCATAATCGCAATCCTCATCCAGTTTGTCACTGCTTGCCGCCGCAGCAGTCGACTCAGATTTTGCCTGCTACTCTCTCTTCTTCTTGGGACAGTCGGTTTTCCAATGCCCCATCTCCTTGCAATAACTACAGATATCTCCAGGTCTCGTACCCCGTCTAGAACCTCCGTTCCTTCGACCATGCCCCCTGCTGCCTTCCGCAACCAAACCTGATGACTGAGATTCTGTACTAGTACCACTCGCCTTTCGGCGCAGTTCTCTAGTCTTCAGACCAGACTTTACTTGCTCCAGAGTAATTGTCTCTTTGTTCAGACATGAATCAACATATGATTCATATGACAACGATAGAGACACCAGAAGAATTAAAGCAGCATCCTCATCCTCAATTTTCACATCTATATTACGCAATTCAAGTAATAAAGCAGAAAATCGATCAAGATGATCCTTAATAGGCGTACCTTCATACATAAGGAAAGTGAATAACTTCTTCTTCATATAGAGCTAGTTGGTTAGAGACTTCGTCAAATACATCTTCTCTAACGTCAGCCACAAGCCTCCTGCTGTTTCTGGATCCGCTACTTCCACTAAGATCTCATCATCAAGAATCATGATAATCATTGAATGAGCCTTCTCATCCAATACTAACATGTCTGCAGCCTTCTTCGAATCTTCAGCTGTGGGAACGGCTTCTACCTTACCTTTTGGATCCTTGTGATCCCTGATTGCAGTAGCCACCGGAGCCCACAAACTTTGTCCTCGCAACATGGCTCTCATCTTGATCTTCCATAAACTGAAATTGTTCTTCCCATCAAACTTGTCGATTTTCTGGTCCATCCCGGAATCTATCTCTTCTACCGCAGCGGAATGCCCTGATCTTCCTTAACAAACCAGGCTCTGGTGCCACTTGTTGGTAAATCAGACCCAAGAGATAGCAGATAATAATAAACATAAATAAACAACACAGAATTTTCGTGGTTCACCAACAACCTATTGGCTACGTCCACGGACAAAGGGAAACATATATTATTATGGCGGAGAAACAATTACAAGAAGATGATGATCACAATAATCTATGTTTGCACGAACTTTGATCACAAAGTTCCTAGCTATGCAAATCCCTAGATCTAGAATTACTGATCTCTCTCTCTCTCCCTCTATGTCTTCGATCACACAGAGAAAAATACTATTCTATGGCTAGTATTTATTGAACATTAGAGACCTAATTTAGAAGATAGAAGGAGTCCTAAATCAAATCCCCAGAGGACTAGAAATACTTTCTACGCAAGTCAGAACAGCGCCAAACTCCGGAATGCCTCGGAATAGCTTGGTCCGCCCGGGACTTGGACATGGTCCGCCCGGGTCTTGACCTTGGTCCGGACGGACCTCACCATGTTCGACCGGATCCATCAAGCTACCCGTTCGGATCCCCTTTGTTCTGCTGCACTTCGTTCTTCAAAATCATCCTTGCTCTAACATAATGAATACATCGTAAATTTGTATTACAATATTGTATTATTGAGCAATGCTAGGGGCACAAAATAAGCTCACAAAATGTTACTCACAAAATGAGGTGGCGATATTTTATTGGTTGCATCGATAATGGACCCGCCACACTCTACTTAAAATCACCGATAAAATTATCACACCTAGGATTTTGTGAGCAAGATTTTGTGACTTTTTTGTGCCCCTAGTATTATTCTTGTATTATTTAAAATTTCAAGCTAATTGCAGGTGTATTCATCTTCGACATGCTCCTGGAGTATCAATATCGAGAAAAATGTTTTAAAAGATATTCTGAATTAATCTCTTGTGGGTGAGCAAAATAATGAGATTCAACCACGATACCCGTCCTACTGACTCTACTCCGTTCTCTGAAGTGAACGCGAGTATATATATGATAATATTGGGAGAGGCCGAGGACGTGGTCGTGGATGTAGATGTGGTCGCGACCGTGGTTGGGGAAGATTTTATAATCAGTATCATTAAATAATCAACCAAATAATGATGGAAATATCTCACGCCACCTAAAGTATAATAGAGAGGATAATAGGGGTAATGACAATTTAGGGTCCAAAGTTTGGGGGGGGGGGGGTGCCAATAGGGATCTAATGTATCAATTTTATCAATTTAGGGTCCAAAGTTAACAACGTTAGTCAATTAAGGGTTTTTGGACTAAGTTGCATAGAAAATCCAGTTAAGTAACGGAAGAACTTAACTACAGTTTGTTTTGGATGCTCGCCTGGGCTTTGTGTCATTCCACACACCCCTTATACAGTTATACAGTGGACCCTAAATTTTCATTTACTCTTATTGATATATGTGAGAGCCCGCGCTCGAAGCCGCACACCGAAATGAACGTCCCGCGAGGGCGATTCGGCGTCATGCCTCGCGCTAATGCGCTTTTGGAAATGCGCTCGGTTTCACACAAATGGTTTCCTCTCGAAGTTTTATTTATTTTGTAAGAGTCGCCACCTCACTTTATCTTAGGAAAAATGAAGAAAAAACCTTTTATTTTGAGAAAGTGGGTTCGGGGGCTAAGTTACGAGAAAAGAAGGAGTTAGGCACTCTCTTCGCCCGTGATGGTCTCTATCATGCATGCCTCCTAAACTTCATTTTAGTTTGCCTTTTCGAAGAATGCCCTTTTATGTCTTAACTTTAGAAAATATGTGTGTTTATGTGCATGGGAGTCTCCTAATCTAAGCACGTTCATTTTAATTCACAACCGGGAATCGGTTTGGGTGGATTTCCCGATTGGTTTTCGAAAAAATGATTTGAACATGTCAAGAAAGAAATCATCCACGGGGGAGGGGGATTATGTACAGTCGGAATATACATGTATACACAAAAAGGCTGGAAACAAATCCCATAATTAAATGAATGTCCTCGCGATGGGGGGATAGTTGATTTTGGCGTCGTTGTCCGTCCCGAGCTAATGTACTTGTCCTAGAATTATCCAAAATCCACAAATAAAAATTGGGACTTAATCCCAGAAGGTTATAAATCATTGGTGACTTTTTGTATATTTTTTGGATTAATTATAGACCACAAATGATTAATTCTAGACCACAAATGATGATAAGAACAATAATCACATAAAACATCAGCACAGGAAGGCCATGACCTTCATACATTCAGAATCAATTTAACACATCAAAACTCAGGAATCTTGCAAAACACAAAGAATTAAAGTTGAAGACCACATTCGAGACATGAAGAAACCCAAATTTTAGGTTCAGAGGATGAGCCTAATGTAGGGACCGCGACCACCACCACCACTCTCCACATTAGTATGATATTGTCCGCTTTGGGCCAAGCCCGCACGGATTTGTTTTTGGGCATCCCCCAAAAGGCCTCATACTAATGAAGTGGGTGGGTGCTCTTATCTACCTTGCAATTATTTCCTCAATTGCCGATGTGGGACTTTGGGTTGCCACCCAACACTTAAGTGGTTCAAATAAACTCTGACATTTTTATGTCAGAATCTGAAAATACAGATTCTGGAATTTGGAGGTTTAAATAAGAGAGATAAAAGGGGACTTTTATAGATCTAAAAAATACATAAAAAATATTTACACCTTCCTGTGTTTATTGGGAACAAAATTTGTGTTTTGACTTAAGCCAAAAAACCACGTTTTCACAGAGTTTTAAATACAAGAATACACCATGGTACAGAGAAAGATACACTGGACAGCACGTCTGGGACTCAAAAATTAGCATGAAAACCTAAGCTAAACATGGAATGTGAACATGAAACTTCATGAGAATGATCTTTAATATGAAAGGAACAACTTTTGTCTTTCGACCCAAGCTTGGAAATCAAGTTAAGATGGGGTTCTAAGCACATGAAAATCATTCACTTGGACAGATTCATGGATTTTTGAGAAGAGATGAGGATTTACATGCATGACTCAAAGAAATAGACACATTAACCATCATGAAGATATATAAACTTGGTGACCTGAATGTTAATGACAAAAATCCAACATATACATGTACATATTGCAAGTTCTTACATGGATAAAAGCATGAAAAATGAGGGAGACCTAGCCATTAGTTGGCTAGGTCTCATACTAAGTCACATAATCACCTACATTGCCAAAGATCCAAAGTTTACCTAGAGTTTTACCTAGCTAAAGAGATGAGGTTGTGCTTCCTTTGTCCCCCAAGGGAAGACTTCCTTTTGTTGGTTTGAGTTTGAGAGTTGGAGTTGATTGAAGGTTGTTTTTTGGTTGAGTTTTTTTTGGTGTTTGAGTGAGTGTTTTGGTGGGTTGTTTGAGGTGGTGTTATGGTGGTGTGGTGGTGGCTTTGTGACTGAGATTTAGGGCCCTTTGAATGCTAGAGAGAGCAAGAGAGTATGGAGAGTCTTGTGTGTGTAGTGGTAAGGATGTGTGTATGTGAATTGTGTGGTAAAATGGGTGAGTTAGGTGTTGTTATGGATAGGGGGTGTAAAATGACTAGGTAACCTTGGGTAGGTTTAGGGGGTAGTTTTAGGGGTCATCTACCCGGTTGGATGTGGCTTAAAATGGTCTTGATGCCTTGAATGACCACAAGTTGTTGAAGAGCAATAATGTTGATCTGCCAGGCTGAGTAGCCGTACGGCTTCATGCTGGCCGTACCACTGTGAAGGAGCCGTATGGCTCTTGCTCTTGCTGCTAAATGGCCACTTGTCGCGTTCTGATTGGTCAATCCTTTATTAGATTGGCCAACCACCTTCACCCACTTGTCTGATCTTGGCTGGCCATCAATAACTCCATGCTTGACTTCTTTAAACGTGAATGACTGCAAATATTGCTCCCATTATTGGTTCCGCAACAGCCCAAGTTTTGTCCGTGTGCGCGCACTACGGTGTCCCGGTTGTCTACGATCCCAACATGGAAGTTGCTTGAAATAATCTCGTAGTCATGTTCGTCTATCTGAAATATGTTAATGAGCAAGGAATGACAGTAATACATTTTTAAGTGCACAGAATGGATAATAACGAGCAGTTCTAAGGGTGCGGGCCCCGTTTCGGGTCCCGCAGCTCAAAAATTGAAGTACATGCATGTTTACTCGTTTTTTCGCTCTGATCATGAATTTGAAGTCCGTTAATCTATTCGATGCACCGATAAGGCTCACAGCACTCCCGCATAGCCAAATCTGGGGTTCTAGGTCAATTTTAGGGTTTAGACCGATAAAAAGGGGTTTGATAAGGGGTGCGAGATCGGGGTGTCTACAATATACTCCATCCGTCCCAGCACAAGTAGGACTTCTTTCCCTTTTAGGCCGTCCCAGAACAATTAAGACTGCCCAAAATGGAAATATTTTAATATATTTATATTCAACCAACCCCACCATTTAACCCCACTCATTCTCTCTCTTCATTTTTCATCACTCATTTTATTCAACCAACACTATTATTTACCACACTCATTCACTTTCTTCATTTTCTACCACACATTCACTACTTTCTCTTAATTATTGTGCCCACTCCTCCAGTCCTACTTGTGCTGGGATGGAGGGGTATTTTTGAATAATTTAATTAATTCAAAAATAATAATAAATAAAAAAATAAGCAAATAAAAAATTAAAGTGGCTTTTATTTTTTTGGAACTGCATAAAATGAAGTTATAAACAAGGGAAAATAATATTATGAAAAAAAATAAAATAATTAGAATACTAGTATTAATAATGAAACAATACTAACCACCAACCACCAAAAAAAAAAAGAATTGTCTAGATCCCCACTTTCTTCTTTCTAAAAAAAAAAAAGTTTTTTTTTTAATATAATTTTTTTACACTTTTTAAAAAAAATAAATTATATTTTTTTATTATAGTGGTTCTAAATGAAAAAAATATTTTTGTTTTATTCTTGAAAAAATATTTTGGTAAATGACGTATTAATTATTAATTAATTTAATATAAGAAAGTAAAATTTAATATTTCAAAAGTTTTTTATTAATTTTCTTCGTCTGAAATGACGATATGTCCATGCAAATAATCAAAACAAACTCCAGTTAAGTCCATGTGCAAAACACGTGTGACTTAACTGGATTCCATTAATAAAATTGTTAAAAAACCCTAACCTGCACAACTTTTGCAACTTTGGACCCTAAATTGACAAAATTGATACATCAGACCCCTATTGGCACACCCCCTAAACTTTCGACTCTAAATTGTCATTTCCCCAAGATTATAAAGAAAAATCATCGACTAGACAAATTGAGCAGCCGATAAAAATTGAGAATTTATGTTATCGGTGCGTAATGAAAGGCCATTGAGCCCGTACCTGTCGTACGCCTAAACATCTTGTTAAATTGTATCAAGCATCAATGCTGAATAGATGGAAAGATGTTGAAATAAATTTTGTCTACGAAAACGATGATGTGAATCAATATCCATCTACAAGTACATATCTGGATATATCAAATTTTCTCAATCGTGAGGGGATTGATTACATATTTAATGGGAGAGAAACCCAAACTAACTAAAGTATCCGACTCGTAATAATTTACTTTAGTATGTTTTATTTCAGTGTGTGTGCGTTCTAACGTATTTAACTTTTACTTATAAATATATTTGATAGTAAATGATGCTAATATTAGTATAATATGTGGTAGTACATAGATAATTGATGGCTCTAGAAGAGGTAACATAGTACTACCAAGAGGAACAAAAATCAATATAAAAAATATATTACTCTCAACTAAGTCTCAAAGAAATTTACTATGCTTTAAAAGATATTCGTGAAAATGGATATCATATTGAGACTATTAATGAAGGAGACATG
This sequence comes from Campanula takesimana, assembly GCA_026119855.1. Taxonomy (NCBI): domain Eukaryota; kingdom Viridiplantae; phylum Streptophyta; class Magnoliopsida; order Asterales; family Campanulaceae; genus Campanula; species Campanula takesimana. The sequence continues at coordinate 19,673 of JAOWBW010003047.1, forward strand.
GAATATATATGCATTACAAACGCTGAAGCAAGTAAAAAATGTGTGGTAGAAAAGTTACCTGTATTTTTCTCTGAACTGTACTATAAAAAGATTAGCACAATTAAAGCACATATAACAGTAAACTAGAAGTTTAATGATATAAATTGTTCTACTATATGGCATGACCGGTTGGGGGCATCCCAGTTCTATTATGATGCAGAGAATTATGGAAAATTCACATGGGCATCCATTGAAAAACCAAAAAAAAAAAATCAATCTAATGAATTCTCATGTACTGCCTGCTCTCAACGCAAATTGATAATTAAGCCATCACAGCAAAAGTTGGAGTTGAATCCCCAAAATTTTTAGAGTGAATTCAAAGTGATATATGTGGACCGATTGATCCACCGTGTGGACCATTTATATATTTTATGGTTTTAGTAGATGCATCTACTAGATGGTCACACGTAAGTTTATTATCAACTTGCAACCTGGCGTTTGTGAGATTACTCGCTCAGTAATTCGGTTACGATCACAATTTCTAGATTATGTGATCAAGACAATTCGCCTTGATAATGCTTGTGAATTTACATCAGAGACTTTTAATAACTATTGTACATCAATTGGAATAGATGTTGAACATCCAATTGCTTATGTTCACACACAAAATGGTTTAGTTGAATCATTTATTAAACGAACTCAGTTAATAGCTACACCATTGCTTATGAGAGCAATGCTACATGTCGTAGCTTAGGGATATATTGTTTTACATGCAGCAACACTTATATGCATCATGCCATCAAGTTATCATAAGTTCTCCCCATTACAATTAGCTTATGGTCAGGAGCCAAGTATTTCCAATCTAAGATTTTGTGTGTGTGCGGTATATATTACAATTGCTCAATCATAACGCACCAAGATGGAAATCCAAGTATCCAATGGAGATTGAGGATATATGTTGGGTTTAATTCTCCTTCTATCATAAGATATCTTGAACCATTAACAGGTGATCTATTTACGGCACTTTTTGCCGACTATCATTTTGATGAAAAAATATTCTCAACATTAGGGGGAGAAAATAATAAGCTGGAAAAGGAAATCAAGTGGAATACATTGCAATATCATCTTGATCATCGTACAAAGCAATGGGAACTAGAAGTTGAAAAGATAATCCACTTGCAAGAAATAGCGAATCAATTGCGAGACGCATTTACTTACCTAAAAAGAGCGACAAAGTCACATGTTCCAGTTGTAAATACACCTATATGAATTGATGTCCCAATTGGATAACCCGTTAATCTAAACCACGCCTGTGTTGGGTTTCGTAGTAACATGCGCAGTGGAATAAAGCATTTAAAAATTTTATGAAACCCAAAGCCATAGATCCGCTCATATGATTATATCAAATACATACAATATGAATACTAGAATACTAACCCTTGATGATTTTGAATTTGGTCTTTAATCTTGGTGGAGAATTCGAAGCTTGATCACGAGCAAGTAAGAACACGAACTTTGAAGATGATAAATTTCACCCTCTATCGGTATCCACACCACGAACGAATATCAAGAACACTTGATCTTGGTTGCTAGACCAAATTGAGAAACACGCTTTCTCAATTGTATTTTGACTATATGGAATTATGTGATGATATTCTTGTTCTTCAATCTAGAGATCTCTTAGAACAAGAAAAATAATCCTCTCAAAACTCTTTGGAGGCACTCATAATGTTATCACAATTGCTAGGACTGATTAGGGCAACTAGAGATATGTTTTATACTTGTTACACCTATTCCAAATAGGAAACAAGTGGTCAAACCCGCAAAAAAACGGAACATGAAGTTTCTGGCCCGAAACCGCCTTGCCCGACCGGGTATAGCAATGTGCCCGACCGGGCGCAGCATATAGCCCGACCGGGTACACAAGGCTGCCCGACCGGGCGCTCTCCTTTTCCAGTTTTTCCGGGTTTCCCCTCTAAAACCCTAAAAACCCTTAAAAGTCCTTCGACCCATAATTCCAATTAAGTTCTTTTAGATTCGTTTTAATGTGTATGACCCTATAGGATTACACTAAGTTGGCAATGGGTTCAACCATAAACCCATAAGATATGATTAGGTTCTAGCAAACCATCATACCTACCCAAATAGTATAACTAGATACAAGTTTGCATTCCATTTAGAACATGTCATAATCCCTTTGTCCACGATGTCATTGAACACAAGTCATGGTCAACAAGTCAACTTGTCTTTGTTCAATACTTTCTCGATTCCGAATATGTTGATAATCCAAACGACATTGATCCAATCAATTCATTTGAGTCCGGCCGAACATTTTCATCAACATCATTCCTACGAGAGGCCTAAGCTTGATATCTCTCCGAAGAGGGACAAATCCATCATAACTTATTATTCTTCCCTACATGAATCCGATTATGCCAATCATACCTTTTATAACTACCCGGTTAAAGGTAACGTTTGAATATGTCAAACATAATGTTCATCAAGTGGAAGACTATAATAACTACATGTCTAAGGATTCAAATGACATAACTAACATGAGATATATATATGACATTGACCATGATATAGATCTCATAAAGCGGGTTATGTCCGGTACTTAACAAGTACCCATAAATCTAACATGATCATCCCATGATCATTTAGCCTTTATACTAATACCAAACAAGTACTAGGGACGGAGATTATTATAAGTAAACATGAACGACAATAATAATCAAAACATCTCTTTATTAATATGAAATAAATGATAACAATTACAACGTTTATTAAACGTGCCTAGGGCACCAACACCAACAATCTCCCACTTGCCCTAGGCCCAATCTCCCATGTATCTAATACCCATGGACCTAACATGACCATCATGTTTAGCTTGTGGGAGTCCCTTTGTTAGCGGGTCCGCGACATTGTCATCAGTTGGTACTCTGCATATATTTACGTCTCCCCTATCAACGATCTCTCGAATGATATGAAAACGCCTAAGTATGTGTTGGATTTCTGATGTGCCCTTGGTTCCTTTGCTTGAGCAATAGCACCATTATTATCACAATAAAGGTCTATTGGATTAGCAATATTAGAAACCACTTCAAGTTCAGTAATGAACTTCTTAATCCAAACAGCTTCCTTTGCAGCATCCGATGCAGCAATATACTCAGCTTCCGTTGTAGAATCAGTGGTTGTACTTTGCTTGGAACTCTTCCAGCTTACAGCTCCACCATTTAACATAAACACAAAACCCGATTGCGATCGACTATCATCTTTGTCGGTTTGGAAGCTTGCATCCGTGTAAGCATTTACAACAAGATCATCTTCCATTCCTCCATAGACCAAAAACGAATCTTTAGTCCTTCTTAAGTACTTAAGAATCGCTTTTACAGCCATCCAGTGATTTTCACCGGGGTCGGATTGATATCTACTTGTCATGCTCAAAGCATAAGATACATCCGACCTAGTACAAATCATGGCATACATGATGGACCCAATTGCCGAAGCATATGGAACATCATTCATTTTCTCACGCTCATCTTTTGTCTTAGGACATTGAGTCTTGCTTAGAGAAATTCCATGTAACACTGGCAAGGTTCCTCTCTTAGAATTTTCCATGCGAAATCTTCTAATGACCTTGTCAATGTATGTACTTTGGCTTAAACCAATTAGCTTCCTAGATCTATCTCTGTAGATCTTAATGCCAAGTACATATGCGGCTTCACCCATATCTTTCATTGCAAAACACTTTCCTAACCAAGTTTTTACAGACTGAAGTGTAGGAATGTCGTTTCCAATGAGCAATATGTCATCCACATATAGAATAAGGAATAGCACTATGCTCCCACTAATTTTCATGTAAACACAAGGTTCATCTTCGTTCTTGATGAAGCCAAACTCTTTGACCGATTCATCAAAACGGAGATTCCAACTCCTAGAAGCTTGCTTCAATCCATAGATGGATCTTTGCAATTTGCATACCTTAGAATTTTGTTCAAAACCTTCTGGTTGTGTCATATACACATCCTCTTGAAGTTTTCCATTTAGGAAAGCGGTTTTGACATCCATTTGCCATATTTCATAGTCATGATATACGGCAATGGCAAGCAAAATTCTTATAGACTTGATTATTGCTACGGGTGAAAAGGTTTCATCATAGTCAATACCATGAACTTGCCTATAACCTTTCGCTACAAGTCTAGATTTGTAAGTATGCACCTTCCCATCCATTTCAGTCTTCTTCTTGAAGACCCATTTGCATCCTATGGTTTTTACACTTCGGGCGCATCAATCAAGTTCCAAACTTGATTGTCTTTTATAGATTGTAATTCAGATTCCATGGCTCCAAGCCATTTCTTCGAATAAGGAGAAGACATCGCCTCTTGGTAGTTGGTTGGTTCATCATTATCAATGATCTCCACCTCATTACTATCCGTTACGAGAAAACCATATCTCTCGGGCTCGGACCGTAACCTACCAGATCTGCGAGTTACTTGTGTACTTTGAACAGGTTCCATAATTTCTTGTGGGATTTGTTCTTGTTCCACCATTGGTTCAATGTCATTTTCTGGGTCTCGAACCTCTTCGAGATTTACTTTACTCCCACTAATTTCTTTGGAGAGAAACTCTTTCTCTAGAAAGACACCAGTTCGGGCAACAAATACCTTGTTGTCCTCTCGGTTGTAAAAGTAATATCCTCTAGTTTCCTTAGGATATACTACGAAAATACATTTGTCAGATTTGTGTGCAAGTTTGTCGGAGACAAGTCTTTTGACAAAAGCTTCGCAACCCCAAATCTTCATGAAAGACAAACAAGTTTTCTTTCCGCTCCACATCTCATATGGAGTCTTTTGAACCGATTTTGTTGGAACACGATTTAGTGTGAAAGCAGCGCTTTCTAGAGCATAACCCCAAAAGGATAAAGGAAGATCAACTCGACTCATCATTGATCGAACCATGTCCAACAAAGTTCGATTCCTCCTCTCGGACACACCATTCCATTGTGGTGTTCCGGGTGGAGTTAATTGTGAAATTATTCCACAATTCTTTAGATGATCATCGAACTCATGACTTAAGTATTCTCCACCTCGATCCGATCGAAGTGCCTTAATACTTTTGCCAAATTGTTTTTCTACTTCATTTTGAAATATTCTAAATATTTCAAAGGCTTCACTTTTATGTTTCATTAGGTAAACATACTCAAATCTACTATAATCATCAGTGAAGGTTATGAAGTATTGAAATCCTCCCCTAGCATTGCTACTTAATGGTCCACATACATCGGAATGTATCAACCTCAATAAGTCGCTTGCCCTTTCACCTAGCCTGGTAAAAGGTGTCTTAGTCATTTTTCCAAGAAGACACGACTCGCAAGTATCATATGACTCAAGGTCACATGAACCCAAAAGACCGTCCCCATGGAGTTTTGAGATACGCTTCTCATTGATATGACCAAGACGGCAATTCCACAAGTAAGTATGATTAATATCATTAGGTTTAGATTTCTTATATACATGATAGACATTGTCATTATTTTCATTCTTGACATCCAAGATATAAAGGCCATTAAATGAATTAGCAATACCATAAAGCACATCATTTAAATAAATAGAAAATTTCTTATTTTCAATAAGAAACTTAAAACATTCATTATCCAAACAAGAAATTGAAATAATATTTCTACTTAAATCCGGTACATAATAACAATTGTTCAAAACAAGTATTAAACCGAAAGGTAAAGTGATTTCATAAGTTCCTACGGCTAATGCAGGAACTCTTGCTCCATTTCCCACTCGTAGGTCCACTTCACCATCTTTAAGCAGTCTCCTATTCTTTAGTGCCTGCACATTTAAACAAATGTGAGAACCACATCCGGTATCCAATACCCAAGAATCAGTGGTAGAAAGGAGAATATCTATCATATAGATACCTGAAGTCGATGCAGTCCCACTGCTCTTCTTCTTCTTTTGCTCTTCCTTTAAATCCTTGCAATTACGTTTCCAATCACCAATTTCTTGACAATGGAAAAAATTGCATCCTTTTGTGAATCGGGCTTTGCCTCTGGAGCCTTGGCAACTTTTGCCTTGCTTATTTTGGGTTTGAAAACTTTCTTACCCTTTCCTTTGACACTAGCCTTCTTTCCATCATGAACCAAGAGCACAGGAGAACCTTTCTCCACAATCTTCATCTCCGCAGTTTTAAGCATACCATGCAACTCGGAGAGATTCTTATCCATTCCATGCATGTTATAATTCATCACAAACTGATTATAACACTTAGGCAATGAATTAAGAATGAGATCTGTGGCTAGCTCCAATGAGATTGGAGAGCCAAGTTCCTCAAGATTCTCTACATAGCCTTTCATTTTAAGCATGTGAGGACTCACTTGTTTCCCTTCACTCATTTTGCAAGAAGTGAATGCAACAATGGTCTTGTACCTCTCTTGCCTAGCTTGCTCTTGAAACATGGCTCTTAACTCCACGCCTATCTCATAGGCTTCCAAATGTTCCAAACTTTGTTGGAGTTTTGAGCACATAGTAGCAAGCATAAGACAACTTGCATCTCTATAATCATTACGAAGTTTCTTGTAACTGTCTCTTTCTGCCCTAGGGGCATTGGCTTCTGGTTCAACAGGAAGAGGCCCATCGAGAATGTACAACTTATCTTCTTGCCTAAGAACTATTCTTAGGCTACGGATCCAATACATAAAGTTCGTACCATTCTCTTGGAGCTTATCCTTCTCAAGGATCGATCGCAACGAAATTGATTGAGTGTTGTTAGTCATTATCTACAATTATGCAAAATTTTAAAATTTAATAAGTACCATCTTTCATTAAAGAAATTTATAATGTATTTTTTCAAAAAATACTCCCACTAAATTATACAACCTTCTTATACATCCAATGTATGATATAATTTAAATGGGCTAAGATCCAACTTTAATTTAAATTTGAGTCCACGGAGGCGGACCGCTCAAAACTAAATTAATTAGGTAGATAATCATGTCAATCATATCCCATATGACTCTTAGATCATTTTCTAAGATTCTTTAAGAAATCAAATTTCAAAAAGCATGTTAAATCTCATCTTTGCCTAGGCCCAAAACTGTTTTAACGCCTAATTAAGTCCAACCATTTTAAACGTATAGGAACCATTCAATTTATTGCACCTCGCGGAGGCGAACCCACATTAAATTAATAAACATCATCTTGCTCATTCATGAATAAAATTAATGCACCTCACGGAGGCGAGCCCACATGAATTCACCCATGTACTTACAAGTGTTTTAATCATGGCATGGCAAAAAGGACTTAAAACTTTCTTGAAGGTTTATCACATATAGCATACAACACATTTATGAGCACATAATATAAACATGTTACGTATCAAGTTTAGCAACTAAATTAATCATCATTAATTTAAGCATAATATTTATGTGTCATTAGTTTCTCTATAATTATGAGGATGAGACTCTTTGAACTTTGGTCATCATCTCCAAATCAAGACAGCAAGAAGTGCGGCCGACACTAAGCCATAAGGCAACCACAATTCTGCACTAATTCAAGAAACCAAGAAAGTAGTCCATGTGGCCAAATTAAGCAATAGATGGTCTCGATGAACGTAGGCCAATTGCATCCACAATTCCACATCGATCTCCAATCTTTGAATCAAGAACTTTGTTTCTCAATTTTAGCAATCATGAACTCTTCATAATTCTAACTTCGTTTTATCTTCAAAATTTTGATTGCGATCAAATTTGGAAAACATAATCTCGATGAACGTAGATTAGCCATCCAAACTTTGAACCAATCTTAGAATTACAAGACTAAAACAAATAGGAAAATCAAACCCAAGATCCACACCCAAAACCCAAATCCCGCCCCCGCGCCAAACCCTAGGTCCGGCCGGGTCAAGGAATGGGTCTGGTCGGACCTCTCTGAAAATCCCAGATTTTTAAAGTTCCAAAATTTATCTCAAAATTGTTTTTCCCGATTCAATTAGGATTTGGTGTTTTGGTGATCCAATCACCATGATCATCAAAACCTTGAATAAACAATTCATGAATCCTTGAATTATCAAAACTTTGATCCAATAAAAAATTGATAATCCAAACAATTTTAAATCCATCATAATTTTTATTGCGATTGAATAGTGCGATTAAAGTTTATAAAATAATAAACCACATAAAATCATATAACACATAAACATCATAATCCAATATTCACATCATGCTAGGCACATAAACAAATAATTTATATACACACAACATGATCTAGTATTGAAATAATCATTATGAACGGGGCTCTGATACCACTGTTGGGTTTCGTAGAAACATGCGCAGCGGAATAAAGCATTTAAAATTTTTATGAAACCCAAAGCCATAGATCCGCTCATATGATTATATCAAATACATACAATATGAATATTAGAATACTAACCCTTGATGCCTTTGAATTTGGTCTTTAATCTTAGTGGAGAATTCGAAGCTTGATCACGAGCAAGTAAGAACACGAACTTTGAAGATGATAAATTTCACCCTCTATCGGTATCCACACCACGAACGAATATCAAGAACACTTGATCTTGGTTGCTAGACCAAATTGAGAAACACGCTTTCTCAATTGTATTTTGACTATATGGAATTATGTGATAATATTCTTGTTCTTCAATCTAGAGATCTCTTAGAACAAGAAAAATAATCCTCTCAAAACTCTTTGGAGGCACTCATAATGTTATCACAATTGCTAGGACTGATTAGGGCAACTAGAGATAGGTTTTATACTTGTTACGCCTATTCCAAATAGGAAACAAGTGGTCAAACCCGCAAGAAAACAGAACAGGAAGTTTCTGGCCCGAAACCGCCTTGCCTGACCGGGTATAGCAATGTGCCCGACCGGGCACAGCATATAGCCCAACCGGGTACACAAGGCTGCCTGACCGGGCGCTCCCCTTTTCCAGTTTTTCCGGTTTTCTCCTCTAAAACCCTAAAAACCCTTAAAAGTCCTTTGACCCATAATTCCAATTAAGTTCTTTTAGATTCGTTCTAATGTGTGTGACCCTATAGGATTATACTAATTTGGCAATGGGTTCAATCATAAACCCATAAGATATGATTAGGTTCTAGCAAACCGTTATACCTACCCAAATAGTATAACTAGATACAAGTTCGCATTCCATTTAGAACATGTCATAATCCCTTTGTCCACGATATCATTGAACACAAGTCATGGTCAACAAGTCAACTTGTCTTTGTTCAATACTTTCTCGATTCCGAATATGTTGATAATCCAAACGACATTGATCCAATCAATTCATTTGAGTCCGGCCGAACATTTTCATCAACATCATTCCTACGAGAGGCCTAAGCTTGATATCTCTCCGAAGAGGGACAAATCCATCATAGCTTATTATTCTTCTCTACATGAATCCGATTATGCCAATCATACCTTTTATAACTACCCGGTTAAAAGTAACGTTTGAATATGTCAAACATAATGTTCATCAAGTGGAAGACTATAATAACTACATGTCTAAGGATTCAAATGACATAACTAATATGAGATATATATATGACATTGACCATGATATAGATCTCATAAAGCGGGTCATGTCCGGTACTTAACAAGTACCCATAAATCTAACATGATCATCCCATGATCATTTAGCCTTTATACTAATACCAAACAAGTACTAGGGACGGAGATTATTATAAATAAACATGAACGACAATAATAATCAAAACATCTCTTTATTAATATGAAATAAATGATAACAATTACAACGTTTATTAAACGTTCCTAGGGCACCAACACCAACAGCCTGAAGCATGGAAAGTCTATCGGTTCCAAAGATAAACATCCTCGAAAGAGAAAAGTAGCAAATTGCAAGAAAAGCCCCATCAAGGTAACTAAATCTCCTGAAGAGATACATGACGTAACTGATCAAATACTTCCTGAAGTAGTTCAAGTACCTGAAATAATTGAGAATGATGAGATCTCGATCAGTTATGTCAGTCCATGAAAAAGATGGAACTGTGAGGAAACAATTGTTGACAATATTTTTGCCTATAATATAGCTCTTAATGTTATGAAAAATAACGAGGATCATTAACCTAGGTGTATCGATGAGTGTCGATGCAGAAATGGTTGGCCAAAATGGAAAGACTCAATTCAAGCATAATTAAACTTACTTGAGAAGCGTGAGATTTTTTGGACCTGTAGTCCGTACACCTGAAGATGTAAAACTAGGAGGGTACAAAAGGGTCTTTGTGCGAAAACGAAATATAAAGCGCATAAAGATTTTCGCACAGGCCTGGAATTGATTATTAGGAGACATATTCTCATGTGGTGGATGCAATTACATTTCGCTATCTCATTAGTCAGGGAATACATGAAAAGCTTGATATGCGTTTAATGGATGTTGTCACTGCATATTTGCATGGCAAACTTGATAATGATATTTATACAAGAATCCCAAAAGGATTCAAGATGTATGATGCATGCAATTCAAACTCCCAAAAAGTTTATTCTATTAAATTACAAAGATCTATGTATGTATTAAAACAATCTAGACGGATGTGGTATAACAAATTCTTGGCGAGAGAAGGATACAAGAACGATCCTATTTGCCCATGTATTTTCATTAGAAAGTCTGTTTCAGGATTTGCAAGAATTGTTGTTTATGTTGATGATCTCAATATTATTGAAAGTCTAGAAGAACTTTCAATAGCTGTTAATTACTTAAAGAAAGAATTTAAGATGATAGATCCGGGAAAGACAAAGTTTTGTCTTGACCTACAGATCGAGTACCTGAAACCAGGTATACTTGTTCATCAATCAACTTATACAGCAATAGTCCTTAAACGTTTCTATATGGACTAAGCAATTGTCAAGTTCGAAATAGTTAATTATCAAGATCGGATTATAAGTTATTAACTGTGAAAATGAATAAAAATTCACAATTTGAAGACATGTTCCTAAAGGGCCCAACGATTTCTGTAAGGAAGGACTGAACGTATTCCATAAATGGACGACCGACTGAATCGACTTCGGCGAATTCTGAGTTTAGCAGCTCGAACAAGATTAGGAAAGTGCAGAAAATCTAGATCCCTCAATCAGTCGATTAGTTCGAGTTTCTCAATTTTTGATTTATCTGTTCAAAAGGATCCACCGTTCTTCCTTAAAATTTAGCACATACATTGAGTACCCCAATGGTTGTTTGAGCACTTGATATAAAAAAGGACGTGTTTCTGCCTCGAGATAATAATGAAAATTCCTTGGCGACCATAGTACCATATCTTAGTGCAATTGGTGCATTAATGTACCTCGCTAATAATAGATGACCTGATATTGCCTTCTTGATCAATTTATTAGCAATATATAGTTCTAATCCAACCCAAAGACATTGGAATGGAATTAAGCACATATTTCATTATCTCTGAGGAATTGCTGAAATGAGCTTATTTTATTCATATAATTGTGGAGCACAGCTGATTAAATATGAAAATGTTGGTTATTTATCAGATCCGAATAAAGCTCAGTCCCAGAGCGGATATGTGTTTACCATTAGTAACATAGCTGTGTCTTGGAGGTCTACGAAACAGACCTTAGTTACCACCTCTTTGAACCATGCTGAGATTCTAGTACTTCATGAAACAATTCGTGAATTCATATAGCTTAGGGCCATAGTGAGACATGTTCGAAGCTCCTGTGGATTAGATACCACAGAAGACCCTACGGTTATAACTATAGCCGTCGATTTGCACTGAGCCTGTTGGGCTGGCCTGGCCCGCCATTGAAAAAGGGTGGGTTGGGCCCTAAATTTACTAACCCAAATACAAGTGAGCCTATTTGGGCTAGCCCATTTGGATCACAGGCCAAACGGGTTTGGGGCAGGGTGGGCCGGGCCAACCCACTTTTTTTTTTTTGCTTACCGGGTCAGGCAGGCTTTAGGGTTTTTTTCACTTTTCATTTTCAAATCTCCTTCTCTCTTCGACTTCGACTTCTAACCGGCGCCGCTACCACGGCACAAGCACTAACCAACCAGTAACCAGTCGCCACTCGCCACCATCGCCTGACGCCCGCCATCATCCTCTTCTCTCCCCTTCCGTGAACGTGATCCGTCACCGGCGCCATCTTTTGGTAAGTCTCCATGAACATCTGTACATAACAAGATGCCTTTCTCTGCTTTGCAGAAGTCAAAGAAGGTAGATGTTCTTTTCTGCTGCTTTTGTTTTCCATGAATATCCGCACAATCCAATTTGATATAATTGAAAAGGTCCGAGTGGAAACTAACCGAATTACACGAGGAGAAGAAAACCATCGCTTTCTTATCCTTGTTCTTACTCAGGAGGGGATAAAGAGCTATTAATCTCTTTTCACTTGGCACAATACAATAGCCTTGCTCCAGTCCTGCATTAGTAACCTATAATTCCAAACAGGGTGTTGATTTTTCGACCCTTCCTGAAAATTTTTGGCTGTTGATTTTTCGACCCTTCCTGAGTATTTAAAGGCTGTTGATTTTTGCCTACAACTACAAAAGGAAAAAAAAATGATTTCCAGGCTGTTGATTTTGGCTGTGGGTAACAACTAACAACTGCAATCACATTGATAATCAAAGTTCTGACCAAAGATGCATTTTTTCTTTTGCTTTGTTCATTACAAAAATGGCATCTAGCTCGGTTAATATCAACGTTGATGACAATGAAGCTGGGGACATAAAAATCACTAAAGCTGCTCAAACTAGTGAGCAACCTAAGGTTGAGTCAGGTAAAAGAGGTAAAGAATATTATGAGGTATGGAGTTATTTTAAGAAACACTTTGATAACCCAGATAAAATGGCAAGGGCCAAATGTATAGCGTGTGGCCAAGAGTATAAGTGTGGTGGGAAAGGATATGGGACTTCACATTTGAAGCGTTATCTTCCAATATGTCCCAAGATTAAGTATAATGACTTAGATCAAATGGTTATTAATTATGAGGGGAAGATTAAAACCACAAAACTTGACCAAAAGATTGCACATGACCTATTAGCAGAGGCAATAATTAAGCATGATTTGCCATTTTCTTTTGTTGAGTATGATGGGTTTCGAAGGTTTGTGAAGTATTTGAATCCTGAATTTCGTTGCATCTCTAGAAATACTGTTGTTTCGGATATTATTGCTATATACTTGAGAGAGAAAGCAAAACTTAAGAAAGCCTTAGAAAATACTCCCAATAGAATTTGTTTAACTTCTGATTTGTGGACATCATTGAGTAATGAAGGTTACATTTGTTTGACAGCTCATTTTGTTGACGTTGATTGAAATTAAATAGCAAGATTCTTAATTTTGATCATATGCCACCTCCACATTCAGGAGTCGAAATGGCGGCAAAAGTGCTTGAGTATTTAAAGGAATGGGGAATTGAGAAAAAGTTTTTTCTTTGACATTAGATAATGCATCAAGTAATGACAGTATGCAAGAAAACTTGAAAGAACAACTTGGTTTTTTGGATGATTGTCTCTTTTGTGACGATGATTTTTTTCATATCCGATGTTCTGCTCACATACTAAATTTGATTGTTCAAGAAGGTTTGAAAGTAGTCAATGTTGCTTTGCAAAAGAAAGGGACTCTGTTAAGTACCTTAGATATGAGAGTAGGATGAAAAAATTTGAAGAATGTGTGAGACAAGTTGGTAATATTGACACACGGGTTGGTTTGCGTTTTGATGTGTCTACTCGTTGGAATTCAACTTACTTGATGTTAGATAGTGCCATTAAGTATAAAAAAGCTTTTACCCTTCTTCTGTTGAATGATAGGAATTATAAGTATTGTCCTTCAATGGATGAGTGGAGTAGGGGAGAGAAAATATGTGAATTCCTTGAGCCTTTCTATGACACTACAAACTTGATTTCAGGCACTTCTTATCCTACGGCTAACTTGTACTTTATGCAAGTTTGGAAAATGAACGTTTATTGAGAAAAAACATGTCAAGTGAAGATACGTTGATAAGTGAAATGAGTAAAAATATGAAAGAGGTTTAATAAATATTGGGCTCACTGTAGTACGGTTCTTGCTTTTGGGGCTGTTCTTGATCCGCGGATGAAGCTTTCAATGTTGGAGTATTTTTATTCAAAGACGGAGAATAATTCTACTGAAACACAAGAGAAGATGTCACTTGTGAAGAGAAAGTTGTACGAAGTTTTTGGTGAATATTCTAAAGAAAAGATCAATAATGATTTCACTACTAGCATTTCACAACCATGTACTTTTGTCACACCTTCAGAAATGGAAAAGAATGGATGATTACGTAAGAGTAAGGGCAAGCGAATATTTTATGTAAGTATTAATTTTTTTTCATCATTTTTCAGTTTTATAATATTTTTAGGAATGTTTGGAATATTCATTTATAACTTTAAGTTTTATAATATTTTTAGGAATGTTTGGAATATGAGAGTGAAACGGTTGTTATTGCGGGAAAGTCTCAATTGGATCTTTATTTGGAGGAGCCAAAGCTTGAGTTTGCATTTTACGGATATTTAGATGTCTTGGAGCATTGAAAATGTCAGAAGCATCGTTACCCAATTCTTGCGCATATGGCATGTGATGTTTTAGCTATTCCCATTACTACTGTTGCATCAGAGTCGTCATTTTCCATTGGTGGTCATATCCTTACCAAGTATAGAAGTTGCATACTTCCTCGAAATGTGCAATCTTTTATTTGTTCTCAAAATTGGTTATATGGCTTTGGTAATTTTTTATCTCCTTCTATACTTAATGATTATTTAAAAGTACTGCTTTATTGTCTTTTACTTGACAATTATCTTCGTGTTTTTATTAAAATGTAGGGGAAATCAATGAAGATGAAGATTTTTTGAAAGCATCTTTATCAAATTTATCAAGTGAATGGTCCAATGTTGTTGAAGTCGAGGATGGATAAAGAATGTGGTTCAGTTTGTGGTACTTTATTTGTTCGTTTCATTTGTGTCGTCGGACTTCACTGAATGGCCTTGTCAAGTTGTATTGAACTATTATTGATGTTGGTTTTGTTAGGGTACTCATTATTAGTCATGTGACTGCTTGTATAATATGTAAGTTATGTTGCTGACTTGCCTTGCGTGGAACCTGCTTGTGCAATGTCATGTGTTCAGAGTGTTTGGTGCAACACACTTTGTGACTGCTGCTTGTGCTATGTGTTTCCTTTTTTTTTTTTTTAAACTAGCAGGTCTTGCTCTTGCCTTGCGTGGAACCTGATGTGCTGGGCTGGATCAAATTTTTTTTTTTTTTTTTAACTAGCAGGTGACTTGGGCTTTGGCCCGCCTGGCCCACTAACCCAAGGTGGGGTGGATTGGGCTGGCATTTTCTCAGCCCGCCAAGAATTTGGGCCAGCCCACCCTGCCCCATTTAAAGGTGGGTTGTGGTGGGCTGTGGTGGGTTGGGCCCAACCCGCCCCGCCAGCCCGTATTGACGGCTCTAGTTATAACTGAGGATAATGCGACATGCATTGATAAATGAAAATGGGTTTTCAAGAAGGTGACAAAACCAAGCACATAGAACCAAAGTTTTTCTTCAATCAACAACAACAAGAGCTCAATCAGATGACGATCGAACATATCAGAGGCCAAGACAACTGCGCTTACTTATTCATGAAGTCACTACCTAAAGCCACTTTTGTGAAGCATGTGAAAGCAATTGGCTTACACAGATTGTCAGAGCTTCCACCCTTATAGTTTTCAGGGGGAGTATCCAGAAGATACCCATATTCCATCATACTATTTTTCCTTCGCACGAGGTTATTTTTCCCACTGAGTTTTGTTACCCTCCATGGTTTTAACGAGGCAATGAGCGTTGATTGAAAATGTTGTGCATTGTACTATTTTCCTTCGAGATTATTCGGAAGGTTTTTAATGAGGCAACACGTGTGGCACAATTATCATTCAATAGGAATCCCCAAGGAGAGTAGGCGACTAAGAGATCGTGAGTAATGTTTTGTTTAAGGGGAGCATCATGAAGCTAAGGAACCGTGTACTATTTTTTCTTCACTGGAGTTTTATCTCACTGGGTTTTTCTCTGATAATGTTTTAATGAGGCATACTACTTAGCTGCGGACATCCAAGGGGGACTGTTATAATATATTATTGTGTGGATTTCCTTTAGATCATAAGCTTACAATAGAAGCTTTCACGAAGATTACAAGATAAGCTTTCACGAATCTTACTAGGGAAGTTTTGTAAATATCTTCAGGCAAGCTTACAAAGGAAGCTTTGTAAATATCTTCAGTAAAGCTTACAGGGGAAGCTTTACTAAAGGATAATGTTTATCTTTATGGAAGCTTACAAAGGAAGCTAATTTCCACCTATAAATAGCAGGCCTTAGTTTTAATTTCAATACACCTCAGAAGTTCTTAACTTCTATCTTTCTCTCTCTTGTATACTTTCTTTGTAGAGGAGGTTTCCTGTGCAACGGTTGCACCGTGCGACAGGAGCCTCCCTTCTTCTTCTTCTTTTTTTTTTTTTTTTTTTTTTGCCACCCCCAATCTTTTTTTCCTTCCAATAAAAGTAACACTTATTATAACGAAATGTAACATTTTTTTCTTTTCAAATGTAACACTTTTTTTTTTCAAAATGTACCACAATTTTGCTACAATAGATTAAAGATAACATAAAGATTGACAACTCAACTAATGTCACACTTTTTATAAAGGAATGTAACACTCTTTTTTTCAAATGTAACACTTTTTTTTCTTTTCAAAATTAACATAAGATTGACAAACTAAACTAATGTTACATTTTATAAAAAATGAATGTAACATTTTTTTCTCAATTGTAACAATTTATATTCTTAAATGTAACATTATATCTGAAATGTAACAATTTTTTATTGAGAAAGTAACAATTGAAATGCAATCGATTATACATATGAATTTTACTCTCTTTTTTAAAGAAAAAAAGTAACATTTACTAAAACAAATGTTACATTCATCTATATAAAAAATTATAATCATATATTCACTTTGTTACACTTCAAATATTACTTTTTTAACCACAAAAACTATCAAACAATTTAAATTTTCTTGTAAAATTGCTGTTACATTTGACTGTAAAAAGTGTTACTTTTTTAACATGAAGCTGTTACTTTAATTTGAACAGAGTGTTACATCTTAACTGATGAGCAGCTCAAACTTTTTGTATGTAAAAAATTATGTTTTTTTTTAAAAAAAAATCAAACCATATCATGACCTATGTAGTTTTATTCGTCTCGTCGAGACGAACACAACGGTATTTTTATTTATTTTTTCTGAGTTATAAATATCAAGATATAGCATTTTAAAATTATTGGGTTTTTTTTAAAAGGAATGACACGTGGCGCACTTGGAATGGAGGAGAGGCTGGCGGGCGGGTAAAAGGGCTGGGTTGGGTGGGTTGCTCCATGACCAAGCCCGTTGTACGGTGGTGCAATGGGTGTATACAAGACTTTGTCTTCTCTATAATAGTTTTGAAATAAAATATTCTCTATTGAGATTTTTCTCTTGGTTCTCCAATTTTTTTTACTGTTTATTTTAAGTGATTTTTACCAATAAGTTTCTGAGAGAATGTGCAACTTGTCATAAAAACACAATATTTCATATTTTACATTAGGGTCCCTGTGTTGAAATCAATTTTACCAATAAATCCCTCGCACTTTTTAAATGATAAAAATACCCCCAATCCACATAAAAGCCTTTCACCCCTCCTACCTTTAACCATCTTTGACCACCACCATTACCTTTCACCATATTTTGACTGCAGATGCCCGCTCACAGCCGTCACCTCCGTTGGCGACCTACCACCGAATGTCTCCATCGACCTAACCCCGACGGTCGCCGCAGCCCAACGCCGCCGTAGATCGCCACCGCCTCGTCGGACCTTAAGTCAAACTTCCGTCCATTGACCATCCTTCGACCAGAACCACCCTTCCTCACCTCCATCTTTGACAACTACGAATAACTAAAAATATATTGTATAAACCAATGTTTGAACCCAAGACCTTTTGATCTTAAATGATAGACTCTACCACTATGCAAACAACATTTTTTTTTTTTATGAACTGATATAAATTAAAAAAAATCATTTTTTTTTCAAAAAAAACAAAAAAAACAAGGATTGTACGCAAAGCTACTTGGTGTTAACGGGAGACTCTACCACTATGCCAAAAATATTTTTATTCCTTATATGAAATCTTATAAATTTAAGATAACAAAATTACATTTCTCAAAAAAATAAAATAAAAATTATGTGGATCGATTGTCTCAACTAAGGTTTGAACATAATACCTCTAAGTCTTAAAAGGGAGACTCTATCACTACGCTAATGATATTTTTGTTCATTTTATGAATTGTTAAAAATTTAACTAACAAAATCACATTTTTAAAAAAAGAAAAACAATTGTGGTTAGGAGCATTCTTCATAATCATACATTTACTGAATTTTTAATAAAAGAAAAATATAAATAAGTAAATTTATCATTTGTCTAGAGTGATATGAGAGTATGTTCACTTTTTAACTTTAAACAACTACGAGATTGAGTTTTCAATTGTTTCAAAAATGATGTCTTTGAAGCAACATAGAAATTGGTTTGATAATTGTTCATAGAGCATGTGACAACACACAACTGTGAAAATGAGTATCATTTGTAAAAAAAAAATGAGAGATGTAATTTTAGTTATTATACTCAACTCATGTGAGAACAATTGAGAAATAAATGTCCTAGTTATTATATTCAAACTCGTGTGTGAATAAATTTGAAATAAATGTTCCAGTTATTATACTTAAACTCATAATTGAACAATGGTGAAATTAATGTCCCAGTTATACACAAACTCACGAGTGAAAAATTGTGAAATGAATGTCTTAGTTATTATAATAATTATAAAAAATGAGATGAATTTATCAGCAATTAGACTCAATTATGAACAAATTGAGTATCATTTATAATAAATTGATTTCTCATTTGTTTAAAAGACATATAACATTACACAATTGTGAAAATCACACATGTGAAAAATCACACAATAATGAAATCACACAACAATGCAATAACACATCTTTGAAATCAGTTGGGCATGGATTTTTC
The DNA here is from genome assembly GCA_026119855.1 of Campanula takesimana. Classification (NCBI taxonomy): domain Eukaryota; kingdom Viridiplantae; phylum Streptophyta; class Magnoliopsida; order Asterales; family Campanulaceae; genus Campanula; species Campanula takesimana. The sequence goes on from JAOWBW010003047.1 coordinate 38,745, forward strand.
AAGTGAAAAATGAAAAATTAGCACAATTGTAAAAATCACACAACTGCGAAATCACACAACTGTTAAATCAATTGAGATATGATTATACAAGTAAAAAATAATTTTTTTTTGACAAAATTGTGAAAATTACACAACTGAGAAATCACACAACTGTGAAATCAGTTGAGAAATGATTTCTTAAGTGAAAAATGAAAAAAATGAAACAACTGTGAAAATCACTCAACTGTGAAATAAGTTGAGCAATGATTTTACAAGTGGAAAATAAAAAATGACACAATTGTTAAAATTACACAAATGAGAAATCACACAACAGTGAAATCATACAATTGTGAAATCAGTTGAGCAATAATTTTTCATGTGAAAAATGACAAAATGATACAACTGTGAAATCACACAAGTTGTACATTATCCTTTTCGTGCAATAGATCCGCGTCTTACCTACCAAAAGTACATAGGGTATGGTGTGAAATCAGTTGAGAAATGATTTTACAAGTGAAAAATGAAAAAAATGCCAAAATTATGAAATACATAACTGTGAAATCATACAACTGCAAAATCAGAGTAGAAATGATTTTACAAGTGAAAAATAGATTTTTTTTTCTAAAATTTAATTATATGTGGAGCTGTAGTTGTTTTTATTCGTCTTGAAGATACAGTTAAAATGGTGGTTTCAGATTATTTTTTCAATTTTTCGATTTTGAGATATTACTTTTTAAAATTTGAGGGAATTTTGGTCTAGCAAAAAATCTAAGGACTTTTCGGCGAGTTTCGAAAATGTATGTCCTTATTGGTTGTTTTCATTTGAGTGGGGAACTTATTGGTCAAAGCCTTTTATTTTAGACCAAAGGGAGTAAACGATTTATCTATACTAGCACTTCAAATTAATCATAAACTAACAATTGTTCTTATTTATTAGTAAACTAAAAAACACATGTTTTTTCCTAAAAGATTAGGAAAACATATTTTTAAAATTTAAGGTGACATTTTTTTAAATGACCAACTGATGCTGCCAAAAACGTGTCGGATCAGCCCTCCGTCTAGCGGTTCGGATAAATCCAGCAATGAGATCTCCCCGTTCGGATCTGCGCACAAAGAACAAAAGTGAACTACGCCGGGGCTTTACCGGAAAAGGCCCTCCGGCGTGAGAGTAAGAATACGGGCGATATGAAATAGAGAAATCAATTGACTAGTTTGGAGCCAAAGAGTTCATTACCCGTCTCCTGTTGTGAGGACCTGTTTATATAGGCGCGGGTGAATGAGTCCTAACTTGTTAAAGAAGCTAGGATGCCCGTGTTGATGTAGGAATTGCATTCCTTAGAGAGAGAGACTCCGGATTAGGATGGATGATGCCCTGTTATCTTGTATAAGAGATATCCTTGTTTGGATAAGGATCTGCACTGTTAGAGTTGTAATCAAACTCTGTAAGTGGACTCCCCGTGAGAATGGGAGATTTTCGGTGGATGTCAGCCCGTCATCCAACTCGGCTCGCCCTGGAGGCCGGCTAAGGATTAGGTCCTTGGGTCTCTTTTGGATGGACCTTAAGGTACGTGAGCCCAGAGCATATGGATCCCAATTACCCAGGTCGGTTTATGTCGTTCAGTGGCCCCCGAGTTTCTATCTCGGCATGCCGAGTAGGAACTGTGCCCCTGGTACTTGCTCTGTGCTGCATTTATTGATGATTTGGTAGTCAGCCGCCAATCCTTACTCGGATATGCTGACCTCATCATAATTTATTGCAGGAGAAATCATTACTCCTCTTGGTGAGTGGTATACATTAATTGCGCCTTCCTTATTACCGAAGTAAATATTACACCCCCTCATATTCTGGGGCTACATAAGGTCTGCTTCTTGATATCCCTCTCTTCCAAATTTCTTCTTTCTTTGAGACCCTTCAACAAATCTTCACATGGCTCCCAAAAGGGTTTATGACGACGCCTTCCCAGAAGAGGTTAGTACAGAATCAGAAGATCGGGCTGAGAACTATGATTCTTGGAGCAGCGATGGTTCAATGTTTCCATCCAAGAAACGTTCATCTTTTCTGGCGGAAGAATCTCCATCCGATAGTAATGGCGAATACTCGAAGCCGGACCCCGTTGATGAATTCTCCGACGACTTTAGTGCAGAAGAGTCAGCGGATGAGGACGAGGATGATGATGAAGATGACGAAGATGATGATGACCCAGAACCCATCATCATTGATGAATATGGGTACGACGGAGATGATGAGTGGCAAGAAGATGGCAATGAAGAACAAGATCAAGATTGTGATCTTTCTTGAGTCTTGAAACTAGCATGATCCAGTAGCTTTTCTTTTGATTTTGTAAAGGTCAAGCTCCCGACCTCATTGTGGGGGTCCTTTTTGTATATCTATAGCAATGAACCAGCCTTTTGCGTTTTCAGCCTTTGCTTTGTCCAGAATATTTGTCTATGTGATGCTTTGATGACTTTTGGCTTACTGCACTTTTTGTTTCATGTCTGTATTAACACAACTTGACTCTGGATGTCGATCTTCAACGAATGCCGACCACTTGGTTGAGTCGGTGCTAGATATCCTTGCTAATAGCCTTCCCAAGTTTTGGTCTGGGCTTGATTAAAACCGTGGTGTCGTTGGGCACATGTCGGTCTTGTGCTGGCAACCTCTTGGCCATTCACTATTCCCCAGACTCATGATGTCACGAAATGGTGATGTCACTGATATCGGGCGGCGGAGAGTGAGTGAAGAGACATTTGCTTTATGAGGAAGCCACTAGCCTCAATTGTAGGCAATGATGGTTTAGTGTGATGACGTGTACAATTTGCTATTTGTCACGAGATTTTTTGCGAGATTTTGGACGAGCGGGTGTCAATTTCTCAGGCTCTTAATTGACCCACGAATTTCAAACGATTGAAATCCCTAAACCCCCTTTTTTACCTTTTTACTTGAACCGTCAAAGCTCTCAATGTTAGGGTTTATCCACCAGATAATCAGCCGGCGATCCGGAGACACTATTCGATTTCGGTTGGCGCTCATCGTGACTCAGAATTCCTTTCCTTTTTTGCTCACATTTCGCCATTTTTCGCTCGAAGCATCTAACTAGGTATCCCACTATCTCTTTCGCCTTTCTATTTCTCTTTGTTACTCCCCATTTGCTCCGGCGATTCTTGCCTCACGCTATTCCGGTGTGGGTATGTCTGTCGATTACTTTTTGCCGGCTCGTTTGGACTTTCACAGAACCAACCGTAGGATTTATCGGAGGATCGATGGCCCTTGGTTTTTGATGCCTTTAAGTGAAATTAGAGATTTTTTTGTAGCGCATAGGGATTTTGCCGGAACTGTAGAATGGCCGGTTGACAGTCGTCGGTTCGATCGTTTAGGAGTGATGAACCCCACCTAATGATTATTTCATCTTTGCCCTGACCTTCTGACCCACATTTCCTCCCATTATATACTGTCTGAAGATGGGGTGCTCCCCTCGGCTTCAATTAATGAGGAGAGGGGGTAAATGCAGCTCCTATCTTGATTTCTGATGTTAACCTCCCTCTTTCCTCTGCAGCTATGTCAGGGGAGAGCACTTTTGCCAGAATAGTTGATCAATTCTGAGATGATGTTCATGAGAGGGACCGAGGTCGAGGCCGTAGGAACCTCGGCCGGAGAGGGAATACTGCAGGCCCTTCCAAACCAAAACAACCTAAGGCCGGGGCCGAGATGATAACTTATTTATATGATAGCTGCAGGATCTCTCGTGAGGATTATGACTTAGTGTATCAGCGTGCCTCCGCCCTGAGCACTAGTGAGGAAAGGGCAGCCTTTTATCTGAACCCTACTGAGGTGGCCTTCTTTTTAAAGCAGTTTGAGTTAGGACTCCGCCTACCCCTTGATCCCTTTATTTGTGAATTCCTGGAGGACTGGCAGGCTGTTCCGGCTATGCTAGGTGCTAATGCCGTTAGATATCTCACTTTTTTCATAGTTCTCTGACGTAGCTTGTGCTTCGAGCCGTGTCCTTGGGCCTTCTACCATTCTTTGAGGGTAGATTTAATGATACCACTCAGGTTCTGACTCTGAGGAGTAGGCAAAGGCGTCCCAAGATTATCGCTCCTATCTCGAGCTC
>JAOWBW010003048.1:0-42772 GCA_026119855.1 Campanula takesimana
GGGGGTGTGGCACCCGTGACAGAACTTAGGGAGTTCGTAATTTTGAAGAGGACGCCTACTTTTTGAGTGGGAGTTTCTATCCTACTTTCGATTTTTGACATGCCTTAAGGGCGGACCAAAAAAGGTGTGTCCAACTGGGTGTCCGAGGATCGGGACAGTCTTTATTTAGGCTGGAGATCTCTGACAAGGCTCTTTTCTTCAAGCGATTTAGACCTGGGAGGCGCGCGTCTTATTATGTAGGCTTGGGACGCGCGCGCGCACTTCAGACTGCTGGCGGGTAGCGCGCGCGTCTGGGAGGCGGAATTCCGGGCTTGACATTTGCTGACCAAAAGATCCTCAAACAGCTATAATATCATCTTCTGTTCGACCACTTGATTCTCACAGCTCCTTTCTACCATTTTTGAACATCATATTATTGATTAACTTCGCTTGTGATCAACCATTTTCCATGCTTCCAATCTTTTGCCCTTGACGCCAAGGTCGTTAGCGCGTATGAAAAGGACTTGGCACTTTTGTGTATTCTTTCAAGACCCATCCCAAGAAGGCCTCATTAAAATTTCGGGTTCCGAATTCTTTTCACTTGCGGACGTTGAAGCCGGATTGGGATCTGTTGAGAGCTGCCGCGCTTTCTGGGATTGCGACAGCCATACCTTCAACCTTTCAGCTAATGAAATGGTGCCGACTGTTGACGATTTCGGGGCCATCCTTGGCATGCCTTTGGCCGGTCGGATTGCGTCCCTAAATATACACGTGGTGCCATCGACTCTTGGGTTGGGTTACTGAATCTCCCGTTGAGGATGTGAGGAAGATGTTGCATGGTACCGTGATTGACAAACTGAGTTGCCGATGTTCTTCAGTTTACACTCGGAGGACCCGATGGTTCAATCTTTCAAAAGAAATGCCATGGCTGTTTGTCTCTTCAGCGAAGTACTGTTTGTTACACCTTTCGGGACTGCGGACGCGCAGTTGGTTGAGATTATTTTGCAAGCTAAGGAGCAGCAATTTATTGTAATTCCTCTTATTGTAGGGGAGACGTTGCATGGTCTTGATGAGTTACATAGGACGGGCAGATGTGTCGGGGAAGCCCTTTGCTCTGACCATATGGCTCCGAGAAAACTTCAGAATTTATTCTCGGATGGTGATTGTCTCCTTTTGCTGTTCATAGGAGGAAGTTGTTGATCCGGGATTTATCTGAAGAGGAATGGAAGAAATTCTTTGCCTCTCGGGTGACCGTCGATATTGAGTGGTGTCATCCGTCTTGGGGTCTTCGTCCTTTTGTGGAATGGACTCTTGGTTTTCAGCACGTGGGTTGTACCCGGTTTGAGAGATTCTTCGTTTTTCCAGCCAGAGTGGGTTCTGCGGAAGTTTGGTCGCCAACAGACAATTCCTTTTCCGAGGGATGGAATGCTTCGTCCAGTGCTTACATGGGTCCTGACTTCTCGAGTGAGCTTCAGTCGGCTTGGGGAGATGACCGCAATCGTTTGGCTTCGCTCCTCTGCATCGGGGGAGTGTCTTCCTTCCCGAGAGCTACGGATATTTATTTGGCACCCTTTACCGTGGCATCACTTGGGTTGATGTGCTTCGTGCCGAGTTTTTGGGACGGGGTTTTTGAGCCTAGCAGCACTTTGAGATATAGAGAGGCTGCTGTGATTCGAGTAACATTCTCGCTGACCCTTTCGGTACTCCTTTGGATGACTTTTATGCTAGGAGACGTGTTGCAACACAGAAGGTTTCGGTGCGTATTAGTGCTCCTTCGTTACCCAAGAAGAAAAGGATTGAGAGACGATCGGGTGGTCCTTTGAAAGCTAAGAGAAAAATTGGATTTTTCTTAGTACCCTAAGAGATTGCAATTAGACCACTTTGTTTTAGGATTTAATATTTGATGTCTTTTGTTGCTCAATAAATCCGTTGTAATGGTTTGAATAATTCATTGAATGAATAAAAATGCATTTTGTTATTTGAAGTGAATTGGGTATTTTTGATATGTTTTAGACCGCACCCGAAGGTTGCCTACGTTCCTCCAGTTGGAGGCTCAGGTCTTCGTAGTTCAAACAAACAAAGACCATTTTTTTTTTTTGTGCACCCTGTTTTTTGCCTAGACCGCCCTTCGGGTTTTCAATCTAGCGGGCTTCTTTTTTGCACGTGCTCTAATTTTTGCCTAGGCCGCCCATGCGGGTTTTCAACCTAGCGAGCGATTTTTTTTTTTTTTTTTTTTTTTAATGGTCTTTGTTTATTAAGCGTAGAACCTCTGAGCATGTCGAGGTTGACCTCCTTTGGCAGCTGGTCACCATCTAAATCCACGAGCCGGACTGCACCACCGCTTAGTATCTTTTTGACCACGTACGGACCGATCCAATCGGGGTCCCCATTTCCCAGGGGATTCATGGCATTAGGAGGATGTGTCTTAAAACCAAATCTCCCACATTGATGTTCGAGGCTTCACTTTTTTGTTGAAAGCTCTTGCCATCCTTTGCTGATATGCCCTCGTGCGTTCGAGTGCCCTTAACCTTTTCTCATCGAGTAAGGCTAGCTGTTCGTATCGACTCTGCATCCAGTTGACCTCGTTGACTTGATTCTCGAGGAGGACCCGTAGAGATGGGACTTCAAGTTCGATAGCAGAGTACGGCTTCAGAACCATAGACCAATACATAAGGAGTTTCTCCTGTTGCGGACCGTATGGATGTGCGGTAGCCCCACAGTGCTAATGGTAGCTTTTCGGGCCAATCCCTCCTGTTGAGGCCATTTCTTGACGATGGTCCGATGGTCTTATTTGCTGCTTCGACTGCGCCATTTGCTTGGGGGCGATAAGGAGATGACTTGTGCTTGGTGATCTTGTATTCTACCAAAAGTGCATCCATTTCCTTCTCAAAGTGAGAGCCGTTGTCGGAAATGATTTCATGAGGTACGCCGTATCGGCACATGATATTAATCTTTACAAATCGGCCACTTTCTTGCGTTGAGGGTTCGATAGGCTTGCGCTTCGACCCACTTTGTGAAGTAGTCGACTGCCACTAGGACGAATGACTGCCCATTGCTCCCGGCAGGATGAACTTTACCGATGATGTCTATCCCCCAACAAGAGAAAGGCCAAGGTGTGACCATGTTGTAAAGTTGTGAGGGTGGAGCATGTTGCAGATTAGCGTGGAATTGCATTTGGCACACCTTTTGACTTTCTCGATACAGTCTCGTTCCATAGTGCTCCAATAGTAACCAATGCGAAGTATCTTCTTGACTAGCATAAACCCGTTCATGTGGGGTCCACATTCTCCTTGTGCACTTCACACATTATCTCTTGAGCTCGGTCTCATTGGCGCATAAGAGATTATCCCGTCGTGGTGCCTTTTATGGACTCGGTCCCCAATCAGTACGTACCGAGAGGCTAACCTTGTGCAGAGCTGCTTGAGACTTCTTATTGATGTTCTCGGGATAAGTGCCGTATTTGAGGAAGTTCATGATATCCGAATACCACGGAGAGTTTGTTTGAACCTCGTTGATCTCGATACTCATGCAATATGCCGGACTGTTCATTCGAGCAATTTGAAAGGCTTCACCATTTCACTTTGGGCATTTCAACTAATGAAGCTATAGTGGCCAGTGCATCGGCGAAGCGATTCTTATCCCTTGGCAGGTAGTTGAAAGTGATCTCTTGGAATTGTTCAACCAGTTCTTCAAGGTGCTGACCATACTGTTGGAGAGTCGGGTCTTGGGTTCGCATTTACCCGATGCTGATTGATAAGGAGCAAAGAGTCGCCGAACCACTTCTAGTTCCGTGACGTTTCTTTCGAGAGCTGCTTCGAGCCCGCTATACATGCTTCGTACTCGGCAATGTTGTTGGTAGCTTCGAATTCCAGGCGTATGGCAATGGGGTGTAGATGTCTTTTGGATCGACAAGCAATACACCTATACCAAAACCGTGTTATTGGCGGCGCCATCGAAAAAAAAAGTTGCCACTTGTCTTCCTCGGTGTGGTACAAATTAAACTGCTCGTCGGGGACTGTACATCTTCCCCTTCACTTCGTCACACGGGAATTCGGCAAGCTGGTCACTGAACACTTTCCCCTGACGGATTTTAGTGTGACGTAAGTGATATCATAGCGGCGAGCATGAAGTACATTTGGCTATTCTTGTTGACATGAAAGGCTTCTCGAAGATGTAGCGGAGCGGGTCCACCTTTGCTACTAGCTTGATCGGAAAGCTTCCATATAGTGTTTGAGCTTTTGAGTGACCCAAACCAATGCTGCACATGACTTCTCTAAGACAGAGTAGTTCTTTTCGCCTCCTTGGAATCGGCGACTGACAAAATAAATGGCGTTCTCCTTTGTGGACTCTCGTTGCTCTTGTGCTAACATAGCCCCTAGGGCTTCATCATTGACAAGTGAGATAAAGCAACAAGGTTTCTCCTTGTGCGGCGGAACTAGAACAGGAGGGCACGTTAAGTAATGCTTCACTTGCTCGAAGGCTTCTTGGCACGCGTCGGTCCATTCTAGAGCCACATCTTCTTGATAGCTTGAATATTGGCTCGCACATGGAAGTGAGTTGGTGTACAAACGACTGATGTATTGTAGTCTGCCCATGAAACCTTAATCTCTTTCTGTGTCTTTGGAGGAGACATGTCAATGATTGCCTTGATTTTGGAGGGGTCTACTTCGATTCCCTTTCAGTGACCATATAACCAAGAACTTTGCCTCGGATAACCCCGAATGTGCACTTTGCAGGGTTGAGCCTCATCTTGTGTTGACGAAGCCTTTCGAAGAACTTGCGGAGATCGATCAAATGTTGACCATCGGTCCTTTGGAGTGAATGATCATGTCGTCCACATAGACCTCGATTTCTTTGTGAATCATATCGTGGAACAAGTCTGTCACGGCTCTTTGGTAGGAAGCCCCAGCGTTTCTTAACCCAAACGGCATGACTGTGTAGCCAAAGGTACCCCACGGTGTTGTGAAGGCTGTCTTATGTTGATCTTCCTCGGCCATGAGAATCTGATTGTCCAGCGCAAACCCATCCACGAATGAGCGAACCTCTAGTGCAGGCGCAGTGGAGTCGACTAGCATGTCGATATTAGGAGTGGAAAATCATCCTTTGGGGAAGCTTTGTTTAAATCCCGGAAGTCTACACAAACTCGGACCTTGCCGTTCGCCTTCCTGACTGTCACAATGTGGCTAACCATGTCGGATACTCGATAACCTTGATGAAACCCAGCTGAGGAGCTTCTCAATCTCTTCTTTGACCTGCAGAGACCATTCTGCTTGATCTTTCTGAGCTTCTGCTTTATTGGCCTGGCATCTTCTCTGATCGGAATCCTGTGCTCCGCTACCTTTCTGTCTAAACCCGGCATGTATTTGTATGACATGCGAACACATCCACGAACTCCCGTAGTAATGCAGTCAATTTGTCTTTGTCGTCTCCCTTGAAGAAGCTTCCCAATCTTGGTTTCTTTTGGCTCTTCTTCGGTACCCGATTAACAACAGCGATTCTTCGTCAGCCTTTGGACCATTCTCGCCACGACTACGGACTTGTTGAGCAAGTTCATTTAAGTATGTTGTGTTTTCGTGTCTATTTCATCATAAATTGAATCGTTATTAAATTGTCGTTAATTTCATTATTAGTTAATTCATCATTTATGATGTTTGCAATCTCAGGGTACTCAGGAAATATCAAATTTTTCATTAGCAAAGAAGGAAACACACGCTCGGCATATGGCCTCCAATCCTCTTGGGTGAGGGTATTAGAGACACTCTCGGACTCGAAAGTAAGTGTAAGCTGCTCTTCCTTTGTTGCTGTGCGGGGTATGCAACCCATTTCTTGGACTAAGAATTCCTCGGATACCACGGGCCCTTTTGTTGAATACCAAGTTGATCGGCTCGGAGCTTGGCGGGATCTCACTGATAGTTCGTTCATGATGACGGTGTCATGGATGGCGTTGACTTGGCATTCATTCATTACGGCAAGCTCTTCAAACATGGAGGCTAAATCTGTCAGTTCTTCCCCCACGGTGATTTCTGTCTCGGACTCTATAGTCACTTCCTCCCCACCATTCACGGGGCGACATGGGAGTTGGTTCCCTTTCGGATATCTGGACCTCACAATCGGAGAGATTTCGAGGCCGGCTTTTTGACACCCTTGTTGTTAACCCATGGCTCGGGAAAGATCATCTATGGAACGTCTCCCCTTGGCGGACAAAATAACCATTCAAACGTCTTGCGTAAGGCCTTAGATTAGGGACTTCATAACGACGGCCTTCTTTACGAGCTCGGGCCTTTTCGCTTTTGATTGCTTGTTCTTGTTTCAAGTCTTCTTCGGAAGGCTCATACCCCAAACCGAATGTGTTCTTCTGACAATGGGACTTGCACGGGATGTAGGATTCTTTGTTGATATTCCCTAAGCCTAAACAGGGGAAGTAGTCCATATCCCTCATCATGCGGAGTACTTTGTGATTGCTGGGGGTCCATGATCCATTTCCCCCTTCTTTGTCAATGGGCGTTGATTGAGACGCCGGAGAGAGTGGAGTCTGTAGACCATGCTGAACTTGGTGGACGGGCTCACTTTTCTGTGGATAGTATGTTTCAGCTATTACGGTCACTATTTCATCACCGTTTCGAATTTGATACATTGGTGAGAGTTGACGGTACGGCATTAGCACTATGAATCCATGGTCGACCCAACAGTAAGTTGAAACGAGCGGGATATCAAGCACTTGGAATGGAACGGACATGACCATGCTTCCAAACTCAATGTCAATTTCGATCATACCCATGACTGTACGGGCGGTGCTGTCATAACCTCGGATTACTTGAGTAGAGGGCTTTAAATCAGAATCCTTAAGCCCCAGTATGCCCATGATTCTACCAGGCATGAGATTGAGTGCGGAACCACCGTCCACTAAGACTCTTGAGACGGGCCTCCCCCTTGCTCGTACCTTGAGGTAAATAGCTTCGTTGTGGTCGGAACCAAATGGTGGAAGGTCCATATCGGCAAAGGTGATGACATGCTAAAATGAATGTGACCAATCATTGCCGTGAGGTCCTCGGGAGTAGTATCGGGAGAGAAACATGATGTATCGATCTGAGATTGCGGATGAAAGATCTCGTGTTTCTTCGAGGATGCAATGAGGTCCCAAATAGAGATGTTGGCTTGAGTTTTCTTGGGTTGGACAAGTAGAGGATCTTCGGGAGTGTTGTGAGCTTGCGGCCTTTGAGAAGAGGAGCTCGGTGCGGAAGTGGAAGGGTGGCTTGCTATGACTCGACCGGATCGAGTTAGCAATTGACGTTCTCATCTTGCTTCTTTTTCCTATTCTCTAGTACTTCCCTCATTACCTCATCATAAGTCACTACATAACAAGAATTGTCAAGTTATTCATAACATTGGGGCCCCATTCACAATTGGGATTGAATGGGTGGTCCCCTCAAGTCTCCTATCTCAAATTACATTGACATGCTCGTTATTAGTCACTACAAATTCTTTCTTATCTATGAGATCTTGAATAGACTACGGAGAATGAAGCAATCCTCGGTGGTGTGGCCACTATATTGGTGGTAGCCACAATATTTGTGGTGAGCATGATTGGAGTTGATCGTCTTGGGTTGGTACCCTTGTAAGGGTGTGACTTGACCCTTTGCTTGAGGACCTCGAACACTTCGGTTTGAGTCATGCCTTGGAGAGGCGTGTAGACACGGTCATTCGGGGTCTATTCCCTTGAGGTGGAGGAACCTTTTTGTAATCCCCTTTGTCAATAGTGACGGCGTTGACCGAGGCCTCTTTTGTGGAGTGGAAGCGGCCTTGTAGCGGTAAGTAGGAGTGGTCTTCTTGATCTCCTTGAGTAAGTCATCCATGCGTACCCCCGCCTCATACATTTGGGAGAAGTCGGAGTAGCAAGCCCCACTTAGGTGGGTGCGGAGATCAATCTTGAGACACTTGAGAAATATCTCCATTTGCTCTTTTATGTTTGGCCTCTCAACAATTTCGGAGAGTTTGTCATTCCATCTCCTTGTGAAGTCGATGAAGGACTCATTACTCGTTGAGTAGTGTTCTCTAGCTCTTTCCTTGTGGGCCGGTGAGTGGTGTTGCCTGGTATTGGTTCTTGAAGGCAAGCATGGCGGAGTCCCAATCAAGACGGACAGTGAGCGGGAGAGTAGCATACCAATCTTTTGCGCCCCCTCGAGAGTGAGAGGAAAGCATTGAGCCATCACCTTGGTGGAGAACTTCTTTGGAACCATTGACCAAATATAAGTCTCAATGTGAGCCATAGGAAAAGAGTGCCTTGAATTTGCTTATGTCGGTCATCTTGAACTTATCGGGAAGAGCGGCCATAGTACTCATGAGGATGGATGATTGATAAAGGCTTGTGTCGGAACCTTTCCCATGTTGAGCCCATTGAATTTTTTGTCGATGTAGGCCATGATAGAATCCACCATTTTGGGCTCGTTGTTCTCGGAACTTGGTCCCCCATTTTCTTAGTGCGGGTGTTGACATAAGGACTCTTGAACAAACCCTCGGTCCATTCGGATTCATCATCATTGTTCTTGTTCTTTCCCTTGGCAAGGTTGGTGAGCTTTTCTTTCATTAGCTCCATTTCGGCCTCGTGGGCCTCCCTTTGGCTGTCGAGGTGGGATTGCCAAATGTCGTCTTTGCTTTGTGCCTCCTTGTTAAGGGGGAGACTTGCTCTTGGAGGAGGGACCATGTTGAGAGCTGTTCGAGAGACATGGTGTTGCTGCTGCGCCGGTCATGGTTGATGTCGGAGCTGTGGAGTGATCTCTTCACGGACTAACCGATTTGCTGAATCCCGGGTAGACTTTGTAAGTCCCAATTGAACCTATATTGCAGAAGAGGCCCTTGTCAGTCTTGAGTAACACTTGCGGTCCATGAAGAGGCTTAGAACACACAGTTGGGCACACGACTCGAACCACATAAGAAAAGACTCTTTTTTTTTTTATTTTATAAGTCGGAGGGAATGAATCCCTTTTGGGGTTTCTGAGAAAATAATGGAATCGTCACACTAGTATATAGACCATCTCGCGGTCCCATATACTCATCGGATTCCACCCGTTTGTGAATCCTACATGTATCGGGATTAGACTAAATTAATGTAGTAAAGCATACATGCGGGGACGGATTTTTATTTTCGTCCAAAATAACCACTTTTGGGGACGGATTTTTATTGCGTCCCTTTCAACAAGTTGGCATGTATGATTTGAAGACATTAGTTTAGGGAAATCTCGGTAGATGGAAACCGACTTGAGTCACGGAGTGTTAGACCCTAACTAGAATTGTGTGGTTTGTGCTCGGCTTGAATATGAGGCTCAAAGGTCACCCCCGGCATGTAGTCTTGAACTACGCCACGGGCTGAGGTTTACCGCTTCGAAAGAGCCAAGGTCTGGTGGAGCTTGAAACTTTCTAGGACGGGCCTCGACGGGTTTGGGGTTGGACTTGTGCGACTCGATAGTGAGCAGTTCATAGGAATATGTGCATGTAGTGTGAGGTATAACAAGTGACAAAAAAAAAATTCTTTTTTTTTTTTTTTAATTTTTTTTTTTTGAAAAGAAAGAAAAAACACAAAACACATAAGCACATAAAATTACAACTCCCGAATCACCCGTGTGACCGGTAAATAAAACATAAAATTAAAACAGTCCGAGGGTTCAATTCTGTTCTGATGCAGGCAACTGTGCCCACACCCCACTGTTCTGCTCAGTCACTGAAACCTGTTTCTGTTCTGGAAACCAACCCAGAAGCGTGCGCCTCTGAGTTCTGATGTGGGACGCGCGCGCATGGCGCAATGCGTATGGGAGGCGCGCGCTTCTGGGTCACACCTGTCAGAATGTCAGACTTTGGACTCAGGGGATTGCCCTGGTCCCATGTTCATATTGTAACCCCTGCGAAGTGATTAGTGCAGAATAACAGAAGAAGAAGATGAAGAATATGAAGAAGTGGGCGATTCTGTTTCTTGATGCGGGATGCGCGCGCCTTAGGCTTAAAATGGCCAGACGCGCGCGCCTCCCCCATCAGGAAACAGAATGCCCAGAAAAGATGTAGATTTTGATCAGAATGCAAGTTTAACCCTCAATTATCTCCCCAGCAGAGTCGCCACTGTAGATACCCCGGGGGAAACCACGGCCTTAGGCTCGAGCGCGCGTCGGTTTGTATCCTAGGATGTCTAACTTGTTTTTAGAGTCGCCACCTATGTTTTGAGGAACATAAGAAAAACCTATTGTTGTAGCCTAAGTTTGATTACGAAAACAGAGATTCTTTGTTTTGAGGTTCGGGGGTTAGATTACGAGATAGGAAGTACCGAAACACCCATCTCGCCCAACTAAAGTTGGTCTTGCTTGATCAAAATCTACATGAATGAAAATGTTCTTCTTCTTCTTCTTTAAGTCATAAAAAGGGGGGATTTAAAAATAGGATTTGGAATGTAGGAGATAACTCCTTAACCAACCTCAATGAGATGAGGTGATCATTAGAGTCATGTCCCAAAATGATTTGGGTGATTGCACATTTGATTAAAGTAAAAGAGAGAGAGGGGATGGAGTAGAAAAGAAGGGAAAAGATGGACTTTTACCTACAATTTGAAGACCTTCAAGTATTGCTTGATGAAATCCTTGGAGAACCTTTAGAAAGTGATTTTGGTATAGTTTTTGTAAGTTCAATTTTCGGTCCTTGAAAATGGAGGTAAAGAGAGGTTTTTATAGGTGAAAGAGGGGTGTTTTTGGTGCCAAAACTCAGTCACCAAGAAATCCTTCCCGGGCAAAATCCTGTAAATTGAGCAAGGGAGGGAATCCTGACCAGAAATCTGTAACTGACGCCCAGAGGCGCGCGCTTCCTGCTTTGGGGGCGGGAGGCGCGCGCGCCTGGCTCCTAGTGTCGGAGGCGCGCGACTCAGAGAAGGCAATTTTGACAGAATGGACTAGAAAGTCAGCCCTGTCATTCAGTTTAGTCCCTGGACTTAACGAAGTCAGTCAGGAACTTAACGGAAGTGACAGAAACTAACGAGAAACACTTAGAATGGGGAGAAACACAAAATCAAATGTGCAATCGGGGTGAGCGGTCCAAGGCGGGGTGTCTACAGAGTTTTTTTTTTTTTTATTATATTATTATTATTTTTAAATTAAATTTGAGGACTATAGTCTATATGGCAAGTTTGTCATTCATTTTGTGGATTGATGTCTAGTGGCTAACTTATTGTAATTGTTGTTGTGATTTGGAGAGGCCTTTAAGTTGAATGTATTTGTTCAATGAATATTTTTTGTGTATTGTTGCAGCAAATTCTTCATTTTTTGAAAACTTTTGATTTTTGTGTTAAAAATCGTCTTATAGCTGAACTATCAGAAATAAAATTAGTCTACTAAGAGAGCACTCTTAATATAATATCTGATTTTCTCAAAATGTGAAAAATGATTACAAAATTCAACACGTATAGCTCATGCTCTATCAGAGCAGAGCAAGCTGTGTGTTGGTTAAGGGTATACATGTCTTTTTGAAATCTCAAAATGATTTTCCTGATTTTTTTTTAATCAGTCCGTGGGTGACAATGAACTTTAGCTGAAGGGCTCATATGAAAGTATGAAAGTAGCTCTGTTTTTTTTTTTTTTTTTTTGACAAGTCAACATATCATTTCATTCCAAGGCAATTGCCATTATGTTACAAACTCTTATGAAGTCTATTACAGATCATCTATAGCCTAGCCTATTACAAGCTCCTCCCCTATTGTAACCTATTACAGAGTATCGCTTCTACATGCTAATTGCTCATAGGCTGCACAACTTTCCTTTATGGGGCATAGTAACACAAGTTTTCCACAATCTCCCCGAAGGGAGTCAAACCGGGGACCTCTAACTTATTGGTGATTATAGTGTCATCAACAATTTTATGTAATTGTGATTTACTAGAAACCAATGCGGTTTCATATTGGGCTCGGATACGAGTAAGGGAAAGTGTGGAGTACACACTCGTTTGAGTTAATATGTTTTCGACCACGATAAAGAAGCAAGGGTCAAGGGGCAGCGCCCCTTGCGGGAGGAAGACCAGCACAAGACAACGTTTACCACACCCTGGGGGACGTTCTGTCATACAGTCATGCCGTTCGGACTCAAAAAATGCCGGAGCCACCTACCAGAGAGCTGTAACTGCACTGTTCCATGACATGATACATAAAGAAATGGAAGTGTACGTAAATGATATGATCATACACTCTAAAGGCTCCGATTGGCAACACTTCGTCGACCTCAGAAAGTTCTTTGAAAGGTTGAGACAATACAGGTTGGTGCTCTAATTAAACTACCGTTTTCTCCCGCCAGGTTTCCCGCCAAATCAAGAGACACAACCCTAAACCCTAACAAGTATGACTGTTGCTAACAATTGTGCCTTTTCAGTCAATCCTGCTCCTTCCTACCATCTGTATAAATACAGACTTTGGTTTCAGATTACATTCACGAAACACCCTAACAATTCTTTGAGTTTTGATCTGTTTTCTTTGCCTAGATACAGATTGTTTTGATTGTCTTATCCCATATAAAGATTTCGTGTAACCCAGGCATTTAGGGGCGAAATACTTTATTCGGAAAGTGAATTAATCACTATTCAGTCAAATATCCAGAATTATCAATCACTCTAATCCCAAATTTTTCTAACATAACTATGTGGAAAAGTAGCCCATTTTGTAAATCTCATTAACTATTCATGATACAATCAATCATACATGTCAAAAAGTATTTATGATTAAAAAAAATATTATAACTATTAAAAATGTAAAAAACTGTGAGAAAAAAAATAACTTTTATATTTATGTACAAGCGCGGGCTCATATTTTATCCACAAAATCTTTGAAAAAACGCGGTTTTTCCTAACTCCTTGGAAAAACGTGTTTTAAAAAAACGCGGTGGCATTTTTTGTAAATATGTGGAACTTTTTTAAATAACGCGCGGTGGCATTTTTGTAAATAATCGGAACTTCTCAACGGTTCTGGATATCAATATAAAACCTTCTGGATATGAGACTAATAGACAGAACCTTTGAAAGTGATAGCCAGAAGAGTTCTGGATATCAATATAAAGCCTTCTGGATATGAGATTGATAGCCAGAACCTTTGAAAGTGATAGCCAGTAGGGTCCTGGATATCACTATAAAGCCTTCTGGATATCAATATAAAGTCTTCTAGATATGAGATTGATAGCCAGAACCTTTGAAATTGATAGCCAGAAGGTTTTGAAAAACACGTTTTTCCTAACCACTAGGAAAAACACGTTTTACAGAAGACCAACTCTCATTTATCAAGGATATAGACGTCCTTAAAATATCGAAAGATTTTCGTGAATTTATTTTATATTAAAATTCCTTTTGTGTCAATGGACTTTGGCTAAAGAGCTCATATGAAAGTAGCCCCATATTGTGAATCTCATTAATAATTCATGATACAACCAAGCATGAATCTCAAAATTATATACTCCATCCGTTCCATTTGAAATAGGATTCTTGGTCCTGACACGAGGATTAAGAAATAATAATCTTTTATTATAAGAAGTTGTTTGAAAAGTAGGTGTTGTGAGTATGAAGGAGAGAGAAAGTGGGTGGGGAATAATAAATGAAAAGTTATTGTGAGTATGACAAGTGGATCCTACTAATAAAAAAGTACTACCTCTGTCCCTAAATGAGTGTTCAAATTTCATTTTAAGGGACACTGAAAATCTCAACTTTTTGAACAATTTGGTAACAACGATTCATATATAATCTTGTAATCTCCTTTCCAAACCTTTAGTTTTGCACGTATAAAGAAACCGGTGAATTTTTTTTTGAAAAAAAACGTTTAGGGAGAAAGTTATGTTAAAAAAAAGACACTCATTTAGGGACAAAGATTTTTTGAAAATGGACACTCATTTAGGGACAGAGGGAGTAATAAAAGCTTTCCATTTTGGGATGTCCTATTTCGAGTGAGACACCCAAAATGGCAAAACGTCCTATTTCGGGTGGGACAGAGGGAGTATGATCAAAAAATTATTATACTAACTATTAAACTAGATCTCACTGTTTCTAATAATATATACCGTAATGTGGAATTTTTTTCATTTTGAGCCTCCCATTTATAAGTTACGATTTCCTTAATAAAAAAAATATTTATTATTTCTCTCACTCATTCTTTTTCTCACTTTACTTTTATACTCACAACACCAATTAACTTACTATTCCTTACACCAATTTCTCTCTTCTACTTCATTTTTCACACTCACAACAACTACTCACTACTATTCATCCCTTAATTCATGTGCACAACCCATTTCGTCCACATAATTATGGGACGGAGGAGTATAACATTAAAAAAAAAAAATTACTCACTCCGTCCCAAAGTATATGTCTACCTTCTCATTTGCACGGAGATTAAAAAATGAAAGAATTGATGTAAGTGTTGTGAGTGTAAAAAATGTGAACATATAATTTGGGGACGGAGGGAGTACTACTAGTATAACATTAATCATCAAATCAGAGACAAAAATTATTACAATGAGATTGAGGGGGAGGGGACCTAGTAAACTGAAAAAAAAAAAAAAAGGATGAGTGCCGATTTCTAAGAGTAAGTCGACGGTTCCTTTGGCATCGGCCTTATGATTAGTGAACCCTTCTAGCCTTCCATTATATGGGGTCAGCATTGTATCAGGAAGTTCCATCTCTTTAAAAGTGCGATAGTATAGCACATCCTTGGCTGCTCCGGAGTCTATGAGGAGCCTGTCCGACTCGCAATTATCAATGCGGCCTGTGATGACCAATGGTTGTTCTCTCATCGCACGGTTTTCCGCCAACTCATTCGGAGAAAAACTAATCACTTCCTCCCTCTCATGTATCCAAGGAGGGATGTGGAAGACTTTACTTAGCTCGTAAATCTGCTCCTTGAGTTTCTTGTTTGATGGAATTTTCTCTTTGATCACGCCTATCAACCTGGCCCGAGGTGGCCTGTCTACCTGGTCATTATTTTTGTCTTCTTCCTTTGGGCGTTTATTGTCCTTGGCCATGAACTGATTGAGCTTGCCTTGATCGGCCCATTTCTGTAGAATCTTCTTCAGAGCAAAACAGTTCTCGGTGTCGTGGCCGTTATCTCTGTGATAGGAGCAATACTTTGTGGTATCCCTTGGGTATTTCGGGTTGTCTTTTAGAGGCTTGGGGTTGGGGAGATCCACCAGATTCATGATCTCAGAGATCGGTTTATTGAATGTGGTGAATGTCTCGGTCCCCCTGATCCCGTTCTTGCCTTTGCCGTTTCCCCCGTTGTTCCCCTGGGACGAGTTCCCGTTATGCGACTTGTCATGATCTCGGTCCCGTTCCTTATGACCATATAACGTCTTTTTCTTCTCCTCGGCGATGGCCGTGGCGTAAGCAACGTGGTACAATTCGGCTTTTGTGAGGGGCTCTCTGACCGACAGATCATAAGTTAACTGCTCTGACATGTGACCATTCGTGAAGCATACAATGATCTCCCTGTCGGTCAAGCGTTCTTCTATTGATTCGGCAAGGTCCCTAAACCGGTTGTAGAAGCTTAGGGTGGACTCGTTTTTGCTCTGGACCATTTTGGCTAGGTCAGACAATCTTTTCTTCCTCGCCCAGCGGTAGCAAAATATTCCAAAAATTGTGATTTCAACTTGGCAAAGGAATTGATGCTGCTTTTCTCAAGATCCATGAACCAGGACCGAGCTGCCTTTGTTAAGGTGCTTGCAAAGGCCTTACACAGTACGTCGTCCTGATTGGACACTAGGGCCATGGTGGCCTCAAAGGCTTGGACGTGATCCAGAGCATCGGCGTTGCCGAAGTATTTATCTAGGTGTGGAAGCTTTAACTGTGGATTAGGTGGTGCATCCTTAATCCTCTGCGCGAAAGGGCGCATAGCATCGTAGTCATTATTGGGTTTCCTGTGCCCCTGATTTATCATCTCAATGTTGTCAAGCCTTTCTCTAAGGTCGACAATGTCCCTTGTGCTGAATGCCGAGGTGTGACTGGAACTGACTATGCTTCGGTCTCGGCGTCCCCTTTCACCTTGGTTTAGTTCGAGACGATGCCTTGAAGGAGTACGACGAGGCGGAGTATGCCGGGGTGGATCCTGCCGGGGTGGTGTGCGCCGTGGTGGATCCTGCCTGGGAGGTGAATGACGTCGGGCGTCCCCACGACGTCTTTCCTCTATAATTTTCACTCCTGGGGATTCATCTTCTTTTTCTTCCCGGCGGTGATTAATGTGGTCTCTCAGGTCCCCATCGATATTGAGTCTTCCCAGCCATCCGTCTTGGCGACTTACACGGCTCCTGGGAGGCGCTTCCCGTCTACGATTTTGTAGGGGCTCCCTTCTGCTTGCCCTGTCATCCAGATTTGTCCCCCTCGTTCCAAACGGCTGGAGTAGGTTAGCCAAGGAGTTTTCGGGGTTAAGTTCTAACAGGGCCCGCTGTGCGTCGGCCAGCTGTTGGAGTGTTTGAACATTCTGTTGAAGCAATGTTCTCTTGTCCAATGGCAGCGGCTGTGATGGTCCTGCTCCATTGTTTCGGGATCCTGTCCGTCGGCGGCGCCCATATTGGTTAACAACATTGGGGGCCGGCCCCTTTGAACGGGTATGCATTCCTCCCCCTTGTGCAGGTGCTGTAGGTGGGAGCCTCTGATTTTGTGCAGCAACGTTCATGTTTTCGGGGGGCGGTGCATCTCTTGCAGTTTCTTTTGAAGGGCTGGCTTCTCGCTCGTCAACCAATTCTCCGGCCATGGTCTGGAATTATCTGGCTAAAGAACTGGCCAATCGATTTCCCGGCAATGGAACCAAACTGATGACGCCAAAATCTGGTTGGATCAGCCTTCATCTAGCGGTTCGGATAATCCCAGCGACAGCTTGATGGCCGGAGCTGCACACACGAAACAAACGTAAACTACACCGGGGCTTCACCGGCGAAGGCCCTCCGGTGTAAGAATAAGGATATGGGTGATTAGAAATAGAGAAAATCAATTGACCAGTTTAGAGTCAAAAGTTCATTACCCTTTTCTGTTGTAGAGAACTTGTTTTTTATAGGCGTGGGTGTATGAGTTCTGACTTATCAGGGAAGCCAGGAAGCCCGTGGTGATGTAGGACTCATATTCCTTGGAGATAGACTCCTGATAAGGATGGATTAAGTCCTGTTATCTGATAGGAGAGTTATCCTGATTCGGATAAGGACTCTTAGTTTTAGAGTTATAGTATAACTTTATGAACAGACTCCCGATGATAATCGGAGGCGTATGGTGTAAGTCGGCCCGTCCTCTATCTCGGCCTGTCATGGAAGTTGTTGGGTATGCCCACATATATCTCAGTTTTAATGTATTAGGATTTATTAGATTTGATTGATCCATCACCTAAGTTTTATTTCATGGACTTTAGACCCACATGTAAGAAGTATTTATACTTCATTTTTTAGGTTGTCCATTGTTATAGAATAGGCTTAGAAATAGGGCAAGAAGATCAAGTTTCAAGAAAAATCACTCAGTGAGTTTGAGCCGCGCTTATGCGCCTCCTGCGCCACGCGCCATGCGCCTCTTCACTCGCGCCTTGCGCCATTTAGAGCGCGCGCATAAGGATTTCTTCATAAGCTTACGCGCCTCTGCGCCCCTTGTTTTAAGCGCACGCTTACTGTGCGCCTATTGGCTAAATGCGCCTCTTGGCTCAAACGCGCCTCAAAGTGTTTATTCAAACACTCAGTGATTTATTGAAGACTCGAAGACTTGAAAAGAATTCAAAATTACGCCAATGATCCAACGGTGGATAAAAGATGCATATGCGCCTAATCTGTTGACACGTGTCCATAACGGTCACATTTATGTTGAGTGTCAAAATGGCCATAAAATATGCATGCTCCAATCAACGAACGACAGCTCATCTTATCCACAAGGATTTCCAAACGGCTAGTTTTTTGAAGTTCACTATAAATACCCCATAACTTCAACATTTTGAAGTTGCTGAGTTTTGCTAAGAATTTCAAGAATTTCTCTCTCAAAGCATTTGTTGAAGATTTGAAGATTGCCTTCGTTTTTCCAGATTTCTCAAGAACATCTTCATACCTTCATCCTTAGCCCAGATCTTCAAAGCCTTAACACTTTAGTTTCTTGTGCTCTCCATCTCAAAGATCTAAAGAGCCTTGATTCTAAGAACACACACGCACCTCTTTAAGATTAATCATTTAGATTCATCTTTTAGAGATACACCGGTTATTGTTTTGGATTTGTTCTTTCATAGTAATAGATCTTGAGTTAGTGTATAAGCTCAAACATTGTAATTTGTAACACTCACTCATTATATAAGATCTCGATTAGAAATCCAAGACTAACCATCTTGGTAGAGGACGTAGATCTTTCATTGATCGAACCTCTCCAAATAGCTTGTGTTATTATCTTGTCATTTCTTTCAAGTTATTATTTTCACTCACTATTTGCTTGTTTACTCATTGTAGATTGATTGAACTGAATTGTGTTGTGTTTGTTTTATCATTTGCCTTAGTTCCTTATTTCACTCACTTTGAGCCAAAATACTTAGTGTGTGTGTTGCGCTCCCTTTATCACTTTGCGCCTACTTTCATTACTAAATTCCGCTGTGCATTTCACTCACTCACTTAGGCGCATTTCATAACGCTTACTTGATAAAGTGCGCATTCGCAATTGAGTTTTTCAAGGGTACGAAAAGAATTTTAAAACAGCTATTCACCCCCCCCCTCTAGCTATTTTTCATACCCTTGTTGCCCTTTGGGACCAACAAGTGGTATCAGAGCAAACACCTTTATAAAACATTTTTCGTTTTTCAAGCTTAACAGCTTGGGTGCCGATTCTAAATGGCAAACTCAAAACCTATGGCAACTGCAAACTACACTCACGTTCCGGTCTTTGATGAAGATCATTTTGACGTATGGAAATTCAGCATATTGACTCATCTCAACTCAATCGATGAAAGGCTCCATGACACCGTCGTTTATGGACCTTATATTCCGATGAAGGCGAATCCAAATCCACGCACCAACGCTGCTCAACCTACTGTCCTAAAACCAAGGGAAGAATGGACCGAGGAAGAAATTAGAAGAGTCGCAAATGATGGCAAAGCAAGAAACATTCTTCTAAGCACTCTAAGCACGGCGATGAAACAACAAGTCATGCATTGTGCTACTGCAAATGAGCTATGGGATGCTATTGAAGAGCATATTGAAGGAGACACCGTTTGCAAGGAGAACAAGAAATACGAAGTTCAAAAGAGATTCAACAATTTCTCTCAACTCCCCGGTGAAAACTTAAGGCAAACTTATGAACGCTACTGTGAAATTATCAATCTATGTATTTCACTTGGCATGAAGTTTACCAACAAAGATTTGAATGTAAATTTTCTACAAGCTTTTGGATCAAGATACCTTCATAAATCTAGCGCTCTTGAAGACGCTGGAACTTTAGATGTTTGGACTTTAAGGAACCTATATGCAAATCTCAAAGTTTACGAACTCAAACTCCAACGAATCAGTGAAACTGAAGGAAAGTCAAAATCTATGGCTATGATGGCGCACAGAGAAGCCGCGCCTACTCCTGCGCCTACACCTGCGCCTGTACAAGATGAGAAAAGCTCCGATCCCAAAATTTCTACTTCTGAGCTATTAGACATGGATGATGAAGACTTCGCTTTATTTGTGAAGAAATTTCAAAAGTTCAGAAAATTCTCAAGACCCGGCTCAA
This sequence comes from Campanula takesimana, assembly GCA_026119855.1. Lineage (NCBI taxonomy): Eukaryota > Viridiplantae > Streptophyta > Magnoliopsida > Asterales > Campanulaceae > Campanula > Campanula takesimana. Next base: position 19,690 of record JAOWBW010003048.1, read on the forward strand.
CCAACAAATTTCAAGGATCTACCAGCAAAGCTCCTCAAAAGTTTTCAAGGAGCAGTGATTCAAAAAGAAAAGAAGATCTTGTTTGTTTTAATTGCAGGAAACCCGGACATTTTGCATCAAGCTGCCCGATCCCCAAATTTGAATATATGCAGAAGAAGAGCAGCCATACTCCTAAATTCACTCCCAAGTTCACTCGACACAAGGGAATGGTTGCTGAAGAAGAAGCACCAGCAAATGAGCACAATACTTGGATTGAAACAGACTCCGATGAGAGCGATGAAGATTCCGATGATGGACTTGTTTGTTTGATGGCAAATGATGATGAAGTTGATGCTTATGATTCTGATGATGACTTCTCCAAGGATGTTCCCGATATGAATGCCTTGAATAAACCTATCAAGAAATCTGCAGGTTTTCAAGAAGCGAAAAAGAAGAAAGGACCAACCATCAGCGAGCTCGTTGAACAAGGATTTCTCACTCCGGCTCAAAACGATGGTGGATTGTTATTCTCACGATGTGATCTTGGAGCAAGGAACAAATTGAGAAAAGGAGCATACATTAGACCACAGGTTGAACCAACTGCTCCAATCTCCAAAATCAATGATGAAGTGATTGCTGAACAAGAAAAATTGTTCAAAAAGGCTGAAAAGGTAATTACTAGATTTGATAGTATGAAGGAAGCTTTAGCACTATCATGTGATGAAATTTCCCAGCTTAAGACCGAGAAATCTCTACTTAAATCTGAACTCACCCTCCTTAAGGAGCAGATAAAGAGCATGACTCCTCTTACCGTTAAAAACACTTTTCTAACAGAACAGAACTCACTTCTTAAAGTTCAAAACGATGAATTGGTTGCTCAAATCACTGATCTTAAAAAGATTACAAATGAGTGGTCCAATTCTCGTGTCACTATGGAGAATATATTTGAGTCCCAAAAAGTCAGTGGTGATAAAAGTGGCTTGGGATTCTCATCAACTAGTGACAACTTTAAATGTGATGTCTGTGCTGAAAGAGATAGTGAATTTACCAACCAACAAACTCTTGAAATTCCCAAGGAAAAACATTCTAATTCAATGGGTAAAGGACATGAAAAAGTCAAGAGACAAACATTCCATTATGTCTACCCAACGAAGCAATTTGGGAAAGCTAATGGGAAAGATATAGCTACAGATGAACCATCTCCTAGCAAAATCATTCTTGAAAATAGGCGCGCTCCTTCTCCGAGTGCTCATTATGCGCCTAAGAGCCACGCGCCTCATCGCCGTGCGCCTCCTAGCCCTATGCGCCCTTCGAGAAAAAGCGCTCCAAAATTTCAAAAGAAAGATTTTGTTAAGTCTAGTTCATCTGACCCAAAGAAGAATGCCATCCCCAAGAAAAGTAAAGAGTTTGTGAAAACTCACGTGATTGGTGGCTTTCATCATTGTTCCATTTGTGATTGTTCAGGACACAAGGCCGTGGAATGCCTTTTGCGATTCACTCCCAATGCCAAAGGACGTAAAAATCCTAAGGTCAAGCAAGAGTGGGTTGTCAAAAGTTGCTAACCCTAGGACCCAAAAGGAATAAAGGGGACCTGCTTAAATGTCTATATTTCAGGTTCTTTGTTTCATGGCTGGATCTTCAAAAGCTAGAAATTATGAATGGATTCTCGATAGTGGGTGTTCAAGACACATGACTGGAGATGAATCCTTATTAGAAGATGTCCATGAAGAAAGAGGTCCCTCCGTAACATTTGGCGATAATAACAAAGGTCAAGTTGTAGCATATGGAAAGCTCAAGAAAGACAAAGTGTGCATTGAAAGAGTCTCACTCGTGGAAGGGCTCAAGCACAACTTATTATCCATATCTCAATTCTGCGACAAAGGATTAGAATGCCATTTTACTTCAACGCAATGTCTTATCAAGAATGGCAAAACTGGAGCTATCTTACTCACGGGATATCGTAAGACAAATATTTATATTATTGATTTTCATAGTATGAACTCTAGTACTAATCTTTGTTTTGTAGCAAAAAGTGTGAACGAAAATAGTTGGCTGTGGCACAAGCGCTTAAGTCACTTGAACTTCAAGTATCTATCTAAACTCAGCAGGAATAATCTTGTCAAAGGACTTCCCAAAGTTGCTGATCATCATGACAAAAAGTGCGCCGCATGTCAACTTGGCAAACAACCGAAGCAGTCATTTTCAAGCAAGTCAAATCCTTCAACTACAAGATGTTTGCAACTGCTTCACATTGATCTATTTGGACCAGTTTCCACCGCAAGCATTCGTAGAAACAAGTATACTCTAGTTGTGGTGGATGATTATTCAAGATATACATGGGTAGAGATGATGATTACAAAAGATGATTGTTATGATATTCTCACTACCTTATTTCGACTGCTCCAAACCCAAAAAGAAGATGACATCGTTAGTGTTCGATCCGACAATGGAACAGAATTCAAAAATAACGGTGTTGCTCGATATTGTGAAGATCATGGGATAGATCACAACTTTTCAACCGCCGGAGTTCCTCAACAAAATGGCGTCGTTGAACGAAAGAATAGAACGTTGATTGAAGCGGGAAAGACGATGATAGCTGAAGCTAAATTGCCTAAGTACTTTTGGGAAGAAGCTATCAACACTGCATGTTTTACTCAAAATCGTTCCCTCATCAACAAACTTCACAACAAGACGCCGTATGAACTTTGGCGTGGTAGAACTCCCAACATTGCATTCTTCAAGATCTTTGGTTGCAAATGCTATATCCTCTACAACGGAAACGAACATAGAGGTAAATTCGATGCCAAAGCCGACGAAGGTATTTTTGTTGGGTATGCCAAACACTCTAAAGCTTTTCGTGTTTTCAATAGAACTACATTAGTGATAGTTGAATCTGTACATGTTACTTTTGATGAACATTCTCTCCTTGAGCCACATTTGGCTCCAAATGTTGCTGATGATTCTATTGAGTTAAATGATACAGGTGCTCCTATTTACGTTGCGCCCACTCAAGGTCAGAATCTATCAACACAAGGAAATCCATCTACATCAAATGCGCCTAATTCAATGTATTATGCGCCTGGTGAATCCTCTATTGCGCCTCACTCAAATGATGCGCCTCATGATTCCTCTTACGCGCCTATTTCTACTGCTGCATCTGGTGTAAACCCAAATTTCAATTCTGAGCCAGTTCAACCCCCAAATTTCAATGACTTTGAATCTGGTGAAGAGGTACCAATTGAAGATCTTCAAGTTTCTACGACTCAACCTAACTTACCTCCTGAAATTCGTGAAGTTAGAGGTCACCCAATTGCTAATATCATCGGTGATTTACAAGTTGGTGTTCGTACAAGGAGAGCTACAAACTTTGATGCTTACACTGCTTTTATCTCTCAAATTGAACCGAAGAAGGCTGATGAAGCACTCCAAGATCCTAATTGGGTTATTGCAATGCAAGAAGAACTCAATCAATTTGAACGATGTAAGGTTTGGACTCTTGTTCCAAGACCAAATGATCAAGGAGTGATTGGTACGAAATGGGTGTTCAGGAACAAGATGGATGAGAATGGAACCATCACGAGAAACAAAGCAAGATTGGTTGCACAAGGCTATAGGCAAGAAGAAGGAATTGATTACGATGAAACTTTTGCGCCCGTAGCAAGACTTGAAGCTATCAGATTATTTCTAGCTTACGCCGCTCACAAGAACTTCAAGTTATATCAAATGGATGTGAAGAGCGCGTTTCTAAATGGTGAACTCCAAGAACAAGTCTATGTTGCTCAACCACCTGGGTTTGAAGATTCACAATTTCCAAATCATGTGTACAAACTCCAGAAAGCTTTGTATGGACTCAAACAAGCACCAAGAGCATGGTATGATACACTATCCAAGTTTCTCATCGAAAAAGGCTTCACTCGCGGTAAAATCGATACAACTCTTTTCATTGCCAAACATAATGGTCATAAATTACTTGTTCAAATTTATGTTGATGATATTATATTTGGTTCTACTAATGAATTGTTGTGCAAGCGTTTTGAGAAACTAATGAAGAGCAAGTTTGAAATGAGCATGATGGGAGAACTCACATTCTTCCTCGGGCTTCAAATCAAGCAAATGAGTGAAGGCATTTTTATCAACCAATCCAAATACACAAAGGACTTAATCAAGAAGTTTGGACTTGAGAACGCTAAATCATACGATACTCCAATGGCCACCGGCAACAAACTCGACAAAGATCTAAAAGGTAAACGTGTTGATCAAACGCTCTATCGAGGTATGATTGGCTCACTCCTTTATCTTACTGCTAGCAGGCCCGATATTATGTTTAGTGTTTGTGTTTGTGCTCGTTATCAATCCGACCCTAGAGAAGCACACTTAATTGCTGTGAAACGTATTATAAGATATCTCTCTGGCACTGTTAACCTTGGACTTTGGTACACCAAAGATTCGAACTTTAAACTTGTAGGTTACTCAGATGCGGATTATGCAGCGTGCACAATTGATAGGAAAAGCACAAGTGGCACTTGTCATTTCCTCGGATATAGACTTGTGTCATGGGCGAGTAAGAAACAAGCTTCAGTATCTGTCTCAACAACCGAAGCCGAATATATCGCTGCGGGAAGTTGTTGTTGTCAAATACTCTGGATGAAGCAGCAATTGGTGGACTATGATATCATCGAAGAAAATTGTCCCATCTACTGCGACAATACATCAACAATTGCGGTTTCTGAAAATCCTGTCATGCACTCAAAGACCAAGCACATCGACATCAAATATCACTTCCTCAAAGACCACGTGGAAAAAGGCAATATTCATTTGGAACACGTGGGAACCGACTATCAAATCGCCGACATTCTAACTAAAGCACTTGACGCGAAACGGTTCATGTTTTTGAGAGGTGAAATGGGTATGCTTGAACTCAACTAAATTCAATATAGTTTTGTCAATACTAATGATTTTATGTTGTGTTGAGTTATGAGTATATTAGGTACAAATGATTAAATCAATTTTTCAAAAGTTTCAAGGAAATTATGCGCCATCTATGCGCCTTACTAACTGCGCGCCCATCTCTCGTTTTCTGCGCGCACAATATCTGCGCGCCTATCAATTCATGCGCGCGCTCAACCATCTTTGCGCGCCTTGATGTGTAATGCGCCTTGATGAATAATGCGCCTAGATGAGTATGCGCCTTGCTGAAGTAATGCGCCTCTTCATGCGCGCATTAACTATTGCGGCTCAATCATTTCTCAAAATTCAATTTCAATGATTGAACGTAATAAATACACAAGTACCAGGTATGTTCATTCTGTTCATTTATTATAGGAATCTATGTCTTTTGACATTCCTTTAATTGTTCAAGGGTACTTGTGCAATTAAAATTTTTCCCTCGTTTTACGCTTTTCGAAAAATTTTATTTTCTGGGATATATTTCTTGCACCCCAAACTTACACCAAAATAGATGTTTTTGGTGTTTGTGCAAAAATTAGTCAAAATTGCTCATACACTTAAAGGGAAAGTGGAGCAGTTTTTCAAAAACCTAAATGTCACATCATGACACTTTGTGTCATTCAGCATTTAATGCACCTATCATGATGAGCCGCCATTTCAAATCCCTCATAAATGCCATCCCTTCAACTTCTCATCTTTTTAAATTTTTGACTGTGTTTTTGCTTTATCAGTGCAAATTTTAAACCTAAACCTATAAAAACACATCATCACCTTCCTCTCTTCTCACCTACTCTATTTCTCTCTCTCTCCCCGTCTCACTCCCTCTCTCCCAGACTCGCCTCCTTCTCTTCATCTTCATTTTTCTTCTTCATTTTACATTCATATATATAAGTTTATGGGTCCTAAGAAAGCATCAACATCTACACAAGACGATATGGTATGAATTCTCAACCTTTAATCTCCTTATATTTCTTTTTTTTTAAACCCGGATTCATTTTCTTTGATTTCTCTTGATTCGATGATCCGTTTTCTATATCGTTTGTTGGGTTGTGTTCTATTCTTGATTTCGAATCTTTTAAAACCAACATTTTAACGATCAATGCTCTGTTTGTTACAAATCTGAGTTTTTGTTTTCAAAATTTTTCAAAATTTTCGGGCATTCTTTTGATCATTGTGCTTTCATTATTGATTTGTTCTTATTTTTGTTTGCATATTTAGATTCCTTGTCGTCATGCGGTCATTTTGATATATTATTTGTCTAGTTTGGTGAAGTTTCATGATTTTCGTGTTCTTGGTGTTCTTCGAGCATTCAAGGGTCGTTCTTCGTGTTCTTCGTCATTTATGCATGTTTTGGTCTCTAAAAATTTTCTAACTTGTTTTCGAAAATTTGAACTTTTTGATTTTCATTTCTTTCATTTGAATGCTTGTTGTTTGTTTTTCTTTCTAAGTAAAAATTTTCACGTCATGCGCCTATGTACTTCTTTATGCGCCTATTTTTTATGCGCCTGAATGATTTATGCGCCTCTACTTGTATATGCGCTTAAATCATTCTGCGCCTAAAAACCTTATGCGCCTAACTTCGTACTTAGTCAAATTTCGTTGTTTTAATTTTTCCTTAGTATTCACATAGAACCATATTATGCGCCTTGTAACTCTATGCGCCTTCAATATTTTATGCGCCTAATTCAATCATGCGCCTTGATTCTCTATAATTTTGTGCGCCTGTTTCAATTATGCGCCTATATATTTCATACGCCTATGTTACTTTGATCATTTTATGTTTCTATGCGCCTATATCACTTCTAACATCAATCATTTTTTTCAGGACCTTGCAAATTTCAAACTTGAAGAAACTCTTGATCTATTGGAGTTATCTGGTGAAGTGATGGGAAGAGAAATAATAGAGACTCTGCGCGTCGCTGGTCTGCTCCCTTTATTCACCATGGACCAAGATTTCTTCTCTGCGCTCCTCGTGGATGAGTTCTTCTCCACTGCTGTTCTAGTGGAAATTGACGTAAATGGGCGCACTCACTACCGGATTGAGGCGCGCGTTCAAAATGTTGACGTCCATATTTCATCATCTGTGATTCGACACTTGCTCGGTTTTCCATCTACCGGTGAAGATCGCATTATTGGGCGCCCGATGACTTACTCAATTGATGATCAGAACAAGATGGCTGCCTCACTTCTAAATATTCCCACGCTTCAAAACAATATCAAAAACACCGAAATTCGAGATGGTGGAGAACTCTTGACTCACATCGCTCACTTGGTGGGAACTTCAATAGTGTTCAAAACTGGGAACGTAAACCGATTCACGGTTGAACAATGGGAATACACAGCTGCTATCATGGCCAAGGAGAAGCTTCACTGGCCTCATATTCTGTTCAAGACTCTGCGTGAGCAAATTGATAAATTTGTGAAGAACAAAAGTGATGGAAAGACCCGATTCCGCTCACACTGCCTTATTCTCACAAAACTTTTTCTAACTTACCCTGAGTTAGTTAAGTTTTTGAATGAGAATCCGGAGTACAAGATCAACGATGTTCCAATGTTTGGTAAAGCTAGTTTGGACCTCAAGAAGCGCAGGAAGAAGCCCACAAAGCGCGCAAAAGGAATCCAAATCAAGACTGTTGAAGGCTTAGTAGATGAAGACACAGAGTCCGATGATGCGCCAGTCCTTAAAAGCGCACCATTATTAAAGAGCGCAGTAAAAGCAAGCGCTAGACAAAGCGCAGATCCAGTGCCAGGCGCAGATAAAAGCAAAGGCAAACGGGTAGTTGATGACCCTACTCCTGCGCCTGTCAAACGCACTAGATTTGAAACTGATGATGAGCGAGATCTGAGGCTAGCGCAAGAAGCCAGCAGGCTTGAGGCTCAACGAAAAAGAGATGAAGACTTTCTAGCCAAACAAGCTGCTGAGTCAGAAAAGTTAGAGCGCATGAAAGGCGCCGGATCAAGCGCAGATATTGAGAAAGGGCCTTCTGTTTCCGCGCCTTCCCAGCGCGCTCCTTCTCAACGCGCCCCCACTCCTCGTGCGCCCTCATTCAAATTTCAACCTTCCAATATGTCAAGGGCACAACTCCTCTCTGATTTCTTCGGCGATGACATTTCAGACATTGAGGAACCCGTTCAGGGGGAGCAAGAGACCATCCCTCAGCGCACTCCTTCTCCAGTTGCGCCTCCACCTGGACCAGATCCGATCTCAACAGAAACTTTTGATGTTGAAACAGTTGTTGTTGAAACTGTTGAAATTGAAACTGAAGATGAATTTGAGTCTCCTACTCATTCACCTCCTCCTGCGCCTCCATCTCCTTCTGCGCCCCTTCAAGATTCTGCGCCCCTTCAAGATGATGCGCCACTCTCTACCCCTGCGCCTCCTCCGTCTGCTCCTGATTTGAGCGAGGTACTTTCCATTCTTCATTCTTTACAGCAGGGGCAAGCCAATTTAGAGCAAGGACAGGCGCATATAAAGTCTCAATTTGAGCTTCTTACTTCCTTACTCACTGATCAATCTGAAGAGATTGCTGCCATTAAGGGGGAGATGAACTCTCTCAAGGCCAAACTTTCTGCTCCTTCTCCTCCTCCGGCGCAGACTCAGGTTCAAGCTCATACTGACCAGGCGCAAACCACCGCTTCTGCGCCTACGTTCATACCTCAATCTGCTGCGTCTCAATCAAATATGAATGTGCTTGTATCTAAGTTGGATGTCCTGAAAGAGTTGGTCGTCACTCATTTCACTGCTGCTCACTCAAGCTCTGACAGACGCGCTGAACATATTTCTTCAGATATTATCACGGCTCAAAATGCCATTGAAGCTCACATTCAAATCTTGGAAGAAAACATTTCACAGCAGCAGCAGATCACTCAGCGTTCCATTGATGAATACCAAAACATCAATGTGAATCACTTGAGTTATATTAGAGACGGTATTACTGCTACTCACTCCAGTGTCACGGACACTCAAGGGTTAGCGAACCGTAGTCATCAGCTCGCAAAGCAAATTCAGCGTTCTGTTTCAGAGATCGTTGAAGGATTGAAGGAAGATGATGCGCCTCCCAACCCTTAGCTTCTATTATTTTTTTTGTAAATTTTTAGAATCTTTTGTAATAGAACAATCTCTTTTGTGATAGTGATTTTGTGCTTACTTGTTTTAGCACCTTTTGTTTTTGTTCTATTCAAAACTTGTAACTTGTAACTCTTACACCCCAAGTTTTAATGAGAACAATGCATCACTCATTATCAAACCTTGTTCACTCAAACTCCTTGTTTGTAGAACAATGAATATTGTTTAAATTCATAATGCATCATATTGAATTGTTTCATACTTTCATGCATTAAGTTTAAACTTGGTTTAAACACATTTCAAAACTAAAAATCATATATCATCTTGAATGTGTTAAACTGTTGTTTCTATCTTTCCATATGTAACTCTTTATTCTTATTGGAATAGATTAGGAATCTATATTTTGGACTAGTGTGTACATTAACTTGAGACATGAATTACCAATTTCATTCATTTGGACATGTTTTTATCAAGTATAATGTTTGTCCTTGATATAGTAGGTAATGGCATCAATCAAATAGGGGGAGATTGTTGGGTATGCCCACATATATCTCAGTTTTAATGTATTAGGATTTATTAGATTTGATTGATCCATCACCTAAGTTTTATTTCATGGACTTTAGACCCACATGTAAGAAGTATTTATACTTCATTTTTTAGGTTGTCCATTGTTATAGAATAGGCTTAGAAATAGGGCAAGAAGATCAAGTTTCAAGAAAAATCACTCAGTGAGTTTGAGCCGCGCTTATGCGCCTCCTGCGCCACGCGCCATGCGCCTCTTCACTCGCGCCTTGCGCCATTTAGAGCGCGCGCATAAGGATTTCTTCATAAGCTTACGCGCCTCTGCGCCCCTTGTTTTAAGCGCACGCTTACTGTGCGCCTATTGGCTAAATGCGCCTCTTGGCTCAAACGCGCCTCAAAGTGTTTATTCAAACACTCAGTGATTTATTGAAGACTCGAAGACTTGAAAAGAATTCAAAATTACGCCAATGATCCAACGGTGGATAAAAGATGCATATGCGCCTAATCTGTTGACACGTGTCCATAACGGTCACATTTATGTTGAGTGTCAAAATGGCCATAAAATATGCATGCTCCAATCAACGAACGACAGCTCATCTTATCCACAAGGATTTCCAAACGGCTAGTTTTTTGAAGTTCACTATAAATACCCCATAACTTCAACATTTTGAAGTTGCTGAGTTTTGCTAAGAATTTCAAGAATTTCTCTCTCAAAGCATTTGTTGAAGATTTGAAGATTGCCTTCGTTTTTCCAGATTTCTCAAGAACATCTTCATACCTTCATCCTTAGCCCAGATCTTCAAAGCCTTAACACTTTAGTTTCTTGTGCTCTCCATCTCAAAGATCTAAAGAGCCTTGATTCTAAGAACACACACGCACCTCTTTAAGATTAATCATTTAGATTCATCTTTTAGAGATACACCGGTTATTGTTTTGGATTTGTTCTTTCATAGTAATAGATCTTGAGTTAGTGTATAAGCTCAAACATTGTAATTTGTAACACTCACTCATTATATAAGATCTCGATTAGAAATCCAAGACTAACCATCTTGGTAGAGGACGTAGATCTTTCATTGATCGAACCTCTCCAAATAGCTTGTGTTATTATCTTGTCATTTCTTTCAAGTTATTATTTTCACTCACTATTTGCTTGTTTACTCATTGTAGATTGATTGAACTGAATTGTGTTGTGTTTGTTTTATCATTTGCCTTAGTTCCTTATTTCACTCACTTTGAGCCAAAATACTTAGTGTGTGTGTTGCGCTCCCTTTATCACTTTGCGCCTACTTTCATTACTAAATTCCGCTGTGCATTTCACTCACTCACTTAGGCGCATTTCATAACGCTTACTTGATAAAGTGCGCATTCGCAATTGAGTTTTTCAAGGGTACGAAAAGAATTTTAAAACAGCTATTCACCCCCCCCTCTAGCTATTTTTCATACCCTTGTTGCCCTTTGGGACCAACAAGTGGTATCAGAGCAAACACCTTTATAAAACATTTTTCGTTTTTCAAGCTTAACAGCTTGGGTGCCGATTCTAAATGGCAAACTCAAAACCTATGGCAACTGCAAACTACACTCACGTTCCGGTCTTTGATGAAGATCATTTTGACGTATGGAAATTCAGCATATTGACTCATCTCAACTCAATCGATGAAAGGCTCCATGACACCGTCGTTTATGGACCTTATATTCCGATGAAGGCGAATCCAAATCCACGCACCAACGCTGCTCAACCTACTGTCCTAAAACCAAGGGAAGAATGGACCGAGGAAGAAATTAGAAGAGTCGCAAATGATGGCAAAGCAAGAAACATTCTTCTAAGCACTCTAAGCACGGCGATGAAACAACAAGTCATGCATTGTGCTACTGCAAATGAGCTATGGGATGCTATTGAAGAGCATATTGAAGGAGACACCGTTTGCAAGGAGAACAAGAAATACGAAGTTCAAAAGAGATTCAACAATTTCTCTCAACTCCCCGGTGAAAACTTAAGGCAAACTTATGAACGCTACTGTGAAATTATCAATCTATGTATTTCACTTGGCATGAAGTTTACCAACAAAGATTTGAATGTAAATTTTCTACAAGCTTTTGGATCAAGATACCTTCATAAATCTAGCGCTCTTGAAGACGCTGGAACTTTAGATGTTTGGACTTTAAGGAACCTATATGCAAATCTCAAAGTTTACGAACTCAAACTCCAACGAATCAGTGAAACTGAAGGAAAGTCAAAATCTATGGCTATGATGGCGCACAGAGAAGCCGCGCCTACTCCTGCGCCTACACCTGCGCCTGTACAAGATGAGAAAAGCTCCGATCCCAAAATTTCTACTTCTGAGCTATTAGACATGGATGATGAAGACTTCGCTTTATTTGTGAAGAAATTTCAAAAGTTCAGAAAATTCTCAAGACCCGGCTCAACCAACAAATTTCAAGGATCTACCAGCAAAGCTCCTCAAAAGTTTTCAAGGAGCAGTGATTCAAAAAGAAAAGAAGATCTTGTTTGTTTTAATTGCAGGAAACCCGGACATTTTGCATCAAGCTGCCCGATCCCCAAATTTGAATATATGCAGAAGAAGAGCAGCCATACTCCTAAATTCACTCCCAAGTTCACTCGACACAAGGGAATGGTTGCTGAAGAAGAAGCACCAGCAAATGAGCACAATACTTGGATTGAAACAGACTCCGATGAGAGCGATGAAGATTCCGATGATGGACTTGTTTGTTTGATGGCAAATGATGATGAAGTTGATGCTTATGATTCTGATGATGACTTCTCCAAGGATGTTCCCGATATGAATGCCTTGAATAAACCTATCAAGAAATCTGCAGGTTTTCAAGAAGCGAAAAAGAAGAAAGGACCAACCATCAGCGAGCTCGTTGAACAAGGATTTCTCACTCCGGCTCAAAACGATGGTGGATTGTTATTCTCACGATGTGATCTTGGAGCAAGGAACAAATTGAGAAAAGGAGCATACATTAGACCACAGGTTGAACCAACTGCTCCAATCTCCAAAATCAATGATGAAGTGATTGCTGAACAAGAAAAATTGTTCAAAAGGCTGAAAAGGTAATTACTAGATTTGATAGTATGAAGGAAGCTTTAGCACTATCATGTGATGAAATTTCCCAGCTTAAGACCGAGAAATCTCTACTTAAATCTGAACTCACCCTCCTTAAGGAGCAGATAAAGAGCATGACTCCTCTTACCGTTAAAAACACTTTTCTAACAGAACAGAACTCACTTCTTAAAGTTCAAAACGATGAATTGGTTGCTCAAATCACTGATCTTAAAAAGATTACAAATGAGTGGTCCAATTCTCGTGTCACTATGGAGAATATATTTGAGTCCCAAAAAGTCAGTGGTGATAAAAGTGGCTTGGGATTCTCATCAACTAGTGACAACTTTAAATGTGATGTCTGTGCTGAAAGAGATAGTGAATTTACCAACCAACAAACTCTTGAAATTCCCAAGGAAAAACATTCTAATTCAATGGGTAAAGGACATGAAAAAGTCAAGAGACAAACATTCCATTATGTCTACCCAACGAAGCAATTTGGGAAAGCTAATGGGAAAGATATAGCTACAGATGAACCATCTCCTAGCAAAATCATTCTTGAAAATAGGCGCGCTCCTTCTCCGAGTGCTCATTATGCGCCTAAGAGCCACGCGCCTCATCGCCGTGCGCCTCCTAGCCCTATGCGCCCTTCGAGAAAAAGCGCTCCAAAATTTCAAAAGAAAGATTTTGTTAAGTCTAGTTCATCTGACCCAAAGAAGAATGCCATCCCCAAGAAAAGTAAAGAGTTTGTGAAAACTCACGTGATTGGTGGCTTTCATCATTGTTCCATTTGTGATTGTTCAGGACACAAGGCCGTGGAATGCCTTTTGCGATTCACTCCCAATGCCAAAGGACGTAAAAATCCTAAGGTCAAGCAAGAGTGGGTTGTCAAAAGTTGCTAACCCTAGGACCCAAAAGGAATAAAGGGGACCTGCTTAAATGTCTATATTTCAGGTTCTTTGTTTCATGGCTGGATCTTCAAAAGCTAGAAATTATGAATGGATTCTCGATAGTGGGTGTTCAAGACACATGACTGGAGATGAATCCTTATTAGAAGATGTCCATGAAGAAAGAGGTCCCTCCGTAACATTTGGCGATAATAACAAAGGTCAAGTTGTAGCATATGGAAAGCTCAAGAAAGACAAAGTGTGCATTGAAAGAGTCTCACTCGTGGAAGGGCTCAAGCACAACTTATTATCCATATCTCAATTCTGCGACAAAGGATTAGAATGCCATTTTACTTCAACGCAATGTCTTATCAAGAATGGCAAAACTGGAGCTATCTTACTCACGGGATATCGTAAGACAAATATTTATATTATTGATTTCATAGTATGAACTCTAGTACTAATCTTTGTTTTGTAGCAAAAAGTGTGAACGAAAATAGTTGGCTGTGGCACAAGCGCTTAAGTCACTTGAACTTCAAGTATCTATCTAAACTCAGCAGGAATAATCTTGTCAAAGGACTTCCCAAAGTTGCTGATCATCATGACAAAAAGTGCGCCGCATGTCAACTTGGCAAACAACCGAAGCAGTCATTTTCAAGCAAGTCAAATCCTTCAACTACAAGATGTTTGCAACTGCTTCACATTGATCTATTTGGACCAGTTTCCACCGCAAGCATTCGTAGAAACAAGTATACTCTAGTTGTGGTGGATGATTATTCAAGATATACATGGGTAGAGATGATGATTACAAAAGATGATTGTTATGATATTCTCACTACCTTATTTCGACTGCTCCAAACCAAAAAGAAGATGACATCGTTAGTGTTCGATCCGACAATGGAACAGAATTCAAAAATAACGGTGTTGCTCGATATTGTGAAGATCATGGGATAGATCACAACTTTTCAACCGCCGGAGTTCCTCAACAAAATGGCGTCGTTGAACGAAAGAATAGAACGTTGATTGAAGCGGGAAAGACGATGATAGCTGAAGCTAAATTGCCTAAGTACTTTTGGGAAGAAGCTATCAACACTGCATGTTTTACTCAAAATCGTTCCCTCATCAACAAACTTCACAACAAGACGCCGTATGAACTTTGGCGTGGTAGAACTCCCAACATTGCATTCTTCAAGATCTTTGGTTGCAAATGCTATATCCTCTACAACGGAAACGAACATAGAGGTAAATTCGATGCCAAAGCCGACGAAGGTATTTTTGTTGGGTATGCCAAACACTCTAAAGCTTTTCGTGTTTTCAATAGAACTACATTAGTGATAGTTGAATCTGTACATGTTACTTTTGATGAACATTCTCTCCTTGAGCCACATTTGGCTCCAAATGTTGCTGATGATTCTATTGAGTTAAATGATACAGGTGCTCCTATTTACGTTGCGCCCACTCAAGGTCAGAATCTATCAACACAAGGAAATCCATCTACATCAAATGCGCCTAATTCAATGTATTATGCGCCTGGTGAATCCTCTATGCGCCTCACTCAAATGATGCGCCTCATGATTCCTTTACGCGCCTATTTCTACTGCTGCATCTGGTGTAAACCCAAATTTCAATTCTGAGCCAGTTCAACCCCCAAATTTCAATGACTTTGAATCTGGTGAAGAGGTACCAATTGAAGATCTTCAAGTTTCTACGACTCAACCTAACTTACCTCCTGAAATTCGTGAAGTTAGAGGTCACCCAATTGCTAATATCATCGTGATTTACAAGTTGGTGTTCGTACAAGGAGAGCTACAAACTTTGATGCTTACACTGCTTTTATCTCTCAAATTGAACCGAAGAAGGCTGATGAAGCACTCCAAGATCCTAATTGGGTTATTGCAATGCAAGAAGAACTCAATCAATTTGAACGATGTAAGGTTTGGACTCTTGTTCCAAGACCAAATGATCAAGGAGTGATTGGTACGAAATGGGTGTTCAGGAACAAGATGGATGAGAATGGAACCATCACGAGAAACAAAGCAAGATTGGTTGCACAAGGCTATAGGCAAGAAGAAGGAATTGATTACGATGAAACTTTTGCGCCCGTAGCAAGACTTGAAGCTATCAGATTATTTCTAGCTTACGCCGCTCACAAGAACTTCAAGTTATATCAAATGGATGTGAAGAGCGCGTTTCTAAATGGTGAACTCCAAGAACAAGTCTATGTTGCTCAACCACCTGGGTTTGAAGATTCACAATTTCCAAATCATGTGTACAAACTCCAGAAAGCTTTGTATGGACTCAAACAAGCACCAAGAGCATGGTATGATACACTATCCAAGTTTCTCATCGAAAAAGGCTTCACTCGCGGTAAAATCGATACAACTCTTTTCATTGCCAAACATAATGGTCATAAATTACTTGTTCAAATTTATGTTGATGATATTATATTTGGTTCTACTAATGAATTGTTGTGCAAGCGTTTTGAGAAACTAATGAAGAGCAAGTTTGAAATGAGCATGATGGGAGAACTCACATTCTTCCTCGGGCTTCAAATCAAGCAAATGAGTGAAGGCATTTTTATCAACCAATCCAAATACACAAAGGACTTAATCAAGAAGTTTGGACTTGAGAACGCTAAATCATACGATACTCCAATGGCCACCGGCAACAAACTCGACAAAGATCTAAAAGGTAAACGTGTTGATCAAACGCTCTATCGAGGTATGATTGGCTCACTCCTTTATCTTACTGCTAGCAGGCCCGATATTATGTTTAGTGTTTGTGTTTGTGCTCGTTATCAATCCGACCCTAGAGAAGCACACTTAATTGCTGTGAAACGTATTATAAGATATCTCTCTGGCACTGTTAACCTTGGACTTTGGTACACCAAAGATTCGAACTTTAAACTTGTAGGTTACTCAGATGCGGATTATGCAGCGTGCACAATTGATAGGAAAAGCACAAGTGGCACTTGTCATTTCCTCGGATATAGACTTGTGTCATGGGCGAGTAAGAAACAAGCTTCAGTATCTGTCTCAACAACCGAAGCCGAATATATCGCTGCGGGAAGTTGTTGTTGTCAAATACTCTGGATGAAGCAGCAATTGGTGGACTATGATATCATCGAAGAAAATTGTCCCATCTACTGCGACAATACATCAACAATTGCGGTTTCTGAAAATCCTGTCATGCACTCAAAGACCAAGCACATCGACATCAAATATCACTTCCTCAAAGACCACGTGGAAAAGGCAATATTCATTTGGAACACGTGGGAACCGACTATCAAATCGCCGACATTCTAACTAAAGCACTTGACGCGAAACGGTTCATGTTTTTGAGAGGTGAAATGGGTATGCTTGAACTCAACTAAATTCAATATAGTTTTGTCAATACTAATGATTTTATGTTGTGTTGAGTTATGAGTATATTAGGTACAAATGATTAAATCAATTTTTCAAAAGTTTCAAGGAAATATGCGCCATCTATGCGCCTTACTAACTGCGCGCCCATCTCTCGTTTTCTGCGCGCACAATATCTGCGCGCCTATCAATTCATGCGCGCGCTCAACCATCTTTGCGCGCCTTGATGTGTAATGCGCCTTGATGAATAATGCGCCTAGATGAGTATGCGCCTTGCTGAAGTAATGCGCCTCTTCATGCGCGCATTAACTATTGCGGCTCAATCATTTCTCAAAATTCAATTTCAATGATTGAACGTAATAAATACACAAGTACCAGGTATGTTCATTCTGTTCATTTATTATAGGAATCTATGTCTTTTGACATTCCTTTAATTGTTCAAGGGTACTTGTGCAATTAAAATTTTTCCCTCGTTTTACGCTTTTCGAAAAATTTTATTTTCTGGGATATATTTCTTGCACCCCAAACTTACACCAAAATAGATGTTTTTGGTGTTTGTGCAAAAATTAGTCAAAATTGCTCATACACTTAAAGGGAAAGTGGAGCAGTTTTTCAAAAACCTAAATGTCACATCATGACACTTTGTGTCATTCAGCATTTAATGCACCTATCATGATGAGCCGCCATTTCAAATCCCTCATAAATGCCATCCCTTCAACTTCTCATCTTTTTAAATTTTTGACTGTGTTTTGCTTTATCAGTGCAAATTTTAAACCTAAACCTATAAAAACACATCATCACCTTCCTCTCTTCTCACCTACTCTATTTCTCTCTCTCCCCGTCTCACTCCTCTCTCCCAGACTCGCCTCTCTTCTCTTTTCATCTTCATTTTTCTTCTTCATTTTACATTCATATATATAAGTTTATGGGTCCTAAGAAAGCATCAACATCTACACAAGACGATATGGTATGAATTCTCAACCTTTAATCTCCTTATATTTCTGTTTTTTTCGTCATTTTCAGTGATGTTTTTCGTTTTTTAAAACCCGGATTCATTTTCTTTGATTTCTCTTGATTCGATGATCCGTTTTCTATATCGTTTGTTGGGTTGTGTTCTATTCTTGATTTCGAATCTTTTAAAACCAACATTTTAACGATCAATGCTCTGTTTGTTACAAATCTGAGTTTTTGTTTTCAAAATTTTTCAAAATTTTCGGGCATTCTTTTGATCATTGTGCTTTCATTATTGATTTGTTCTTATTTTGTTTGCATATTTAGATTCCTTGTCGTCATGCGGTCATTTTGATATATTATTTGTCTAGTTTGGTGAAGTTTCATGATTTTCGTGTTCTTGGTGTTCTTCGAGCATTCAAGGGTCGTTCTTCGTGTTCTTCGTCATTTATGCATGTTTTGGTCTCTAAAAATTTTCTAACTTGTTTTCGAAAATTTGAACTTTTTGATTTTCATTTCTTTCATTTGAATGCTTGTTGTTTGTTTTTCTTTCTAAGTAAAAATTTTCACGTCATGCGCCTATGTACTTCTTTATGCGCCTATTTTTTATGCGCCTGAATGATTTATGCGCCTCTACTTGTATATGCGCTTAAATCATTCTGCGCCTAAAAACCTTATGCGCCTAACTTCGTACTTAGTCAAATTTCGTTGTTTTAATTTTTCCTTAGTATTCACATAGAACCATATTATGCGCCTTGTAACTCTATGCGCCTTCAATATTTTATGCGCCTAATTCAATCATGCGCCTTGATTCTCTATAATTTTGTGCGCCTGTTTCAATTATGCGCCTATATATTTCATACGCCTATGTTACTTTGATCATTTTATGTTTCTATGCGCCTATATCACTTCTAACATCAATCATTTTTTTCAGGACCTTGCAAATTTCAAACTTGAAGAAACTCTTGATCTATTGGAGTTATCTGGTGAAGTGATGGGAAGAGAAATAATAGAGACTCTGCGCGTCGCTGGTCTGCTCCCTTTATTCACCATGGACCAAGATTTCTTCTCTGCGCTCCTCGTGGATGAGTTCTTCTCCACTGCTGTTCTAGTGGAAATTGACGTAAATGGGCGCACTCACTACCGGATTGAGGCGCGCGTTCAAAATGTTGACGTCCATATTTCATCATCTGTGATTCGACACTTGCTCGGTTTTCCATCTACCGGTGAAGATCGCATTATTGGGCGCCCGATGACTTACTCAATTGATGATCAGAACAAGATGGCTGCCTCACTTCTAAATATTCCCACGCTTCAAAACAATATCAAAAACACCGAAATTCGAGATGGTGGAGAACTCTTGACTCACATCGCTCACTTGGTGGGAACTTCAATAGTGTTCAAAACTGGGAACGTAAACCGATTCACGGTTGAACAATGGGAATACACAGCTGCTATCATGGCCAAGGAGAAGCTTCACTGGCCTCATATTCTGTTCAAGACTCTGCGTGAGCAAATTGATAAATTTGTGAAGAACAAAAGTGATGGAAAGACCCGATTCCGCTCACACTGCCTTATTCTCACAAAACTTTTTCTAACTTACCCTGAGTTAGTTAAGTTTTTGAATGAGAATCCGGAGTACAAGATCAACGATGTTCCAATGTTTGGTAAAGCTAGTTTGGACCTCAAGAAGCGCAGGAAGAAGCCCACAAAGCGCGCAAAAGGAATCCAAATCAAGACTGTTGAAGGCTTAGTAGATGAAGACACAGAGTCCGATGATGCGCCAGTCCTTAAAAGCGCACCATTATTAAAGAGCGCAGTAAAAGCAAGCGCTAGACAAAGCGCAGATCCAGTGCCAGGCGCAGATAAAAGCAAAGGCAAACGGGTAGTTGATGACCCTACTCCTGCGCCTGTCAAACGCACTAGATTTGAAACTGATGATGAGCGAGATCTGAGGCTAGCGCAAGAAGCCAGCAGGCTTGAGGCTCAACGAAAAAGAGATGAAGACTTTCTAGCCAAACAAGCTGCTGAGTCAGAAAAGTTAGAGCGCATGAAAGGCGCCGGATCAAGCGCAGATATTGAGAAAGGGCCTTCTATTTCCGCGCCTTCCCAGCGCGCTCCTTCTCAACGCGCCCCCACTCCTCGTGCGCCCTCATTCAAATTTCAACCTTCCAATATGTCAAGGGCACAACTCCTCTCTGATTCTTCGGCGATGACATTTCAGACATTGAGGAACCCGTTCAGGGGGAGCAAGAGACCATCCCTCAGCGCACTCCTTCTCCAGTTGCGCCTCCACCTGGACCAGATCCGATCTCAACAGAAACTTTTGATGTTGAAACAGTTGTTGTTGAAACTGTTGAAATTGAAACTGAAGATGAATTTGAGTCTCCTACTCATTCACCTCCTCCTGCGCCTCCATCTCCTTCTGCGCCCCTTCAAGATTCTGCGCCCCTTCAAGATGATGCGCCACTCTCTACCCCTGCGCCTCCTCCGTCTGCTCCTGATTTGAGCGATGTACTTTCCATTCTTCATTCTTTACAGCAGGGGCAAGCCAATTTAGAGCAAGGACAGGCGCATATAAAGTCTCAATTTGAGCTTCTTACTTCCTTACTCACTGATCAATCTGAAGAGATTGCTGCCATTAAGGGGGAGATGAACTCTCTCAAGGCCAATCTTTCTGCTCCTTCTCCTCCTCCGGCGCAGACTCAGGTTCAAGCTCATACTGACCAGGCGCAAACCACCGCTTCTGCGCCTACGTTCATACCTCAATCTGCTGCGTCTCAATCAAATATGAATGTGCTTGTATCTAAGTTGGATGTCCTGAAAGAGTTGGTCGTCACTCATTTCACTGCTGCTCACTCAAGCTCTGACAGACGCGCTGAACATATTTCTTCAGATATTATCACGGCTCAAAATGCCATTGAAGCTCACATTCAAATCTTGGAAGAAAACATTTCACAGCAGCAGCAGATCACTCAGCGTTCCATTGATGAATACCAAAACATCAATGTGAATCACTTGAGTTATATTAGAGACGGTATTACTGCTACTCACTCCAGTGTCACGGACACTCAAGGGTTAGCGAACCGTAGTCATCAGCTCGCAAAGCAAATTCAGCGTTCTGTTTCAGAGATCGTTGAAGGATTGAAGGAAGATGATGCGCCTCCCAACCCTTAGCTTCTATTATTTTTTTTTGTAAATTTTTAGAATCTTTTGTAATAGAACAATCTCTTTTGTGATAGTGATTTTGTGCTTACTTGTTTTAGCACCTTTTGTTTTTGTTCTATTCAAAACTTGTAACTTGTAACTCTTACACCCCAAGTTTTAATGAGAACAATGCATCACTCATTATCAAACCTTGTTCACTCAAACTCCTTGTTTGTAGAACAATGAATATTGTTTAAATTCATAATGCATCATATTGAATTGTTTCATACTTTCATGCATTAAGTTTAAACTTGGTTTAAACACATTTCAAAACTAAAAATCATATATCATCTTGAATGTGTTAAACTGTTGTTTCTATCTTTCCATATGTAACTCTTTATTCTTATTGGAATAGATTAGGAATCTATATTTTGGACTAGTGTGTACATTAACTTGAGACATGAATTACCAATTTCATTCATTTGGACATGTTTTATCAAGTATAATGTTTGTCCTTGATATAGTAGGTAATGGCATCAATCAAATAGGGGGAGATTGTTGGGTATGCCCACATATATCTCAGTTTTAATGTATTAGGATTTATTAGATTTGATTGATCCATCACCTAAGTTTTATTTCATGGACTTTAGACCCACATGTAAGAAGTATTTATACTTCATTTTTTAGGTTGTCCATTGTTATAGAATAGGCTTAGAAATAGGGCAAGAAGATCAAGTTTCAAGAAAAATCACTCAGTGAGTTTGAGCCGCGCTTATGCGCCTCCTGCGCCACGCGCCATGCGCCTCTTCACTCGCGCCTTGCGCCATTTAGAGCGCGCGCATAAGGATTTCTTCATAAGCTTACGCGCCTCTGCGCCCTTGTTTTAAGCGCACGCTTACTGTGCGCCTATTGGCTAAATGCGCCTCTTGGCTCAAACGCGCCTCAAAGTGTTTATTCAAACACTCAGTGATTTATTGAAGACTCGAAGACTTGAAAAGAATTCAAAATTACGCCAATGATCCAACGGTGGATAAAAGATGCATATGCGCCTAATCTGTTGACACGTGTCCATAACGGTCACATTTATGTTGAGTGTCAAAATGGCCATAAAATATGCATGCTCCAATCAACGAACGACAGCTCATCTTATCCACAAGGATTTCCAAACGGCTAGTTTTTTGAAGTTCACTATAAATACCCCATAACTTCAACATTTTGAAGTTGCTGAGTTTTGCTAAGAATTTCAAGAATTTCTCTCTCAAAGCATTTGTTGAAGATTTGAAGATTGCCTTCGTTTTTCCAGATTTCTCAAGAACATCTTCATACCTTCATCCTTAGCCCAGATCTTCAAGCCTTAACACTTTAGTTTCTTGTGCTCTCCATCTCAAAGATCTAAAGAGCTTGATTCTAAGAACACACACGCACCTCTTTAAGATTAATCATTTAGATTCATCTTTTAGAGATACACGGTTATTGTTTTGGATTTGTTCTTTCATAGTAATAGATCTTGAGTTAGTGTATAAGCTCAAACATTGTAATTTGTAACACTCACTCATTATATAAGATCTCGATTAGAAATCCAAGACTAACCATCTTGGTAGAGGACGTAGATCTTTCATTGATCGAACCTCTCCAAATAGCTTGTGTTATTATCTTGTCATTTCTTTCAAGTTATTATTTTCACTCACTATTTGCTTGTTTACTCATTGTAGATTGATTGAACTGAATTGTGTTGTGTTTGTTTATCATTTGCCTTAGTTCCTTATTTCACTCACTTTGAGCCAAAATACTTAGTGTGTGTGTTGCGCTCCCTTTATCACTTTGCGCCTACTTTCATTACTAAATTCCGCTGTGCATTTCACTCACTCACTTAGGCGCATTTCATAACGCTTACTTGATAAAGTGCGCATTCGCAATTGAGTTTTCAAGGGTACGAAAAGAATTTTAAAACAGCTATTCACCCCCCCCTCTAGCTATTTTTCATACCCTTGTTGCCCTTTGGGACCAACAATATTTCATAATCATTAGGCTCACGCGGTTGAGCGTTCCACTCTCAGTATTTAAGCAATCTTCTGAGTGCTTATATCAGAAAGAGAAGAGGTAACGGTTCCCTAATGCGTGATCTATGTCCATATAGCCTAAGATCATTATCATTTATTT
>JAOWBW010003049.1:0-42762 GCA_026119855.1 Campanula takesimana
GGTTCATAGCCAATCATTAAGGATTTTTTTTTTTTATTTTAAGCATATCAACACTTACACACAATGCAAATTCGATTCTTACAAATTTTCTGAACAATACCGATGCCAAGGCAAATCTTTACCAACTTACAATCCCCTGCGGTTCTAGAAGACTAAATGATCATAAACATATACTCTCATAATCAAACCTAAGGCTCTAAACGACCAAAGGATCATAACCTATGCTCTGATACCACTCTGTCACGCCCCGAAGTCCGACATTGGACGAACCTCGAGAAGTGACGAACAAAACCGATACCAATCAAACCCCAAATGAGAACTGAATTTTTCTCATCTTATAAACAAACTGAACTGATACAATACAAAATCTCAAAGCGAGTACATCAGCAACTATCCTCTGACCAAAACTCAACCTGAATAGTCTCAAATATTTACAAACTCTAAAATTGTAACAACTTTACAAAAGTTATCTATACATAGCAAAAACAATACATGTATCTAAAGACGTAAAGTCCTACTCAAGCTTCACAACTTTACTGCAAAACCTTCATGTCTCAAACGACACTCCACCTGGAAGGGAAAGGGTTAACGAAAAGGGTGAGCACAAATTGCCCAGTAAGAGACTTGCCAACACAAAGGTGTGTGGCACTGTATAGAAACCCACCAAGAACAACAGCAATAACGAACCCAACCACCCGATATATAAGTGAAGAGCGAAAGATTACAAACGAATCAAATTCCGAATCAAAGTTCCGAAGTCAAAGTCCACTACACTTGAGCTGGCCAAATGCCCAAAGTCAAAGTAGACTCTTCATCATAGTATCACTTGCGCAAATGATACTATGACTGTGAGTCACAAATATAACAACCGGTGTTAAAGTCATCTCTTGTTGAGGAATTCAAATATCAAATACTCAAAGTGTAAATGGCAGAGTAGCTAAAACGAATATCCGAATCCAAATGAGTTGATCCAATAAACGATCACGAATAACAAAGCAAACTGATTCAATAATTCCGAAGCCAAGAATGAAAGGGTACTAGGTTGACAAGACCCTTACCTCGAATCCGAGCTAGTCCAAAACAAAGTAATCAATGTAGCTTAACTTCTCAATCTAACATATCAAAGACATAAATGTACAAGAGTTAGTAACCATAGAGAATATTCAAACATTATTAAATAACAAGTTATAACAACATTATAACAACTACATCATTATTGAGAACATGAATACAATTATACATTCTTAGCTATCATAGATGGAATGCATCGTCAGAAAATCTCAACTTATACCCAAGAAGCATCAAATTCCGAATACATAGGTATTTACTATCAAATATTTAAGTTTATAACTTTTAAGGTGACTTAATTTATATCAGTCCCAAAAATAACAAATCTGAGATAGTTCCATAAAGTTTTGATACCAGATAACTACTTAAATGGAAAGAGCATGAAAAATTAATAAACTTAGACTCAAAATCAATTAATTCCGAGTTCGTATGAATTAGATATGAATTTTCTATATTAATGAACTTTCAAACCAATTCATCCCACACTGCTGTCAGAACAGAGATTCTGTGCAAAATACATAATCAATATGCTTCTGAAACCTTTTCCATCGAAAAGCTCTCGAAAAAATTACTCAAGTTGGACTCAAAATCACACTATTCCGATTAAAAACGAAGAAGTTATGAGTTACTAAGGCTTAACTATTTTATTAACGACACAGGGACTAATCTGAAACACATTTACCGAAATAGGGACCAACTGGAATTTCATAAAATTTAGGGAGTATGTAGGAAATTCAAAAATCAGCTTTATCAACTCCATAACAGAGTCAAGCATCCATTGTTGATTCCACAAACATGGCATATGTACCCGAAATTATACACTAAACTATAAATGAACCATAACATTGATCAAAACTACAAATTGACAAACTAAATATTTAAAACATTTAAACCCCAACTCAATTTCACTAATTACCATCAAAACTTACACACCAGCAAGATAGAAAGAAACATCACACACATAGTACATACTAGAACATGGACATGACGACCAAACTTGAGTTATGAAATTTCTACTTAAAAGATCCGCGTCATATACTACCTCAATTTCATGAATTAGTATTTTAGTAGTATTAAATAAACCTACAAATATTGACACACACCCACACCGTAGCATAAACAAGGAACATACGGTACACACAGTATAAAACACCGAACATACTGATTTTTTGTTTGCAATTTCTTACACTTCCACGCCTTCACTGTTTTCTCTCTATTCTTATCAGCCAAACCCTATCTCACTATGCAGTATGTATGTGCCTTCTCTTTGTGATTTCTTTTATTCTTTAATTTCTCTTTTCTTTTTATTCACAAGGAGGCTAATAGCTCCACGTGCCCCACCAAACTCAATGACACAGCCATTTCTTTTCTTCTTTATCTGTATTCTTTTTATTTTTATTTATTCCATTTTACCAATTACTATTTTACCCCTAAATCATAACATATGATAAATGGCACATATAGATGGTACAATCTAACAAAGTCTATCTAACAATTTTACTACCCCTTCCGTCCAATAATGAGTTATATTTAAAAAGTTAACTTTTTCCGTCCTAAACAAAGTACTCACCTCCGTCTCAAAATAAGTTGTACTAATCAAAATCAAAGTATTACTCCTTTTGTCCCAAAATAAGTTGCACTAATTATTAATTTATTATATTCAAATAATAATATAATTTATAAAATGCAAATCCAAGTTATCCACTAATGCACTCATATAAAAAGTGTTAAATATATACATGCAATATAGATTGTTTAACTGGGGCGTCACATCCTCCCCACCTTAAAAGAATTCAGTCCCTGAATTTAAATACGCGATGTTTCAAATAACTGATAATAACTTTCATTCCTTCTTCGAATTCTCAAATACTCATTTTAACTAGATGGTTTCTCCATAAGACTTTTGACTACTGAAATCATCTTCATTTTCAAAGTTTGTTCTTTCTGATTCATAATTTGAACTTGTAACTCTACGCATAAGAAATTTGGCTGCCTTGAATTTGTTCATATCAAATAAGAGATGGATCCGCTAAATATCTCTTCAAAAGTGATATGTGAAATATTCTTCAATCTAACTATCTCTTACATACAATCATGCAAGTATTTTTAACGTATAGCTGGTCTGCACTGCTAAGAACATAACAAATTTCATCATTGATCCACGATAATCCATATGAACATATCTGTCCGAGGTTATAGAAAATCTCAAAACAAACTCATCGCAATGTGTTTCTCATTTCTACCCAAGAATAGGAGTGGTTGCTAGATCCCTCGAGACCTCTGCTGTTTAGACGTTACTTGTTGACATACTAAACTATTTCATACAAACTCAAACTCAAACTACAACTCACCGATCTCACTCTTCATATTTAGTAGTGATTATGGAAATCCATGTACATTCTGGTATTGTCAAAGTTAACCGTCTAGTTGAATTTGACATCTTCATTCATTGCTTCATATTTTCGATCAATATCCGCTAGAATAGACCATTAATTATAAATCTTTATTACTCCATCAAAATCAAGGGAATGTCGGATATCTCACAGAGTTGAAGTTTATTCTTGATAATAGTCAAATTCAAATCCTCTATTTATGACTCGTTAACAATTTCTAACAATGAAAGTTGTGCCATCATTTGTGCAAATCTCTTCGACGAACGTTGAAATTGACTTCTTAATCTAGATTATGTAAATCCACTAATATGCTTTTATTCATCTACTATTATCTTTCGTATATCAACTGATATATAAGATCTTTATATCCACAACAGGGTCTTCGTCTTGTGATGAGAGAAGCCAAAATTATCGAACTCTTTCCACTTAATGTATCCTTTAAAACAATTGCTTTCTCGAGGTGGTAGAAGATAGTACAACTAAAATTTTTTAGCGTCTCCAACAATCTCCTATGTCACAAATTGATTTCTTTATGTGTGAATAGTTACTTAAAACTCTTTCTGATCGCTGTGTACCCCACAAGAATTCACTATAGATAATGCCGCAAAAACTTCATCGCAAATATAACTGACGTGTGTCTCCGAAGGTCTAACGCAAATATAACTTTCGCAGATTCAAGGTTATGAGTGCGATGATTTTTTCATGATTTTTCACGAAGTGTGCACATTTTCATTCCAATGTTGCATTAACACGCAATCCAGCCCTTATCTGATGTATCGTTGTATATCGCAAATCTTCCCGTCTTAGAAGATAATGTCTGAGTAGCTGCAGAAATTAATTGCTCTTTTAACCCTTAAAATCTCTTCACATTCAACGGACCATTCAAAACTCGTATGTTTCTGAATTGATCGAGGCAATGAGCCGTCATTTCAAATCAATCACTTCGTACCAATTGTTAAGGAGAAATCACAATTCTTCAAATTCGCAAATGATTTCTTGTCTCTTGGCTTTGTAATACTATTCTCAAATATAGTTCATGGTCATCTAGACAATCAAAATACATTATAATCTCATTTTGCTGAGTTCTCGACAATCAAGGCAAAGTCTCAAAGATTCATATGTTTTCTTTACAACAAAACTGAAGCACCCCAAAGTGACACACCCGACTCATTATACTTTAATCAAGAGAAGGCCTTGAAGTTGACGATTAAGTTTTCTTCAATTCCATTGATGTCCTTATGTACAAAATCTTTGATATAGGTTCAACTTTTTGAATAAGTTCAATACAAAACTCGATTTCTTTACCTGGAGGGGAACCAAGAAAGGGAAATCCTCTAGATAGATATAGGTATACTCTTTGACAGCTGGTATTTAATTCAAAGTAGGTTTATCCACTTGAGTATCAACGACGTGACAAATAACCACGAGAACTCTTTCTCGGTAATCTTCAGTCTCTCAAAGTTGAAACTAGGTTATCACTTCCATTTGTTTATCTCACAGAAAAGACAACCGAGACAAACTAGCCAAATCAAAAGTAACTTTATTCGGGTAACAAAAATTCTAGCATGATGCACAATGAGCCAATCCATTTCAAATACCACATCAAAATGCTTTAAATGCTAGGAAATCCAGTTTGCAAGAAATTTCCCATCACATAGTTGTACCGAAAAAAACTTATTGATCACAAAAGCACATAACAAAGTATCACTAGGGTATCAAATAACAATTTCCGAATTCAAAGTTTGAGGTCTAACACACAAATTATGGGCTATAGCATACGATGAATGGATGCATAGCACATAAAACTGAATCGTAAGGAAATATCTCTAAAGAAGATCGGGAGTGTACCTGTGAACAGAATGTTGGAGCCCCTAGATTTACCGAAGTTATAGCCAAACCTTCTCTCTAAGTGCAAACTGTATTTTCACCTGAGCAACCCCATCTAAGTGGTGGTTAAGCGTGCTTGTTATGCAATGGACAATCCTTCAACACAATACCATCCTTACAAGAGTTGTAACATTCTCATCCATTTGTATCACGAGTCAATACCATGCTTGTTCCCACAAAAATAACAAGATGCCAAGTAAATCTGAGATGTCCCTGCTGTAATCCTCTTTGGTGAATTAGTTGATGCCCTCATTTAGTAACTACTGATCAAATACTTTTCTTTATCCTCGCGATTGGACCTATCATCCTTTTTGTCATCCACATCATGTTCAACCATCATTTCTTGTTCCACAACTGCAGCGTATAGATTTAAATTGAGGCAATTAATTGAACTCTGATATGTGCCTTCAATCATCCCTCATAATTCTTGGCTCTCTGGAACTTGTTTTCTATCGGTACACGAAAATAATGGGGAAATTCAGTAACCTTGTTTCATATTAAGTCACGGTCATCTATCCCCCCTTAAGATTAATTAATCATTTTGTTTTGCCTCCATGCTCAGTCATAAGCAGAAAATACTTCTTCTGAAACACATCGAGAAACAATTGACATGTTCTTTTCTCACCTAGATCCCCAGAGCTTAAACTCTTTTGGTTAATATTTACCACTAACATTTTCTCATACCAACATCTGGCCAACAAATTGCACTTTCTGAGATTCAGTACACATTGATGTGATCAAATATCTACTCCATAGTGTCTACCCAATGTCCACACCACTAGGATTAATCAAATCTGCAAACTTTATAATCCACTTCAAGAAGTCCAAAGAATCATCATCTGATCTTTTACGAGATGGCATAATCGCTGCACTATAATATCAGTACAATTCATAACACTAAACATAACATAGCAATTGTATGCTACATAATGCACATTAGCTTTTTAAGACATTAATATGGGATAAAAACTTTTTTCCCAAATGTGATCATTATATGTGGTCCAACTATAATTAAATCAACCTAGTTAAGTGGGTAGGTCAAACTATATTCATACCAACCTAGTTCTTATCGAACACCATTGGTAATCAATTCAGGGGCCCTTCTGAATTAACTTCAACGGCTTTCGATATATGGTCTTTTGGTTCATAGCCAATCATTAAGGATTTTTTTTTTTTATTTTAAGCATATCAAACACTTACCACACAATGCAAATTCGATTCTTACAAATTTTCTGAACAATACCGATGCCAAGGCAAATCTTTACCAACTTACAATCCCCTGCGGTTCTAGAAGACTAAATGATCATAAACATATACTCTCATAATCAAACCTAAGGCTCTAAACGACCAAAGGATCATAACCTATGCTCTGATACCACTCTGTCACGCCCCGAAGTCCGACATTGGACGAACCTCGAAAAGTGACGAACAAAACCGAATACCAATCAAAACCCCAAAATGAGAACTGAATTTTTCCTCATCTTATAAACAAACTGAACTGATACAATACAAAATCTCAAAGCGAGTACATCAGAGCAACTATCCTCTGACCAAAACTCAACCTGAATAGTCTCAAATATTTACAAACTCTAAAATTGTAACAACTTTACAAAAGTTATCTATACATAGCAAAAACAATACATGTATCTAAAGACGTAAAGTCCTACTCAAGCTTCACAACTTTACTGCAAAACCTTCATGTCTCAACGACACTCCACCTGGAAGGGAAAGGGTTAACGAAAAGGGTGAGCACAAATTGCCCAGTAAGAGACTTGCCAACACAAAGGTGTGTGGCACTGTATAGAAACCCACCAAGAACAAACAGCAATAACGAACCCAACCACCCGATATATAAGTGAAGAGCGAAAGATTACAAACGAATCAAATTCCGAATCAAAGTTCCGAAGTCAAAGTCCACTACACTTGAGCTGGCCAAATGCCCAAAGTCAAAGTAGACTCTTCATCATAGTATCACTTGCGCAAATGATACTATGACTGTGAGTCACAAATATAACAACCGGTGTTAAAGTCATCTCTTGTTGAGGAATTCAAATATCAAATACTCAAAGTGTAAATGGCAGAGTAGCTAAAACGAATATCCGAATCCAAATGAGTTGATCCAATAAACGATCACGAATAACAAAGCAAACTGATTCAATAATTCCGAAGCCAAAGAATGAAAGGGTACTAGGTTGACAAGACCCTTACCTCGAATCCGAGCTAGTCCAAAACAAAGTAATCAATGTAGCTTAAACTTCTCAATCTAACATATCAAAGACATAAATGTACAAGAGTTAGTAACCATAGAGAAATATTCAAACATTATTAAATAACAAGTTATAACAACATTATAACAACTACATCATTATTGAGAACATGAATACAATTATACATTCTTAGCTATCATAGATGGAATGCATCGTCAGAAAATCTCAACTTATACCCAAGAAGCATCAAATTCCGAATACATAGGTATTTACTATCAAATATTTAAGTTTAATAACTTTTAAGGTGACTTAATTTATATCAGTCCCAAAAATAACAAATCTGAGATAGTTCCATAAAGTTTTGATACCAGATAACTACTTAAATGGAAAGAGCATGAAAAATTAATAAACTTAGACTCAAAAATCAATTAATTCCGAGTTCGTATGAATTAGATATGAATTTTCTAATATTAATGAACTTTCAAACCAATTCATCCCACACTGCTGTCAGAACAGAGATTCTGTGCAAAATACATAATCAATATGCTTCTGAAACCTTTTCCATCGAAAAGCTCTCGAAAAATTACTCAAGTTGGACTCAAAAATCACACTATTCCGATTAAAAACGAAGAAGTTATGAGTTACTAAGGCTTAACTAGTTTTATTAACGACACAGGGACTAATCTGAAAACATTTACCGAAATAGGGACCAAACTGGAATTTCATAAAATTTAGGGAGTATGTAGGAAATTCAAAAATCAGCTTTATCAACTCCATAAACAGAGTCAAGCATCCATTGTTGATTCCACAAACATGGCATATGTACCCGAAATTATACACTAAACTATAAATGAACCATAACATTGATCAAAACTACAAATTGACAAACTAAATATTTAAAACATTTAAACCCCAACTCAATTTCACTAATTACCATCAAAACTTACACACCAGCAAGATAGAAAGAAACATCACACACATAGTACATACTAGAACATGGACATGACGACCAAACTTGAGTTATGAAATTTCTACTTAAAAGATCCGCGTCATATACTACCTCAATTTCATGAATTAGTATTTTAGTAGTATTAAATAAACCTACAAATATTGACACACACCCACACCGTAGCATAAACAAGGAACATACGGTACACACAGTATAAAACACCGAACATACTGATTTTTTGTTTGCAATTTCTTACACTTCCAACGCCTTCACTGTTTTCTCTCTATTCTTATCAGCCAAACACCTATCTCACTATGCAGTATGTATGTGCCTTCTCTTTGTGATTTCTTTTTATCTTTTAATTTCTCTTTTCTTTTTATTCACAAGGAGGCTAATAGCTCCACGTGCCCCACCAAACTCAATGACACAGCCATTTCTTTTCTTCTTTATCTGTATTCTTTTTATTTTTATTTTATTCCATTTTAACCAAATTACTATTTTACCCCTAAATCATAACATATGATAAATGGCACATATAGATGGTACAATCTAACAAAGTCTATCTAACAATTTACTACCCCTTCCGTCCCAATAATGAGTTATATTTAAAAAGTTAACTTTTTCCGTCCTAAACAAAGTACTCACCTCCGTCTCAAAATAAGTTGTACTAATCAAAATCAAAAGTATTACTCCTTTTGTCCCAAAATAAGTTGCACTAATTATTAATTTATTATATTCAAATAATAATATAATTTATAAAATGCAAATCCAAGTTATCCACTAATGCACTCATATAAAAAGTGTTAAATATATACATGCAATATAGATTGTTTAACTTTTTTTTTTTTTTTTTTTTTCGAAACCAGGGCGGCACCTGGGAAGATTTTATTAATTATAAAATATAAGTACAAGAGGGGGACAACCACCCGACTCATTGCCGGATATGGAGCCGGACCTCGAAATCCAAAAAATAAACCAACTCCTCAAAGGTAAAACCATCTAAAAAATAAAAGCCTGAAAAAATTAAACCAAAGAACAATCCTAATAAATTCAAATGAGCCCAATGATCCATCAAAAGTCCAAGACACGGGCCCGTGTGCCTCTTTTACAACCGAAACGAGTCCGTATGCCTTCCTTGCACTCAAGAAACTATTCCACAGAACCAAACACCATAACCAAGCCGCAGCAAACACCAACAACATCAAATAATTATCGACGCTCAACATAGTATCCACTTTCATCAAAACGTAACGCGTCCAAGACACTCCGTGGAAGCTCCCTTGACGATCCATATGTCCAAACCGTTTTATGAATATGAGCTTCAAAAGCCAATCTATCCGCAACCCCATTTGCTTGACGAAGAACATGACGTAACTCATACCCTCCAATCAAACTTTCACATTCCCGCAATTCATACGTGTATTGCCACGGACAATTATTTCGCCCTTTTAAAATATTCACAGCTACTAAGGAATATGAGTTTACCTGAACAGAAAGTAAACCCCAAGAATGACATAAGCGCAGGCCATCACGTAAAGCAAAGATCTCCGCCTTCATGTTGGTTCCATCTCCGTAGTAGTGTGAAAAGGCACAAACAAAAGCCCCCATACCATCCCTTATAATACCACCACCCGTGCACTGGCCGTTTATCGCGGAACCATCCGTATTCAAAGTAAAAACATGAGAGCGCGAAGGCTCCCATCTCAACAGCCTCTGCCGCCTAAACTTATGCTCTGCCACTTTGAGGCCTAAGCTCTCCAACAAGTCACGGTCATTCCCACTAGGAGCCCCTTTCGGGATCCGTTTATATATTAATAGAACCTGCTCCCAGCGGGAGTAGAACCTGAGACCTCCCCCCAGGGGAAGCCTCTAATACCAAGTGGATACCACTAGACCAAGAGGTCATTGGTTATTTGGCGTTATAGTGCCTTTAATATATAAACCATTTATATATTAATATAAGGCGTCACATATATATATATGCAAAGTACCTAGTAAATGAAAACATTGTGGACACGCTAACAAAGGGACTTCCATAAGCTAAACATGATGGTAATGTTAGGTCAATGGGTATTAAATACCTTGGTGATTGGGCCTAGGGCAAGTGGGAGATTATTGGTGTTGGTGCCCTAGGCACGTTTGTTAAACGTTGTATAAGTTATCATTTTATTCATGATGATAAAGAGATGATAAGATTATTATTATTGCTCGTGTTTGCTTATAATAATCTCCGTCCCTAGAGCTTGTTAAGCACTAGTATAAAGGCTAAGGATGATCATGTTAGATTTATGGGTACTTGTTTGGAACAAGGTACTGGACATGACCCACTGTATGAGATTTATGTCATGGTCTATGTCGTATATATATCTCATATTAGTTATGACATGAAGTTATTATAGTCTTCCACTTGATGAAGATTATGTTTGACATATTCAAACGCTACCTTTAACCAGGTAGTTATAAAGGGTATGATTGGCATAATCGGATTCACGTATGGAAGAATAATAAGCTAATTGGATTTGTCCCTCTTCGGAGAGATGTCAAGCTTGGGCCCCTCAAAGGAATTATGTTGATGAAATGTTTGGCCAAACTCAAATGGATTGATTGGATCAATGTTATTTAGATTATCAACATATTCGGGATCGAGAAAAGTATTGAACAAAACAAGTTGACTTGTTGACCATGATTGTGTTCAAAGACATCGTGGACAAAGGGATTATGACATGTTCTAAAAGAAATGCGAACTTGTATCTAGTTACACTATTTGGGTAGGTATGACGGTTTGCTAGAACCTAATCATATCTTATGGGTTCATGTTTGGGCCCATTACCAACTTAGTCTAATCCTAGAGGGTCACACACGAATAGAACGAATCCTAAAGGACTGAATTGGAATTATGTGAAAATCAACTTTTTTGGTCGGGCACGACCGTGCTGGTTTTAGGGCACGACCGTGCCAAAGTGTTTGGCACGACCGTGCCGATTATAGGGCACGATCGTGCTAAAGTGTTTAGCACGACCATGCCAGTTATAAAGCACGACCGTGCCAATAATCAGAAAAGGTATATATGGCTCGCACCTATTGGCACGACCGTGCCAGTTTTAGGGCACGACGTGCCAGAGCTGCTTGGCCAGAAACTTGTTTCCTTAATTGGGTGACGGGATTTAGGAATCCTAGGTTATTAAGGGTTAATGACTAGGACCTATATAAAGTCTTTTTCACCAGCCATAAAGGAAAATTAGCCTAGTTGATTGTGAGTGCCTCCAATGGTTTCAGAGGATGATTTTTGTTCTAAGAAATCCCTAGATTGAAGAACAAGAATATCTCACACACACATAATAATTCCATATAGTTCTATACATTGTGAAAGCGTGTTTCACAATTTGGTCTAGCAACCAAGATCAAGTGTTCTTGATATTCATTCGTGGTGTGGATACCGCTAGAGGGTGAAACTTATCATCTTCATAGTTCGTGATTCTTGCTTTGTTCGTGATCAAGATTTCAAGCCTCCATCGAATTCAAGGTTGCAAAATCAAAGGCATCAAGGGTTAGTATTCTAGTATTCATTATGTTGTATTTGATTTAATCATATGAATGGATCTATGGGTTTTGGGTTTCATAAATTTTAAATGCTTAATTCCGTTGCGCATGTTACAAGGGAAACCCAACAACATGTTGATTGGGCCTAGTGCAAGTGGGAGATTGTTGGAGATTATTCCATAAGCCATTGACAAAGGCCTTACGTTATGTCATGTTCTCATTTGTTATAGAGATAACACCTTGAATTATTATATGTTTTGCATGTTTCTTATAATAATCCCCGTCCTAGTACTTATGAAGAACTAGTATAAGTTTAACTGATGATTATATGATGATCATGTGTATGTGATACAAATTAAACTTATGGGTACTTGTTGGTGAACAAGTATTGGACATGACCCACTATGAGATTTATGTCATGGTCAAATGTCATAATTAAATCTCATATAGTTATATCATTTGATATCTTTAGACCTGAGATCATTATGGCCTTCCACATGATAAACGTTATGTTTGACATAGTTAAACGCTACCCTTAACCAGGTAGTCATAAATACTATGATTGGAATAATCAGATTCTTGTAGGGAAGAATGATAAGTCAGGATGGGATTTGTCCCTCTTCAGAGAGATATCTTCTTAGGCCACTCGATAAGTGAGATTGATACAAATGCGTGGCCACGCTCAAATGAATTGATGAGATCGATGTCATTTGCTCATATCAATCTACTTGGGATCGAGAAAAGCATTGAACAATATAAGTTGACGTGGACTATGACTTATGTCCAATATGATATTGTGTGACAAAGGGATTGTGATATATTCTATTTATGGAAACTTCGGACTATTGAAGCTGTACT
This sequence comes from Campanula takesimana, assembly GCA_026119855.1. Classification (NCBI taxonomy): domain Eukaryota; kingdom Viridiplantae; phylum Streptophyta; class Magnoliopsida; order Asterales; family Campanulaceae; genus Campanula; species Campanula takesimana. The sequence continues at coordinate 12,903 of JAOWBW010003049.1, forward strand.
ATTTGGGTAATCATAATGGCTTGCTAAATTCCGCTTATGATTTATGAGTTCTGATTATATCGGGCCGTTGCCAACATAGTACAATCCTATTGGGTCACACACGCAGAACCGGATTGAAAAAGCTTGAAAAATGACACGGGAAGACTTGGCCACGCGGCCACATGTGCCATGGGAGGAACATAGCCACGCGGCCACATTTGCCTAGAGGAGAACTTGGCCACGTGGCCACTTTTGCCTTCTGGAAATGTTGGCCACGCGGCCACTTTCGCCCCATGACAGATTTTTCTAGGTTTTCTTTTCTTGCACAAAAAGATGTCCAAAACCTACCAAGATTAGGTCACTACTCACTATATAAAAAGGGCATTCGGGTTTGTGAAACCAAGAGCTTGATTTTAGAAATCAAAAGCCATGGTTTGAGAAACAATAACATATAGTGAGAGAGGGTTATTAGTTTTATGATTTGGAATCATCAAAACTACATAATTCTATGAGGCAAAATAATCCCAAGGAAGAAATCGTTTCTTCAAGTTCTTCAAAGCATAGACCTAGCAGTCAAACAAGAAGGTGTTCTTGAGTCCGATTCGATGTGTCGATACCGATAGAGGGTGTCCGCTTTAGCACATAAAGTTCGTGATCCTGCTATTGAAGACTTGATCACCTGGAGAAAATTTTGAAGCATAACAACGGTTAGTATTCTAATTTTTTCTCATATTAATTTAATCATCATGAACGGATTCAGGGCTCTTGGGTTTTTATTTTCATATGCCGTTTCCGCTGCGCATGGTGCCCCAAAACCCAACACTTAAACTCTTTAAATTTATTAGTATAGGAGGGACTAAAAAATTTTAGACATAGAACACTAATTGCAAGACCGGTCTTAAGGCCGGGCGAAGTGGGTGCCTAACCCCTTCCCACTCCGTAACCTAACTCACGTACATCTTTTGAATCTTTGGTTTTCTAAGGTAAGAAGGTTTTCTCGCGTCTTTCATAAACGCGGGTGGCGACTCTAAACAAATAGACAATCAAAGGAAAAGTTTGTCCCTTAAACCAAGTTAGGGTTTTCCTAAGCGTCTACATAGTAAACTAAGTTAGGGCAAAGCAACTCAATGGAAAACAAAAGAATAATTGAAGAAAGTAAGGGAGGAGGTGTTTGTAGAGAAAGGAGAGAAGGAGTAGAAAAGGAGTAACAGAAGGGTATAGAGGTGAGTATTGGTCGGTGAAGCGAATTCTGGCAAGATTTGGAAAGTTTAAGCCATATCTAGGTAGGGAAGTGATGTCAGAGTTGCAGAACGGAGGCGGCGCCAGGGTTAGGACGATTGTGCCAAACATAGAAGGTAGAAGGTCGCCGGAGTAAGAAGACGCCAGACTTTGAAAATCTCGGCGATTTGATCTGGAGGCACCATAGTAACGTCTCCAGTCAGATCTAGAAAGGACAAGATACGGCAGTGTCGTCGCTGGAGCTGTAGGCCACCGCCGGTGTGAAGAACCCTAGGTTGCCAGTGAAATGAAGCCGCATGTGGTAGAGAGAGTGAGTGAGAGTTTAGGTTTAGAAAGAAAATGTGTGTCGGTGTGTGTAAGTGTCTTTGAATGAGAGGAAGGGAGGGTAGTTTAGGGTTTTGTCTAAAGAGGTGGGGTATTTTAGGCATTTAATTTTTTTTGAATGAGTCAAGCAGCTTTGGGTTTGTAAGAATTTTTGATTTGTGCCTCGGGTGTATGTAGGCTTTAGCAAACTATGTGAGTATTTAGGGCAAATAGCACATTAGTGCCCCCAAAGTTTCATAGTAGTTGCAATTTAGGTCTTAATATTATAATTTTGGAAATTTGGTGCCTAATGTTCACATTTTGTGGCGAAATGAGTGTTTTTTTGGATGATAATGGATGGAAGCTAACAAAATTAATGAAAAATCTAACGAGCTTATTTGAAACTTGCATTTCTTACCCATAAAGTTCAATAATTATTTATGTTGACCTCATTTTGGTAAAAACTTTACAACCCCTAAAATTAAATATATATATATATATATATATATATATATATATATATATATATATATATATATATATATATATTAATAAAAGAATGTATATTTTAATTAACCAAAAACACATAATAAATATCAAAGTAAATTTTGTTTATCATTTAAAAATAATAAAATTTTCTTATAGTAGTGAAAATTATAAAAATAAAAATATACTAAAGTCATTTATAATTCTAATTCCTTAAGTAAAGGGCTAAAATTATGTTTTTTTTTTTTAAAGTAAATGGCTAAATTTAGATATTAGTCCATATATAATAGCCTTAAAAAACCTCTTTTAACCTAAATTTGCTTGAAAAGGATAAAAAAAAGGGGCAAATTGCAATTTAGTTACCTGAGTTTGTCATCATGTTTCAATTGGTTATCCAATTTGTGTTTGTTACAATTTGGTTACTGAATATGTCTTTTTGTTGCAATCAGGTGTAATTTTGGACAGGTCGTTAAAAAAGTAACGCAAATGGATGAAAAACGTAACAAACTTCTTTCATAATTGCAAAGATCACCCCTGCACTTTAAATTATCTCACTACATCCTCTAGCTCTTAACGAATGTTAAAATACTAACATAATTTTGCATTAATCTAATTCACACTAGTTGTCAATTAAAATAATGATATTTTAAGTTTGAAAAATAAATCCTAAAATTAAAATCTAAAGGGAAATGTACAAATGAAAATTTAAAATATTATGTATAAAAAATGTACATGTCAAATTGATTTGAACTGAACAAATTACATGAGGGGTAAATAAGCAATTTGCACATATAAATGACTGCACATGCACATGAATATGATCAAATGAGAAATTTCTAAAATACCCATCATTTGATATGCACATGTCAAATTGATGTTAGTTTTTTAACATTCGTTAAGACATAGGGGGAGTAGTAGGATAATCTAAATTGTAGGGGTGATCAATGCAATTTTAAAAAAAGTTTGTTACGTTTTTCATCTATTTTCGTTAGTTTTTTAACGGTCTGTCCAAAATTACACCTGATTGCAACAAAAAAACATATTCAGTAACCAAATCGTAACAAATAAAAATTGGATAACCAATCGAAACATGATGACAAACTCAGGTAACTAAATTGCAATTTGCCCTAAAGTCCAGCTGGGGTTGAGCCACCGACACCTGCTGGCTGGCCTGATAAAAACCCAACAATCATATTCTTCACTGTAGTGTTTTGAACCATAGTGCGCTTACAATTCTTCTAAAACGGAGAAAATAATTGACAATGACAAACTCTGTCGTCCCAAAACGGAAAATCCAGAAAAACGGACTGGAATTTGAAGAAACAGCAAATAACAAATTCAACGAAAATAACGATCCAAACAAGGTCAATCAAAGAAAGAAAAACCGTTTCCCGGTAATGGAACCAACTGATGCTACCGGAAAAAATGGAGAAATCCGAATAGCAACGGATTTTGAGTCTAGCTGAAGGAAATCAGCATTTTCTTTGATTGAGACCTACACACACGAGACAAACGTAAACTGCGCCGGGGGCTCTCCGGCAGAAGCCCCTCCGGCGTGAGAATCAGTTCACGGAATAATCTCTAAGTACAAAATAGAAAGGTGTACTGTGTGTGCGTACTTCCACATACCTGTCAAAATGAACGAAAGCTCCCTCATGTGCATTGATGTCAGGTGCACCGCACGTGCTTCCCGTCATGTGCCTTGCGCATGACCTTTCCATGTGATGCTCGTGAATATTTCCAGCTGTCCTTCTCTGATTGGTTCTCACGCTTTTCCATGCAGGGACGTTAATTCCTGACACATTCTGTTATTATTGATCGGATATTGTGGGGACCACTTTACACAAGGTGTTTACGTAAATAAACATATCATACTGAATATGTGCGGCATACAAGCCGTTACCAAGCAGCTCATATTTTCTATGCCGGAGAATACCTCAAGTGGGCCTCATATTGGGCTAGCTGTGGAGGTTTCTCGCCATATTATTTATTACGGGCCTGATTTATCAAACTCAGTAATACTTACAGGCCAAGCTCAATATGATGGGCATTTAAATAAATAAATCTTTAATTTCTGGCGACATCATAACTAGAAGCCAACTATGCTACGATCTAGAGGTAATGGCTTTTCTTGATTAAGTTTTTTTTTGACCAGATTGTATCTTTAATTTTTGATTTAGAATTTTCTTCTAATTCGCAGTTCCACTTCTTGCGCATTAAGTTTGCCAATAAAGATGTTATTGAAGTAAAGTCACTACAAGCTTGACCTTTTCGATCTATACATAGGTGTAGACAGTATCATGTGCATGAACAAATGACATGGCCCAATAATCAACTGATTTTGTTCTGCTAAATACTGTAAAGTGACATTCGTTTTAGTCTTATGGGACAAAAAGAATCAATATGTGAATCCATCTAATCCAAAATCTTGGTCATATTTAATTTCACAACTCTCTTGAAGGTCATTTTTTATTTTTATGAGCAGTAGCCTCAGGAGGTTTCTATCAGCACATTTTGCAACTGTTTGGCCCATTGTTTGATAATTCTGATAAGGCGGTGTATGATATCTGTACCGAGATGACTGAGTATCCATTCTTGCTTGAGTTGTTTTGGGACAAAAGTAAAATTGATGGCAACTTATTTGGGGTTGACTTCGTGTTTCCTTTCTTTACTACTCCCTCTATCCCAAAATGATCTTCCCACTTTTTTGTTGTTGTTTCTACGAATGAAATTTGAGCAATAATTTTGGGTTGATTTGATCATCCCAATGAAAATCTTAAAGTTGTTATTGATAGTATTGTTGATGATGTATCAATACAAATTTTAGCTTTTCATTAATTTAATTAAATCAACCTAAAGTTATTGCACAAAATTAGTTCGTAGCAGTGTTCTAAAAGACGTCTGTATAGGCCGCCTAGGCGCTAGGCATTCATGAAACGCCTAAGTCCCGCCTAGGATATTATAACTATTTCTGAATTCTCGGCCCCGCCTAAGTTCCGTCTAGACCCCCGCCTAGGCGATAGGCGTTGCTGCGGCGCCTAGCGACCGCCTACTTTTTAGAACCTTGATTCGTAGTAGTGGCGAAAAAAGTGGGGATTTCGTTTTGGAACAGAGGGAGGAGATCGTTTGCTTGAAGGAGTAAACAAAACTAGTGTATAGAGAGCAACTAGCTGTAGGTGACTGAAATCAAATTAGGTTCCAATATTTCGTTCTCGAAGAATGAGGGCCAGGGGGATTGATCGAGAAAGATCGTTTAGATAAGAACCCGAAACCTTTTGGCTTCAAGAAGTGCTGGCTCAGCCCGACCTATTTAAAGAAATGGAATTTCGTAGGCACTACAATGAAACATATCAATCTCATTTCTCTGTTTTTTCACGTTTAACCCTTGGTATTGTAATGATCTCTTTGCAATTTATACCGCCTGTGTGCGTGAATATAATCTAATTTAAAAGGGACCTTAACAGTGACTGCAACGGAAATTATTTGTTTTTTTGCTCTGTTTTTTTTTTTTTTACCTAGCTGTCTAGAGTTATTTATGCAAGTCCCAAGTCATTAGTGCCCTAGATCTCATTGCATTTCTCTGTGGATGTTTCTTATGAATGTCTTTGACCCCTTGAATTGGTTGGCTAATGCTGCTGCTTTCAGTCTCACTCAGAGATGATTTTTTTTCTTTTTTCTGTGGCCCATGGTTTTTTTTTAGAAGCTGGATGTTTTCGATTTTTTTTGTTTATATTTTGGAAAGTAGAATGTCAAAACATAAGTAATTGTGTGTGACTATATACTGTTGTAATGGTTGTGCTCGTTATGTTCACACGGTTACCTTTTATTTTTTTGGCAGGTCCATTATATGGAGCCGTCTACATTAATGGTACTAAATCTTAAACACCCTTCCCTTTTTTTTTGTTCTTAATAAGGGAGTCTACTTCTGTCTATACTCCCTACTATAATGCAAATTACTCACTATCTTTTCTCTCTCTCACACTCTCTCTCTCTCTCTTGTTGGATTTTCTATTAATTTGTCATAATCAAACTTTTTAGATTTTGGCTTGACCTTCTACATGTGATATAATCTTATTGGGCATGCTCAGTCAAATTATGTGATTATATTTATCTTGAGTTCCAAGGACGCTTACGTCTTTTAATGATTAAACTTCCCAATGTATATTCACCCTCGCCATTCATTTTTCTGGACCAATCGATTTAAATATCTATCATTTTATAGGTAAATTAACCTCTATTAACAAATTGATTCTCCTCTCTACATGAAAGCGTTTTCATGACTTGCCAAACTGTGAATGGAGGAAGACTGAAAAACGGGTACATGAATGCTTGAAGGTGGTGGAATTCATTGGGTGGTGTGGGTATAAATGTGACTTTGATATTGTTCGCTATCTTATTAGGAAATCAGTTGTGCTTACGAAGCTGATTATTGTACCGCCTGGGATAGAGTTTGTGATACTCTAGAAACTTTATATGCCATTGAGTTCATAATAAGAGCCCTTAATAAGTTCATTCAGATTTAAGGACAACCAGTTTCATGTGCAACAGGTAATAGATCATTCTATGTTGTAACGGTTGGCTGTGCAATTGTTAAGTAGTCACGATTTATGTGTTTATTTATCTCTGGTACGTGCTGCATTTTCATTTTTATTTTTATTTTCAGTTAGATGTTGCTTTAATTTGAATCTTTTATTTTGTTTTGTTGTCTTTATTATGCATCTTAGCCAGAGTTTTTTTTGTCATGTTTTTAGGAGCATGTCAATTTTGTGAGTTATTCTTATAAATCAGACCCCTTTAGAAAAACATATTGTCTCAAAATAATTATCTATTTTTTTTTTTTTGAATGAACTTTGAGTTGTAAGTTTAAGTTAATTCAATTACTCTAATGAAAATTTATAATATGTTATTGATAGTATTGTCTGCGGCAGCAAGCTTTAAATTTTCATTAATATAATTACATTAATAAAAAATCATTGTTTAAAGATCATATTAACTCATATTAACAAACACAAAAACGAAAAGTAGAAAAAAAAGTGGGAAACATGGACGGTGGGAGTAATATACTTCCTTTGCCCAAAGAGGTGCTCTCCTGTACACCCGCCGCACGGCCTGCGGCGGGCGACTTTTCTTTTTTTTTTTTTTTTTTCAACCTCAACTTTTTTTCCTCCCAACAAAAGTAACACTTATTATAACGAAATGTAACATTATTTTTTTTTCCAAAAATGTACCACAATTTTGCTGCAATAGACTAAAGATAACATAAAGATTGACAACTAAACTAATGTCACACTTTTTATAAAAGAATGTTACATTCATTTTTTTCAAATGTAACACTTTTTTTCTCACTAAATTAACATAGGATTGACAACTAAACTAATGTTACATTTTATAAAAAATGAATGTAACATTTTTTTTCTCAATTGTAACAGTTTATATTCTTAAATGTAACAATTTTTTATTGAGAAAGTAACAATTGAAACGCAAACCTTCTTTTTTTTTTTTTGTGAAAAATGCTGTTACTTTTAACAGTAGAAAGTGTTACTTTTTGAAGATTAAATTGTTACTTTTATCAGAACAGAGTGTTACATCTTAGCTGATGAGCAACTCAAACTTTTTGTGTGTAAAAATTATGTTTTTTTTTTTTAAAAAAAAATCAAACCATATCATGACCTATGTAGTTTTCTTCATCTTGACGAGACGAACACAATGGTATTTTTAAATATTTTTTTTGACATATACATCTCAAGATATAGCATTTTGAAATTATGTGGTTTTTTTTTTTTTTTTTTTAAATGACACATGTCGTTTTCGAAAAAAAAAAAAAAGGAAAAAAGGGACACATGTCGCGACTGGAATGGAGGAAGGGATGGATCCGGGCGGGTTAAGCATGGAGCGGGCGGGCCGACCCGTGGGCATACCCGCCGCACGTGGTGCGGCCGCCGCACATAAGAGTTTGCCGTGCCTAAAATAGTACTCCGAGTAAAGAATGCCAATGGCGGCGACTAAGGGAAAGATGGGCTATGGGCTAGTAATATAATTCCTTTGCCGTTGCCGTTTTAATTTGAGCATTGGATTAGAATAATACTAAGGGTAGATTTTCTTTTTCAAAAACTCAAACTTAGAAGTTAAATGACGTGATTTTCTATAGTTGAAGCAAACACGGGTTACCTTTCTTCTTTGAATCGCGTGCCCTAGATGTGGTTTTCCTTTGGAAACAATTTCTAAAGATTGACGGAAATTTTGAAATCGTTTCATAAACACAGCTAATTCATCATCATCAATACCGATGAGAGAGGAAGTAGAAAATGCACGATCGAGGGTAGGCAGGCACAAAGGATGATCCTTCGGAATTATCAACATAATAAAACATAGACAGAGATTTGACCTTCTTTTCAATCTTTTATTTATTTATTTATTTTTTTGGCGAAAGGAGGGCGGTACCTCCTTAGATTTTAATACATAAGAAAAATATTACAAACATGGTGGGAGACATGACAACCTCAACCACCCGGAGATAAAAGCCTAAGGGGGAGGCATTACACAAGTTGTAAAGTCCTCTACAATATTTGAGGGAGGGGTGACTACAATAAAAAGAAAGTAACATATGCAAGAATCTAGTCATAAGCACTAATAGAGTCTGATATAAGGGATTGAAGCATGATCCATTTTATATGGACCTTTAACCTCAAGAGGTATTAGAAGCTATATAAGACCAGATTGGAACCCACTGTAGCAGCTTCATTAGCTATACCATCAGCCACCTTATTCCCTTCTTTCAATATGTGAGACACCCGGACGTTGAGATTTCTCATATCATAAGCCTTTTAATCCACTGAACCATGTACCAAATAGACCAAGGGGGGTTATAAGAATCAAGAAGAATTTTGACTAGAACCTCATAATCTAGTTCTAGCCAAATATCAGTGATGGCAAACTCCCATGCAAGAAGAAGACGACCATGCCCTCGTTTCTGCCATCATATTGGTTGTTGTACCATAAAAATTCCCATATCCATAAACAATGTTACAATGAACATCCCTAAAATACCACCACCAGCCGAAATGCCTAGATTTGTTGGAGCAATTATCCCACATTGGGAATTAACAAACCAAGTAATGACCATATAAAGATCCAGGGCCACTCCTCCCATTTCCAATTGGTTTTGGGATGAAACCTCAGACTTTATCAGGATTCCCCTAGATAACCCATCAGTATTTAGTTTCATTTCATGCAGATTGGGGGGTGTCCATGAAACAAGCCAAATAGGTTTTGGGGGTTTAACGCCTCTAGGCAGTCGAAAGAAATCCAGTAAGTACAAATCATTGTCTGAGGGGTTGAATTCCACACCAAAAGCCATAGCAATGTCACCTATATTTTGCCGAACAACCCTTATAATGGAAGCCATAGACATAGGGATTGCCTCAAAAACTGCTTTGTTTCGATGCTTCCAAATTTCCCAACTAATAATATGTGGGGCTACATTTCTTATCCATGTAACAACAGGGTTGTCCCTATCATAGTGATCATACCACCAACTGAGAAACATTTGCTGAATAGAGCCATTATGAATTTGTAACCCTAAGAGGTGTTCAAAAAACTGCCATACCTCTCAAGCAATATAACCATAAGAGATGGGAAATTGACTCACTTTGAGGATTAGGCAGCAACAACAAATTGAAGCAAGATGAATACCATGAGATTGTACACGATCATCAGTAGGGATGCCCTCATGAAGCATTTTCCAAAGAAAGATGGAAATTTTTGGAGGAAGGACCTTGTTCGAATGTTAGAGTAGATCAAGCTAGAGTTTCTTGAGGTGCGACAAAGGGACCAAGCTGACTTTATAGAAAATTTCCCGGAGGTTGTAGGCAGCCATATCATTTTGTCTTCATTGTTACTTGGCCGAATATGTTGGTTAATAATCAGCTCCAATAGATGATGCCCATAATGAGAAAGAATGTGATCCACTCTTGTTATATAGGCTTGAAATACTTGGGGAATACACAAAATATGGCTGGGTTGTTGTTGAAAAAACGTGGAGTGAGTGTGGAGAGGAGTGGCCGAACTTGGGGATAAGATTCTCCACATGTCCTAAATTGTAGGAACAAACTTCTTGATGCCCAAGTCTTTGCATTGCCTTCTTGTACCTTCATGCTATGGACGCCTTGTACATCTTAGATCAACAACTCAGCCCTTTGAATGGGTCAATTCCCATGTTTTAATTGTTGCTTTAAATCCCACATGTTTATGAATAAAATCCCTTTTATCCATAAAATCTTCTTTCACCTTCCTTGCATTATTCTAGCATCTCAACCATAGTATATCTGAAAATTGGACCAACAATAAACACTAAACTTGCATAAATATTAGACATTAGTACATCAATTATTTATGAAGCAAATATCCAAATATAATCCCAGCAGTCCGTCGGGTATCACTGGGACAGTGTTGGCAGCACTTGTGGTATCACCACGTTCTGCACTTACAATCTCCCCCTTAATTGGATATTTCTTCACAAACTAAATAATGCTGTGACCCTGCAAGACAATGTTAGGCACAAATACAGAATATACATAAATTCTTCCCGCAAAGATTAACTCCCCCTCAAAAAGGCAAGTCAACCGAAAAACAATGATTTTGAAATAGTTTTAAACCAAGTAAACTAAACATGTTTAAAAACTAATTATCCAAAACAAAACCAAAGTTATAAAATCCAAAAACCATGAAGTGTTGAACACACTTCACACAAATAAACCAACAAAAAAACAAATGTAAAACACATGTTAAGAGCAACTAATAGTTTTAAAACAACTAACATAAAAATTGTTTTTAAAAGCTACCAAGAATAGAAACACACCAACTACCAAACCTGTTTGAGTATCACTAGCCCGCACACGTGCATTAGCAGTTAGATCAGCACTTGTGGCAGAATCAGCACTTGTGGCAGCATGCAGAACAGCACTTGTGGCAGCATTATCTCCCCCTGTTTGTGAAGAATACTGTGCAAAGAATTTCTACAAGTCTGTATGAATCTGTATCTGGCTTGAAGTCTGCATTGATGGAGCTTGGGCAGTCGGTTGGCGTGAAGAAGATGAGTCTTTTCTCTTCTTTTTATTTTTCTTGATGGTAGTCACTATAGGTTGGGAAGGAGCCGACGTAGGAGGAGCCTGTGCGACCGGAACAGGTGGAGGTCCGGAGACAACAAATGGCGAGATTTCCATGTGCTCATTTGAGGTTTTGGAAGGGGAAGCCATTTATAGAGTTTTGAGAATAGAAGGAAAGAATTTTGGAAGAGGAATTTTGAGCGTGAGAGAGACTGAGAGAGAGCGATCGGCGAGAGAGGGAGGGAGGTCGGTGAGAGGAATGGAGGGGGTTTAATTTGGATATTTTAGGAAGTATTCAAATGGAAGAGATAAACACTCATTATGATAGGTCTCTTCCTAAACCCTATAAACTCTCAACCTCTCAACTCCCCCTCTTTCTTAGCTAGATAGTTAAACTCAATCACATCACTCACAATTTAATCAAAACAACCGGCCATTATCCCCAAAAAGTTTTTTTTGTTTTTTTTTTAAATAAAAAATAAAAAGAAAAAAGAAAAAAGAAAAAATAAAAGAAATAAAAAATATTATGTAAACCGGCTCCCACAAAGCTTGGAGTTAATTTTAAATTAGGACTCCAAAAATATAGGGATTTAGTTAGCCTAAAAAGATTTACCAAAAATAAAAGGATTTAATAAATATCTTTTGGAAAATCAATAAACTCCACAAAATTAAGGGACTTTCGGACTTCCCAAATTTAATTATTAATTCCAAAAAAAAAAAAAAAAAAAAACTAATGTGGCACATACTAATGTGTTATCGGCAATGATGGTAACACTTTGGAAAACATATAAGTCAAATATCCCCTTGATAAAACTTTTCACTTTAAGGAACTTAAGGCAAAACAATCCTCATTAATAACACTTGAGGCAAATTGTTTAAGCTTCTTTTAAATAAGCAATTGAGGCAAAAACAAGCTTCCCAAATTCAAACACTTGAGGCATAGCAAGCCTTAATTAAGAGTGTTTGAGGTAAAATAAATCTAACAAGTTAGATAAAATAAGCTTGTTCTTCATCTTCAAGCACTTTAAAATAAGCATAATTTACACTTCAATATCTACAAGATAGCATCGTAGTAACGAGCTCCCTGCTCCGAGTCCTTATAAAGTGTAAAAAAATACTTTAGTGATTTGTACCTTTCAAGTAGGATACACTGTAGTAACGAACTCCATGTTCCTAATACTTGGTACGAAATCACTAAATAATATCTCCCTTTGGCAAGAGTGCATCGTCGCAGCGAACGCCGTGCCCCGAGTTACTCAGGAAATATTAGAAGTGCCTTTTGCCTTCTATTTTATCAAAAAAATTAGTGACTTTGTCACTCTTAAGAACAAAGGGAATTTGACAAACATGTTAACAAAGTATAAACCTACCGAAACAAAAAGGTCAGCATGTGTCGCCATTAAAAAGGCTTTAAACAAAAACTAAAAAGATTTTTTTTTTTTTTAAAAAAATTTAAAATATTGTACAACACCAAAGATGATCCAAGGGGTTTAAACAAGAAATGGAACAAGAGACTTCTTCAAGTTAGAAAATCTCTTATGGTTAAAAACTTGAATCAAACATTCATCTTTCAAAGTATTTTCAGATTCAAGCTTAGAAAGAAAACATGAATGGTTTACCTTAGCATATCTCACCATGTCTCGATAATTAACCGGTTCCTTATGTCTAGTTTGTATCCCCTCGTCTAATCTCCCTATCACTTGGGATATAGGATGATTCTTTTGAATTATCAAAGGGGGATCTCTTCTGACGGGATCATCAACTCTAATGGAGTCCTCATTATTTTCATTTTCTGCAACTGGTCTGACTTCTGGTGTTGCCTCAGGTGTGGTAACACTGGGGCCGACATCTGGTCCAACACTTATGTCAACACTTGGTCCGACATAAATGTCAAATTCACTTTGAGGTTGTTCCAGCAGTATCAAACGAGGATAAACACCTGGTTCATCTACAACACTTGACAGATCATCAAAAACAATGTTTACAGATTCTTGAACAGTTCCCATTCTCAAATTATACACTCGATATGCAAGATTGTCATGTGAATATCCAAGAAAAATAGCTTTATCATTCTTAGAGTAAAATTTAGCTAAGCGATCCCACTCTTTTAATATATAACATACACACCCAAATACATGAAAGTAATGAACATGAGGTTTTTTCCCATTCAAAATCTCATAGGGTGTCATAGTTAAACCGGGTCTTAGAATAACTCTATTAGAAATGTGACAAGCCGTGCTCAAAGCTTCAGCCCAAAATCTTTTTGAAATCCTTTTAGAGAATAGCATAACATGGGCCATATCAAGCAATGTCTTATTTTTCTTTTCAGCCACACCATGTGGTTTAGAGATCGAAAAATCATGGTGTATCCCCTTTTTCTTACAAAAAGTATAAAAGGAAACATTTGAAAATTCTTTTCCATGATTGGATCTTATACAGAAAATAGAAGCACAAAATATGTTTTTGATTTTGGAGTGCAAGAGTTTAAATTTATCTAAAGTTTCAGATTTTTCTCTTAGGAAATATACCCAAGAAAACCTAGAGAAATCATCAACTATAACAAAAACATACCTCTTACCTCCCAGGCTTTCTATCTCAATTGGACCCATCAAGTCCATGTGCAAAAGCTGAAAACAAGTGTTGTCTCAAAGTGTTGCTCCTGGTGTTTGGTAACACTGCGGGTAACACGAGTCTCCTTACTTTTAAGGCAGTCCCCACACACAATTTTGTTCTTCAGATTCAGATTGGGGACTCATTTGACAGCCTCAAACTGGAAAATTTTCTTCAAGTTTTCATAAGGGGCATGTCCCAACTTTTGATGGCACAAAATTGTGTCGTCCATATTGACTAAATTTCATACTTGTTTCTCAACAAGATAGCAATTGTCACTTGATCTAGTTCCTGATATTACACAAGTGTTAGTGCTATAAAAAACTTCACAAGTATTTTTATTAAATTTTACCTCCAAGTTGTCATCGCACAATTGGCCAATGCTAATTAAATTAGCAACCAATCCATCAACGTGCAAGACATTCTTTAAGGCAGGGAATCCGAAAACATCAAGTGTCCCTTTCCCTATTATATTGCTCTTTCCTCCACCTCCATATTTCACCATTTCCCCTTGGATAGATTCATAGTCTTTCAAGAACACTTTTGTTCCGGTCATATGATGTGAACAACCAATATCAAAGTATTATGAACTTGAAATGTTAGTCTTCAAAGAAGCAAATACAACATTGCATTTATGATTAGATTTTAAAAACCAGACTTTCTTTTTAGACTTTTTAATTTTCTGATCACCAGTGTTGTCTTGAGTGTTAGGTAACACTTGAGATAACACATGTGAACTTGAATTTTTCTTTTTGAGTGTAAAACAATCAAATTTACTTTGTCCAGTTGTGTGACAATATTCACACACACACGGTTGATCAGAAATATCACTTGATGAACTACTTTTTACTTTTTCATGTTCTTTTACAAAACACGCTTCATAATTTTCATTCATTATAGTAGAAATGATTTTGTCAAGAGAGTCTTGGAACCCAATACCTGCTTTGAGTGACTTACTCAAGTCGAGTATTTCATCCAATTTTGAGAACGCCGTGTTGAACTTTTTGAAGGTAGTCTCGGCTAGCTTCAACTTGGACTTGACTTTGACAAGTTCAACATCCAATTTTGTGAATTGCGCCAACCGAGTCAAAGAGTCTTTTAGCTCATTATTTTCCTTGGTTAAGATCGCTACCATCTTATTCTCTTTCTTCCATTCTTTGAACAATGCCTTGTAGAGATCTTTTAACCCATCAATGAGCTCATCCTTGCTTAAATCCTCCTCATCTGGACTTCCTGCATCAACATTAATTGAACCATAAAAGAAAAAATCGTCAGAAAATTTAAAAGGATTATACCTGCTGGGTGTTGAGCTTGGTGTTATCGCACTCTGGATAACACCATTGGCAACACTTTCTGAATCTGACTTTGAGTGCTCCAAAGCCATAGTTAACATGGCTGATTGATCACGTTCTTTAATGTTTTCTAGCTCTCTTTCCTCACTACTCCTAAGGGAAGTATGATTCGAGCCAAGAAGAATAGAAAGTCTCTCAAGATATGGATTAGCAAGATTCAAGGCCATGACAAACTGGATCAAATACTTAGTATGTCAAGTAACCAGCTCTGATACCAATTGAAAATGTCAATGGCCTTAATTTTATAGGAAGTGTTATCAAAGGTGTTGTCAGAGCAACGATAACACTTTGGGCAACACTTACACACACGAGCAGAAAACAATTTCTGAAAAGAGTTTGCAGCGGAATAAAAACTCAAGAATTATTTTTCTCAAGATATATAAAAGTATATATCTTGAGGGATGCCTCAAAAGGCGAGACCTTTACTAATAATATGAATTAAAGTACAAGGCCGAGAGTTCCCTATAGCTATTACAATTTAAGCTCAATGGAACGACTAAGTCTATACACGAGATCCTATCCTAGCCAAGACAAACTTACAATCAAAAGAATGGAGATTGGGAAGACGGGGTTTATCGGAACCAAGGAGTGTATAGGCTTTTCTTGTGCAAGGATGTGTTGTGTAGTTGCTTACTTTCAATCTTCATCCTCCTTGCTTTATATAGGCTTGAAATACTTGGGGAATACACAAAATATGGCTGGGTTGTTGTTGAAAAAACGTGGAGTGAGTGTGGAGAGGAGTGGCCGAACTTGGGGATAAGATTCTCCATATGTCCTAAATTGTAGGAACAAACTTCTTGATGCCCAAGTCTTTGCATTGCCTTCTTGTACCTTCATGCTATGGACGCCTTGTACATCTTAGATCAACAACTCAGCCCTTTGAATGGGTCAATTCCCATGTTTTAATTGTTGCTTTAAATCCCACATGTTTATGAATAAAATCCCTTTTATCCATAAAATCTTCTTCACCTTCCTTGCATTATTCTAGCATCTCAACCATAGTATATCTGAAAATTGGACCAACAATAAACACTAAACTTGCATAAATATTAGACATTAGTACAGCAATTATTTATGAAGCAAATATCCAAATATAATCCCAGCAGTCCGTCGGGTATCACTGGGACAGTGTTGGCAGCACTTGTGGTATCACCACGTTCTGCACTTACAAGCTTCATGAATTCAGCCCAAAGGGACTTTGTACCCCGAAAATGCCAACACAATTTCATTGAAAAAGCCATGGAAATGTCTTCAATTTTCTGAAGCCCTAACCCTCCTTCTTTTGTCCAATACATTTTATGTTTAGCAACCCAATGACATTTTTTTCCACCATCAATGTCACTCCAAAAGAAATAGCTATAATCCTATACAAAGCATCAATTGATCCTTTAGGCGGATCAAGTAATGATAAATAGTACTCCCTCCGTCCCAAAATGATCTTCACATTTGACTATTCAAACTTTTTAAGGACATGAACACTTAGTCATGTTTTGTTTGTGCACTTTTGAGCCTAAATTGTAGAAATGTGAAGAACTTTTTGGGACAATGAAAAATGGCAAATAGGAAGATCATTTTGGGATGGAGGGAGTATATAGGGATAGCTTGTAAACAGGATGTAATCAACGTCAACTTACCAGCAGGAGATAATAACTTACCTTTCCACCCCGCAAGTTAGCTTCCATCTTCATAATAATGGGATTGAATAGGCTGATTTTCTTTCTCCCAGAATATAAAGGACACCCTAAATAGGTGGTGGGAAGCTCTTTCTTTGCAAACCCTATAGCTCCAGCAATAATTGTATCCCGACCCAAATCCTCTTTAGCCGTGATGAAGCAAGATTTAGAGGTACTAATCATTTTCCCAGAAAATTGCTCATACCATCTCAGAAACTTCATGTGTAATTATAATGAATCTTTGGAACCATTACAAAAATATCATTACATAATCAGTGTATGCAAAATGGGACACCGTAGGGACATGCAAATGTGTTGTGTGGAATTTGTACCGATCGAAGGTTGCTTGAAGGTGATTTAAACCCCTGCTCAAGAGTTCAGCCGCAATAATGAAGAGACCAGGAGAAAGAGGGCCGCCTTGTCTTAATCCCCGGGAAGAAGGAAAAAAAACCCCACAGCTTTCACCATTTACTAAAACTAAAAACCAACACGAAGAAACGCAACGAAAAATCATATTAATCCAAACCTTCCCAAACCCGAATCTCCTTTAATCAGAGCCATCCAAGATATACAATCATATGCTTTGTCCATATCAAGCTTCAATACTACATTACCACCTCTCACTTTCTTCTTTAAGGATTGCATCAACTCTTGAGCTAATAAAACATTTTCATGAATTATCTTCCCTTTAACAAATCCACTTTGTTGCGGAGAAATGATTATTGGAAGAATGCATATTAACCAAGATCTTTGTGACAATCTTATTCGAAAAGTTGCATAGGCTGATTGGCCTTAACTCCGTAAAAGAGGAGGGGCATCAACCTTCAGAATGGTGACAATTGTTGTACTTGTCCAACTCCTTGGCATAGGGAAACCAAAAAAGAATTCACTAACAGCTCTATATAGATCTGCCACAATAATATCCCAACGCTCTTTATAGAAAGCCCCCGTGAACCCATCCGGACCCGCTGCACTGTTACCATTCATTTCAAACACAACAAATTCGACTTCTTCTAGCGTTGGGCTGCTTTAAGCAAATAATTATCTTCAGCTGTGATAAGGCGTGGAATCACTCCAAGAAGCTCATTAGTAGGCATAGATTTCTCACCCGTAAGCTGACCCAAATAGAATTTCACAGCTTCATTTTTTATCTCTTCCTTCCCCAAAATCCATGTCCTTTGTTGATCTCTTATTCTATGAATATATAATTGCTGCTTATTTCTTTTTACATAAGCTTGAAAGCATTTTGTATTTTTGTAATAACCGGCCTTTTTGGCCAATTATTTTATTTTATTTCGTGAACTCTTTTATTAATTGGGCTTAATTAGTTAGAGTAAGAGTTGGGTTTAAACTTTGGGCCTAAGTAATTTAGAACCCAATTAAGATTAGGAATCCTTTTAATTTTGGTAATTGAGAACCCTAGTAAATATATAAACCTTTTTATTCCCAACCTAATTATTTTACCACAAAAGAAAAGAACGGGAATAGAGAAGGGAGAGGCGGCGGCAGTAAGGATCGCAGAGAGAGAGAGGTCGGGCAAGAAGGGAAAAGGAAGAAGAGGAAAATCAACCAGGTAAACCCTAAACCTTTTAGTTTCTTCTTCCCAAATTGATGAACCCTAAAGGCAGATTGTTGAATTAGGGTTTGTAAGATTGAGTTAATGAGAATGATGAAGTGTGTGTGTGTTGTGCGTGAAGTGTGTGTGTGTCCAGTGTGTGTGTGTGCGTTATGTATGTACTGGGTGTGTGTGCGTTATGTATGTGCTGTGTGTGTGTGTGTTTTGTGTTATGCGTATGGGGGTGTGTGTTTTAAAAAGGTGAAAATAACGGGAATAGTAACTGTGAATAGTAACTGTGAATAGTAACTGGGAATAGTAACTGGAATAGTAACTGGTATAGTAACGTGAATAGTAACTGGAATAGTAACTATGAATAGTAACTGTGAATAGTAACTGTGAATAGTAATTGGGTGAGTACAATGAAACCCTAAGGGTATTTTGGTAAACCAAAAAGGGTATTTTGGGAATACAAATAAAGGGTAGTACAACCCTGTATTGTATATCAACCTTAAAAGGGGTTAAAGAAGATAAACCCATAAGGTTAAGAAGTAAAGTAAAGTATTTTGGGGACGGAGTAAAAATAGTATTACTTGTCCTAAAGCCATTTTTACGCATGATTGTAGATTCGTGCACGATATTTGCTAAGTGGAATACGCAAACCCAAGGTAAGGGATTACGTTCCTTAAGTACTTTGATGATTCATCCTTTTATGTAGGATCTTCCTTATTTCTTTCAAGTGTAGCTACCAATGGTCCGTAGCATTTGAACTCTGATGTTGTTGAACGTCTTATCTTACCCTTGATGTGTTTTGTTCAATGGGTATCCAAACGAATTGAAATTGCCTTAAGTATTCTTGTACCTAGAATACTATGAACTATAACTGTATCTAATTGAAATAGGTGCGGTTGGATTAGTCTGATTGAAAAGGACTAATTACGAATAAGTCTAGTTTGATAGAAAAGAACTTAGACTTTTAAATTGCTACATGAGGAAGTAGCTTGGTTATCATGATATACCATAATAAGGGAGCACCCTGAAAAGGTGTAAGGTCTCTTATTCTCTTAACACCCTGAAAAGGTGTTTGGAACTGTAACACCCTGAAAAGGTGTTTGAAACTCTGGAATTGACGGATTGAACTAGGACCATAGTTCATTGATTTGATAACTGTGTTTGTTACATGCAGTTAAGATTATTAATATTAGCCTTTCATTGAATAATGTTGTTTGGCTCCGTTCTTTCGGTCATCTCTCCTTAGTACCTGGAGAGATCCCGTATGAACTTACTGAGCATTGTTCGCTCACCCCTTCTTATATTATTTTTCTCAGGTAAAGATTAAGGTCTTAGGCGGATTGCAAGGAAGGGCAGTTCGTGGCTATTAAGGAATTTTGGACTTTATTATGTTTTTATGTTGAGCTAGTAAGTTGTACTAGCCGTTAGAATTTAAATGTTAGTTACGCTTCCGCACTATTTTGAATTGTGGTTAGATTCTACTAGCCGTTACTTTTGAACGTTGGATTTGGATTATATTTGACGTTTGAGATTTCTTAGTTTATGAATAATCATTATTGTTAGAAAGTTTGGGTCGTTACAATTTTTATCCCCATCCTTTAACCATTTGATGTTCGCTTTTTGCTGCCAAAATTCCTCTTCCATTTTAAGCTTGCTTGATAGCTGGGCTTGAGCACAATGAAGAGCTGATCTAGTGTCCGCGTTCGGATTTCTTCTTGATATGCCACCTCCATGCATGTCACAAGGTCCTCAGCTTGATGTATTTGCTGATCAATTTTTCCAAATTTCTCCTTATTCCAACCAGCAATAACCCTTCTCAGCCTACTTAAGTGTTGGTATATGGTTTCTTGACCCTCACACTTTTCCCACCATGTATATATATGCCCCTCATACCCAACATCAATCAACGATGAAGCTTGAATTGTAGCAGCAAATTCAGCCACCACATTTTCTTTAATAGGCCTTCCCCCAAACTTTTCGGATTGCTCCACGACCACGTTGAAGTCACCAATAACCATCCATGGAGAGTCTATATTACTAGTAGTAATAAGATAATCCCATAATTCACGGCGATGATACCTATAACAGCTAGCATATACACAAGAGAGAGTAATAGAATGAGGCCATAACCCATGAGAAACATTCAACGAGGGAACTTGAGAGCCATCATCAACAATCTGGCAATTGAAACCATGTTTCTATATGATCCAGATTTTATTTGAACAATTAGATAAACCATCACCACGTCCAATTTTCCTCCCTATCATTAGAAGCTTAGAAGAAGGAAGCATTGGCCCAGCAATAACAATTAAAGATGCCTTGTGAAGACGTAAGCCTCTTCACCCTACGAATAGTTGGAATATTTCCAATCCCCCTAGCATTCCAACATACTCCCTCCGTCCCACCTCACTTGAGACCTAGAGGTGGACACAATAACTAAGGAAAAAGAATAAAATATGTGGTAAAAAATGAAGAGAGAGAATGACTGGGGTAAATAGCAGTGTTGGTTGAATAAATTGAGTGATGGAAAATGAAGATGGAGAAGAAAAGGTCTATGGGTTCAAAATTTACCTTTGAAGAACACGTTCACCTTCTCTCTTTCTCTTCTCCTTCTCCGGCTCCTCTCTCTCTCGGCTCTCTCTCTGCGCCGTCTCTTTCTCTTTCTCCCGTTCTCTTTTTTCTTTTCTTTTGTGTTAAATAATAAAAGAAACTAGGATACTTAGAGGGCTTATATACAAAAGGGTTTTCAACTCCTATCCCAAAAGGATTCCTTCTACTCATACAATAATGACTTGGGCTTTTCTATTTTAACTTAATAAATTAAGCCCAATACTTTCATTAATTGCCTCGGGCCAATTAATAATTAAACGAGTCCAAAATAAACAAAAAATAGGGTGGGGAGTCGGTTATTACAGTTAGTATGATAAGTTGAGTGTGATTCACAAGTGGGGCCCAAAAGTAAGTGTGTGAGTATGACAAGTGGGGTAGAGAGAATAGAAAAACAATAAATTTTGAACATTTTAGGAAATGTGACTTACTAATGGGACACCCAAAAAGGAAATTAGTGCAAGGTGTTTTTGGACGGAGGAAGTATTTTGTAAGCAGGATATGCTGTGTAATTGTTAAATAGTCATGGTTTTATTTTTTTGGCAAACATACTTACATATATTAACAAAAAGATTTATGTTACATAAATAGTCATGGTTTTATTGAATTTATAAGTGATACTTTGATGTAAAATACATGAAAAAGGTTGTTTCCTGTAGTCTTTCCTTTCCCTTTAAAACTTCAATATTTTCTCTGTGGTGAAAAAATATGGGAGAAAGCTTTAGAACAAAACCAAGTAAAAATCTTCTACTGCATGTGTGAGAAATCTCTGTCTGTGGGTCCGATAAAATGTTACGACATTCTGTGATAGTGTGATTGTTTGACCTGGATGTGGCCACTGTAGTTATTTTATATACATATGTAGTACTCCCTTTGACCCATATTACCTTTTTAGGAATATTTTCTCTGTCTTGCTTTTAGCAACGGGAACTAAGAAAAGACATAGGAAAATTAAGTGTCCTTATTGGTAAGGAAAGAGAAAGTTAGGTAAAGAATAGTAAGTGGATAGTTGTTGTGAGCACGAGAGATAAAAGAAAGTGAAGTATATATATTTGTTTTTAAGAAATATGTATTTTGTTTTGGGACGGATGGAGTATATTTTACTTGTTTTGTTTTGTGTACCATGGTAATATTTCATAATATCCATTTTATTATTTAAAATGCGAAATTTATATTGGGACAACTATAAAAAAGAAAAATGTGACATTTATTAGGAATAGGATGGGAAAGATAAGTAATTTAGTTTTTTGTTTACAAAGATAAGTAATTTATGAGGCTGATTTTTGCTTTTGTTTTCATACATCTTTAGTAGTTAATTTGGAGTGCAGAAATAAAGAATGCAGTTAATCTCAGATCGCTACAAACTCCTGAATTGCATTTTTAAGGATATAAAGCATCTTAATCATGTAGCATTACCAAAGAAGTTTAAGTATGATATGGGGATAGATTAGGAGCACAATAATAGATTGATCCCTGATCGGATCGAAGCAGACTGGCTGAATGCAGTCTGTAAACAAAAGTTGGTCTCTTTCCGTTTCTACCAAAAAAACAAAAAGAAAAGGCAATTACCGTATAGTCCCTCATCCTAATGGAAACTACCACTAAGGACAAGGAATTTCAGATTTTATCAGTTAGTCCACAGTTATTAAAAGGACACTCTTCCGGTCAACAACTTCGACCGACCACTACCACCGGCGACCACCAACTCAGGTGACCAAAAAACTGAGAACTTATCAGTAAGTTCTCAGTTGTCAACTAAACTACTAAGAACACGATCAACTCCGGCGCCCACCAACTCCGGCGACTAACTCTAGCGACCAAAAAATATAGAACTTATCAGTAGGTTATCAGTTGTCAACTAAACAACTCTATCGACCAACTCTGGCAACAACTGAGAACTTATCAGTAAGTTCTTAATTGTTAACTGAACAACTCAGGCGACCAAACAACTGGGAATTTATAAGTAAGTTCTCAGTTGTCAACTAGACTACTAAGAAGACGATCAACTCCGACGACTACAAACTTCGGCGACCAAACAACTAAGAACTTATCAGTAAGTTCTCAGTTTGTTCACAATTGTTTCAAGAATAACTTAAAAACATATAGTTGTCCAAGAATAATTAGGAAGTCGACCATGATTTCCTTCTAACGACCAACAATTGAGTGGTTTACAGTTTATTCCCAATTGTTTTAAGGACAACTGAGAAATTCATAGTTTTCTAGTAACAATCGAAAAGTTCACAGATTGTTCACAATTTTTCCGAAAACAACTAACAATTTATTTAAGCACAAATATTTCAAGAACAAATATTTCAAGAAAAACTTCACAGTTATTGCAATAATATGTGAAGATTTCTCATTTTGTTCACAATTGTTTAAAGAACAACTGAAAATTTGTACTTGATCTAATTTACAACTGAAAAATTCACAGTTGTTCTAATATACAACTGAAAAATTCACTGATTGTTCGCACTTGTTCCAACAATAACTGTGAACTTACCAAACCAAATCAATCCATTAACCACAAAATCTCTGTTACACTCAAAAGCCAACACCAAAAGCAATTGACAACTTATTGATGTACCAATCCATTAGCAACAACGACTACCTAGGCAATTCTTCATTTTCAGAAAAGAAGAAAAACAAAAACCAAAATAAAAAGTGCCAATGCACAACCTTTTTACCAACATAATCTTCTGAATCAACTCCCAGTACCTCTTGAGAACATGAAACTTGTGCCATCTCTTGGAGCAACATAAGAAGATATGAATAAATGACTATATTATATGTACTAAATTCAAAGACAACCAGATGACTAAATTAAGTGTTCTCAAAATATGAATTTTCCTAAAACATTAACAAATGAGCTAAAATAAAAACTAACAACAGCAAAATGTAGTGCTTTAACTATTCCGCATACGAATAGCATAAGCAATTCAGCATCCATGATGGCAGACCCAAAATAATATAAAAATTAGGGAATTTTTTCGTATTTGATCGAATGAACTAAGAAAAAAACTAAAACGAACAAATCAATGAGTGACAAGAAAATTACCTCGAAATTCGTGCAGAGGGGTGCCAGAGGTAAAGGGGGGTTGACCGAAGAGAAAGTAAGAGAGAGAGAGAGAGAGAGATAGAGAGAGTGAAAGTGTGTATTGTGTCATGCAGATGGGTGGGGGACGAGATGGTTGGGGACGAGGGACTACTTGTCGATTTTGTGCCAGAATATGAAAAGGACGATGCTTATGGAATTGCCAGCCAATGTTTGGAGTTGCCAGAGAAGAGGGGAGGGCGCCGGAGAGGGAAGGGAGAGATCGCTTCTAGAGAGAGAAACAAACGTACAAACGTGTCGGTGTGTGTGCGTTGAATGAGGAGAGAGAGAGAGAGAGGAGGTTTTTAGTTTGATAAGTGATAGTTTTGGGATTTCAAAATAATAACAGACCCTTTGGTGATATAATTTTAATTGTTTAACTAGATGGTAAATCGAAATATTCCTTGGACTAGGAAGTAGTTTTAATTAGGATGAGAGATTAGGTGGTAATTATGATATTTTCATTTACAAAGATATTTTAGTTTACAGAGAGCTGCGGAAAAATAGAGAAATTGTAGAAAAGACCAAAACACAACAATATGTACTCCTTCTGACCTAAAATAATGGTTACTTATTTTTGTTTTACGCGTCCCATACTAATAGTTACTGTAGACACCCGATCTCGCACCCCTAACCAACCATTTCGATCGGTCTAAACCCTAGAATGACCTAAAATCCTAGATAAGGCGGTTTAGGACTACCGACCGCCTTATCGGTGCATCGGAAGGAAAACCGAGTCCAGATTTTGATCAGGACTCAAAACTGCGTATCCTCCAAATATCAGCATCAGAGACCCACGGCGGGAGTCGTAATCCTAAGAGAGCCTTTTACCGACCATCTTATGCATTTAAAAATATATTTATGTTATTCCTTACTTGTTAACATATTCTAGATATACCATTGTGACCGAAAAATTATGAGGAGCAAGTTCCTTGTTGGGCCTAAGGATGGGTGAGTCAACACAGATAGGCCAATCACGGAGCGACAAGTGGTGAAACAAGAATGACCAAAAACTGCACTGCCACCGTATGACCATAAGAGAGCCACCATGCTCTGGTTGATCAGCCTTTTGCTCCCTCAATTATTTGTGACACAATGATGCTTATTCCCATCAACCCCATCACCCTATCCGGCCATCACCTCCACCTCCCTCCTCTACCCTTACTTCAGGGAATTTTTGTCCAAAGAAAGTCATCTCCCTCCTCCATATATCCTTAGTTGATCCAAGAAGAAAGGAGGAACACATTAATTCATCACATTCCCATCTCCAACACCTCCTCTTTTGTTCTTACACATTCATCTTCCCACCATATCACCACCACTACTCCACCACTCCTCCACCACTACTCCACCATAAACCAACCACAAAACCACCCTCAAACACAAGTAAACTCAAGCAAGTAACAACTCAATCTCCTTCCTCTCCATCAACACAACTCAACTAAAAAAAAAAAAAGAAGTCTTCCCTTGGGTAGACAAAGGAAGCACACCATCACCAACCTAAACTAGGTAAGAATCTACATATGTAAGTGGTAAGCTTTGTAAAAATGTAGACTTTTATATGTTTAGATTTAGAGTCTAGCCATTAGAATGGCTAGACTCCCATTTCTTCTATGTAGTCCATGTTCTAAGCTTGTAATATTCATGTAAAAAATGTTGTAAGTATTTAAACTTCTGATCCATGATTTATATATGAGTCTTATGTTCATTTCATATCCATCCCCAAGCTTTAAATGACAGGTTTTAGCATGAAATGAAGCTTCTTTCAAAGTGTTTACAATATGTCCTCTTTTATTCTCCCATGCTTAATCACGTTTTGACTCATGTGTGATATCCCCCATCCCACATCTGTGGGAATTGAGTGTGCTATATAGAAGGCCCATACACTCCTACTAAGCATCAAATCATCCATTGGACTTTTGGAGGCCTGTGATGGGCTCTGGTTGACCCAATTGAGGAGATGCTTGGTGGGCTAGTGTATGGTACCTATGTGGCGGGTCAGGTCTGCGGACTCGGGTCATTACAAATGGTATCAGAGCGGAACCCCGGCCTTAAGGCTTGCGAGCTAGCCCGGGGGTACGATCTGGGTATTGATTGACCTTGCCAGGGACGGCAAGGGTTTGAGTGGGGGAGATTGTGATATCCCCCATCCCACATCGGAAATATGTGGGAATTGAGTGTGCTATATAGAAGGCCCATACACTCCTAATAAGCATCAAATCATCCATTGGACTTTGGAGGGTTGTGATGGGCTGTGGTTGACCCAATTGAGGAGATGCTTGGTGGGCTAGTG
The DNA here is from genome assembly GCA_026119855.1 of Campanula takesimana. Taxonomy (NCBI): domain Eukaryota; kingdom Viridiplantae; phylum Streptophyta; class Magnoliopsida; order Asterales; family Campanulaceae; genus Campanula; species Campanula takesimana. The sequence goes on from JAOWBW010003049.1 coordinate 39,207, forward strand.
TATGGTACCTATGTGGCGGGTCGGGTCTGCGGACTCGTGTCGTTACATCATGTTTGTTCATAAATGACCTCTTGATAATGTCAATAACATGTTAATTAACAAGTTCCCCCAGTTGCATGGGCCAATTCCAAGTCACCATATTTTGATGTCCATCTTCATGCTACATGCAACCAGCTTGTGTTCTCTGTTCAGCTAATGCTTTTCATGTCCCTTTTACTCCTTCATAAACTCATTTATGGACTTAGCTCAAAGAATGAAACTTTCTCCTTATATGTTGAGGATGATTAATGTCCAGTTTCGTGGTCATATTCCACATTTAGCTTATGTTTTGGTAGATATTTTCGTAGCTCAGACATGCTGTCCTGTTTGCTGCATTTCTGACCCATCTGAGTTTTCCTGGATCAAACTCTATCAACACTTGGTTTTCAAGCTGAGGTAAAAACATGACATTTGTTCTAAACAGAATAATAAAAATTATAATATTTTTAGAATAATTTTATGACCTCATAAATGTTCTCTTTCCATTTTTTGAATCTAGTACTTACTCTCAGATTAACATTTCCAGATTTTGATGTCTAAATGTATGAGGCCTTTTGAGACCTCTAAACATGTTTTATGGATTTTAAACTTGGCACACATAATATTTTATATGTAAGATTCAACTTTTATGTTTTATGTTTTTCCAGATTCATAAGATATGATAGAGTAAATTTACCATAAAAGTCGGACATGCTATGTGTTTACTGTTCTGGGCAGATTTCACCTATGTGTTCCTTGCATGATTTAAGCATGAAAAACCAATCCATAAATTAAGAAAAAAATAATATGTTCTCTCTAACATGTTGGGAGTAAATCCCAAGTGCTTTTTTTTTTTTTTTATATAGATTTGTATAGGTTTTGAGCTGGTACATTGTCATAAGAACAACAGCTGGTCCCAAAAAGTGCAAAAACAAATCTAAAGCTTGGACATTCATTTTATGGGATTTGTCTCCCATTTTGTACATAATTTGTATAATCCCCAAATTTACATAATCCCCTCCCTTTGTATGCTTTCCTTCCTATGTGTGTTCAAAACCATTTTTGAAAACCAATCGGGGATCTTCCAAAACCGATTCCCGGTTGCGACTTAAAACGAACATGCCTAGATAAGAGACTCCTTCTTGTACATAAATACACACATTTTCTTAAGTTAGGGCATAAAAGAAATTTCCAAAAAGGCAAATTAAAATAAAGTGTAGGCGGAAGCATGCGAGAGACGAAAGGGCGAGTGGAGTGCCTAACACCTTCTCTACTCGTAACATATCCCCCGAACCCACTTCTCTTTCAAAACAAAAGATTTTATCTCTATTTTCCTTAAATAAAATGAGGTGGCGACTCTTATTTTTTATAAAACTCAAAAGGGTAACCATTATGAGAAACCGATTTTTCGATTAGTTCGAAGGTGCGGGCTCTCACAGTTACATACCCAAGATGTTCAAAAAAAATTCTCTTTCACAACTCACAACAACTATCCACTTGTTATTATCTATCTTTTCTCTCTCTTACCCACACCCAGCACCTACTTTTTCAACATATTTTCTTAATCTGTGCGCATTCAGTTTTAGTAACAATTAGTTTGGGACGAAGGAAGTAAATAATTACACAACAATTTAACGAAAGTTAGACCTTCTAAGAAACCTCAATTAAGTTTTCACTGTCTCAATAGAGTTGTTAGAGCAAAATATAAGAAATCTTATTTCTTGTATACACAGTAAAGTTAGACCTTCTAAGAAACCTCAACTAAGTTTACACAACAGTTTTAAGGAAAGTTAGACCTTCTAAGTTTTCAGTATCCCAATAATTCTGTCAACCTAAATCTAGATATTAGATCTCTACTTATATCTCTCAAAGATGACCGGCAAAAATATGCTAAGGAAGAGGTGTAGACACCCCGCCTTGGACCGCTCACCCGATTGCACATTTGATTTTGTGTTTCTCCCTATTTTAAATGTTTCTCGTTAGTTGCTATTACTTTCGTTAAGTTCCTGACTGACTTCGTTAAGTCCAGGGACCAAACTGAATAACAGTGCTGACTTTCTAGTCCATTCTGTCGTTTTTGCCATCTCCAAGGCGCGCGCTTCTAGCCTTTGAGACCAGAGGCGCGCGCATCCCGCCACCAAGGCAGGAGGCGCGCGTACCTGGGCGTCAGTTACAGATTTCTATCCAAGAATCCCTCCTTGCTCCTTTTAACAGGATTTGCCCGGGAAACTGATGTTTGTGGCTTGGTTTTTCCACCAAAAACTCACCTTCTTACCTATAAAAACACCTCTAATTCACCATTGAATAAGGGGGAGGATTTAAAATCATTAACAAAAACTATACACAAATACTTACAAGGCATTTTCCTAAGAACCTTTTGAAGGAGTCCTTGAAGTTCTTTGAAGTTATAGGTAAAAGAATACTCTTTTCCCTCATTTTCTACTTCATCTCTTTTCTCTTTCTTTGCTTTAAATCAAAAGCGCAATCACCCAAACATTTTGGGACATGACATCAAAGACTACTTCACTTCATTGAAGCTAGTCACGAAGTTATCTCCCTATATTCTAAACACCCCTTTTTTACCCCCTTTTATAATCAAGAATAAGAAAAACATTTCATCATTTATGTAGATTTTGATCAAGCAAGACCAACTTTAGTTGGGCGAGATGGTGTTTAAGTACTTCCCATCTCGTAACCAACCCCGAACCTCATAACAAAGAATCTCTGTTTCGTAATCAAACTTAGGCTATAAACATTAGGTTTTTCTTATGTTCCTCTAAAACATAGGTGGCGACTCTAAAACACAAATAGACATCCTAGGGTAACGCACACGCTCTCTAGCCAAGCCGTGGCCCCCTAGGGTATCTACAGTGGCGACCCCGCTGGGAACATTTGAGGGTTAAACTTGCGTTTCTGATCAAAATCTACATCTTTCTGGGCATTCTGGTTCCTGATGGGGAAGCGTGCGCCTCTGGCCTTCTTGGCCTAAGGCCGCGCGCGGCCCACATCAAGACCAGAGTCGCCCGCCTCCTAATGTTCTTCCTGTTCTTCTTCGTTTTTCTACACTAATCATTTCTGCAGGGTTACAATACACATTCAGGACCAGGGCAATCCCCTGAGTCCAAAATCTGACAATCTGACAGGTTTGCCCAGAAGCGGGCGCCTCCCATAGACTCTGCGCCAGGCAGCCTTGCGCATCCCACAACACAGTCCAGAGGCGCGTGCTTCTGGGTGGTTTTTCCAGAACCGGGACAGTTTCAGAACAGAGCAGAATGATTGGGGTGTGGGCCACAGTTGCCTGCATCATGGACTGATTTGGACCTCTTAACTGTTTCATTTTGTGTTTTGTTTTATCGGTCACACGGGTGATTCGAGAGTTGTAATTATGTGCTTACTTGCTTTTCTTTCATAAAAAAAAAGTAAAAAATGTTTTGTCACATGTTAGACCTCGCACTACGTGCACAATCTCCTATGAATTGCTCACTATCGAGTCGCACAAGTTTATAACCCCAAACCGTCGAGGCCCGTCCTAGAGAGT
>JAOWBW010000305.1:0-203628 GCA_026119855.1 Campanula takesimana
ACGTATGGAAATTCAGCATATTGACTCATCTCAACTCAATCGATGAAAGGCTCCATGACACCGTCGTTTATGGACCTTATATTCCGATGAAGGCGAATCCAAATCACGCACCAACGCTGCCCAACCTACAATCTCAAACCAAGGGAAGAATGGACCGAGGAAGAAATTAGAAGAGTTGCAAATGATGGGAAAGCAAGAAACATTCTTCTAAGCACTCTAAGCACGGCGATGAAACAACAAGTCATGCATTGTGCTACTGCAAATGAGCTATGGGATGCTATTGAAGAGCATATTGAAGGAGACACCGTTTGCAAGGAGAACAAGAAATACGAAGTACAAAGAGATTCAACATTCTTCTAAGCACTCTAAGCACGGCGATGAAACAACAAGTCATGCATTGTGCTACTGCAAATGAGCTATGGGATGCTATTGAAGAGCATATTGAAGGAGACACCGTTTGCAAGGAGAACAAGAAATACGAAGTACAAAGAGATTCAACAATTTCTCTCAACTCCCCGGTAAAACTTGAGGCAAACTTATGAACGCTACTGTGAATTATCAATCTATGTATTTCACTTGCATGAAGTTTTACCAACAAAGATTTGAATGTAAACTTCTACAACTGGAAATCAAATCTACATATGGCTATGAGAGAAGCTGCGCCTACACCTGCGCCTACTCCTGCGCCTGTACAAGATGAGAAAAGCTCTGATCCCAAAATTACTACTTCTGAGCTGTTAGACATGGATGATGAAGACTTCGCTTTATTGTGAAGAAATTTTCAAAAGTTCAGAAAATTCTCAAGACCCGGTTCAACCAACAAATTTCAAGGATCTACCAGCAAAGCTCCTCAAAAGTTTTCAAGGAGCAGTGATTCAAAAAGAAAGGAAGATCTTGTTTGTTTTAATTGCAGGAAACCCGGACATTTTGCATCAAGCTGCCCGATTCCCAAATTTGAATATATGCAGAAGAAGAGCAGCCATACTCCCAAATTCACTCCCAAGTTCACTCGTCACAAGGGAATGGTTGCTGAAGAAAAAGCACAAGCAAATGAGCACAATACTTGGATTGAAACAGACTCCGATGAGAGCGATGAAGATTCCGATGATGGACTCGTTTGTTTGATGGCAAATGATGATGAAGTTGATGCTTATGATTCTGATGATGACTTCTCCAAGGATGTTCCCGATATGAATGCCTTGAATAAACCTATCAAGAAATCTGCAGGTTTTCAAGAAGTGAAAAAGAAGAAAGGACCAACCATCAGCGAGCTCGTTGAACAAGGATTTCTCACTCCGGCTCAAAACGATGGTGGATTGTTATTCTCTCGATGTGATCTTGGAGCAAGGAACAAATTGAGAAAAGGAGCATACATTAGACCACAGGTTGAACCAACTGCTCCAATCTCCAAAATCAATGATGAAGTGATTGCTGAACAAGAAAAATTGTTCAAGAAGGCTGAAAAGGTAATCACTAGATTTGATAGTATGAAGCAAGCTTTAGCACTATCATGTGATGAAATTTCCCAGCTTAAGACCGAGAAATCTCTACTAAAATCTGAACTCACCCTCCTTAAGGAGAAGATAAAGAGCATGACTCCTCTTACTGTTAAAAACACTTTTCTAACAGAACAGAACTCACTTCTTAAAGTTCAAAACGATGAATTGGTTGCTCAAATTACTGATCTTAAAAAGATTACAAATGAGTGGTCCAATTCTCGTGTCACTATGGAGAATATATTTGAGTCCCAAAAAGTCAGTGGTGATAAAAGTGGCTTGGGATTCTCATCAACTAGTGACAACTTTAAATGTGATGTCTGTGCTGAAAGAGATAGTGAATTTACCAACCAACAAACTTTTGAAATTCCCAAGGAAAAACATTCTAATTCAATGGGTAAAGGACAGGAAAAAGTCAAGAGACAAACATTCCATTATGTCTACCCAACGAAGCAATTTGGGAAAGCTAATGGGAAAGATATAGCTACAGATGAACCATCTCCTAGCAAAATCATTCTTGAAAATAGGCGCGCTCCTTCTCCGAGTGCTCATTATGCGCCTAAGAGCCACGCGTCTCATCGCCGTGCGCCTCCTAGCCCTATGCGCCCTCCGAGAAAAAGCGCTCCAAAATTTCAAAAGAAATATTTTGTTAAGTCTAGTTCATCTGACCCAAAGAAGAATGCCATCCCCAAGAAAAGTAAAGAGTTTGTGAAAACTCACGTGATTGGTGGCTTTCATCATTGTTCTATTTGTGATTGTTCAGGACACAAGGCCGTTGAATGCCTTTTGCGATTCACTCCAAATGCCAAAGGACGTAAAAATCCTAAGGTCAAGCAAGAGTGGGTTGTCAAAGTTGCTAACCTAGGACCCAAAAGGAATAAAGGGGACCTGCTTAAATGTCTATATTTCAGGTTCTTTGTTTCATGGCTGGATCTTCAAAAGCTAGAAATTATGAATGGATTCTCGATAGTGGGTGTTCAAGACACATGACTGGAGATGAATCCTTATTAGAAGATGTCCATGAAGAAGAGGTCCCTCCGTAACATTTGGCGATAATAACAAAGGTCAAGTTGTAGCATATGGAAAGCTCAAGAAAGACAAAGTGTGCATGAAAGAGTCTCACTCGTCGAAGGGCTCAAGCACAACTTATTATCCATATCTCAATTCTGCGACAAAGGATTAGAATGCCATTTCACTTCAACGCAATGTCTTATCAAGAATGGCAAAACTGGAGCTATCTTACTCACGGGATATCGTAAGACAAATATTTATATTATTGATTTCCATAGTATGAACTCTAGTACTAATCTTTGTTTTGTAGCAAAAAGTGTGAACGAAAATAGTTGGCTGTGGCACAAGCGCTTAAGTCACTTGAACTTCAAGTATCTATCTAAACTCAGCAGGAACAATCTTGTCAAAGGACTTCCCAAAGTTGCTGATCATAATGACAAAAAGTGCGCCGCATGTCAACTTGGCAAACAACCGAAGCAGTCATTTCAAGCAAGTCAAATCCTTCAACTACAAGATGTTTGCAACTGCTTCACATTGATCTATTTGGACCAGTTTCCACCGCAAGCATTCGAAGAAACAAGTATACTCTAGTTGTGGTGGATGATTATTCAAGATATACATGGGTAGAGATGATGATTACAAAAGATGATTGTTATGATATTCTCACTACCTTATTTCGACTGCTCCAAACCCAAAAAGAAGATGACATCGTTAGTGTTCGATCCGACAATGGAACAGAATTCAAGAACAACGGTGTTGCTCGATACTGTGAAGATCATGGGATAGATCACAACTTTTCAACCGCCGGAGTTCCTCAACAAAATGGCACTGTTGAACGAAAGAATAGAACGTTGATTGAAGCAGGAAAGACGATGATAGCTGAAGCTAAATTGCCTAAGTACTTTTGGGAAGAAGCTATCAACACTGCATGTTTTACTCAAAATCGTTCCCTCATCAACAAACTTCACAACAAGACTCCGTATGAACTTTGGCGTGGTAGAACTCCCAACATTGCATTCTTCAAGATCTTTGGTTGCAAATGTTATATCCTCTACAACGGAAACGAACATAGAAGTAAATTCGACGCCAAAGCCGACGAAGGTATTTTTGTTGGGTATGCCAAACACTCTAAAGCTTTTCGTGTTTTAATAGAACTACATTAGTGATAGTTGAATCTGTACATGTTACCTTTGATGAACATTCTCTCCTTGAGCCACTTTTGGCTCCAAATGTTGCTAATGATTCTATTGAGCAAAATGATACAGGTGCTCCTATTTATGTTGCGCCCACTCAAAATCAGAATTTATCAACTCAAGGAAATCCTTCTACATCAAATGCGCCTAACTCACTGTATAATGCGCCTGGTGAATCATCTATTGCGCCTCACTCAAATGATGCGCCTCATGATTCTTCTCACGCGCCTATTTCTACTGCTGCATCTGATGTAAACCCAAATTTCAATTCTGAACCAGTTCAACCCCCAAATTTCAATGACTTTGAATCTGGTGAAGATGTACCTATTGAAGACCTTCAAGTTTCTACGACTCAACCTAACTTACCTCCTGAAATTCGTGAAGTTAGAAGTCACCCAATTGCTAATATCATCGGTGATCTACAAGTTGGTGTTCGTACAAGGAGAGCTACAAACTTTGATGCTTACACTGCCTTTATCTCTCAAATTGAACCGAAGAAGGCTGATGAAGCGCTCCAAGATCCTAATTGGGTTGTTGCAATGCAAGAAGAACTCAATCAATTTGAACGCTGTAAGGTTTGGACTCTAGTTCCAAGACCAAATGATCATGGAGTGATTGGTACAAAATGGGTGTTCAGGAACAAGATGGACGAGAATGGAACCATCACGAGAAACAAAGCAAGATTGGTTGCACAAGGCTATAGGCAAGAAGAAGGAATAGACTACGATGAAACTTTTGCGCCCGTAGCAAGACTTGAAGCTATCAGATTATTTCTAGCTTACGCCGCTCACAAGAACTTCAAGTTATATCAAATGGATGTGAAGAGCGCGTTTCTAAATGGCGAACTCCAAGAACAAGTCTATGTGGCTCAACCACCTGGGTTTGAAGATTCACAATTTCCAAATCATGTGTACAAACTCCAGAAAGCTTTGTATGGACTCAAACAAGCACCAAGAGCATGGTATGATACACTATCCAAGTTTCTCATCGAAAAAGGCTTCACTCGCGGTAAAATCGATACAACTCTTTTCATTGCCAAACATAATGGTCATAAATTACTTGTTCAAATTTATGTTGATGATATTATATTTGGTTCTACTAATGAATTGTTGTGCAAGCGTTTTGAGAAACTAATGAAGAGCAAGTTTGAAATGAGCATGATGGAGAACTCACATTCTTCCTCGGGCTTCAAATCAAGCAAATGAGTGAAGGCATATTTATCAATCAAGCCAAATACACAAAAGACTTAATCAAGAAGTTTGGTCTTGAGAACGCTAAATCATACGATACTCCAATGGCCACGGCAACAACTCGACAAAGATTTAAAAGGTAAACGTGTTGATCAAACGCTCTATCGAGGTATGATTGGCTCACTCCTTTATCTTACTGCTAGTAGGCCTGATATTATGTTTAGTGTTTGTGTTTGTGCTCGTTATCAATCCGATCCTAGAGAAGCACACTTAATTGCTGTGAAACGTATTATAAGATATCTCTCTGGCACTGTTAACCTTGGACTTTGGTACACCAAAGATTCGAACTTTAAACTTGTAGGTTATTCAGATGCGGATTATGCAGCATGCACAATTGATAGGAAAAGCACAAGTGGCACTTGTCATTTCCTCGGATATAGACTTGTGTCATGGGCGAGTAAGAAACAAGCTTCAGTATCTGTCTCAACAACCGAAGCCGAATATATCGCTGCGGGAAGTTGTTGTTGTCAATTACTCTGGATGAAGAAGCAATTGGTGGACTATGATATCATCGAAGAAAATTGTCCATCTACTGCGACAATACATCAACAATTGCGGTTTCTGAAAATCCTGTCATGCACTCAAAGACCAAGCACATCGACATCAAATATCACTTCCTCAAAGACCACGTGGAGAAAGGCAATATTCATTTGGAACACGTGGGAACCGACTATCAAATCGCCGACATTCTAACGAAAGCACTTGACGCGAAACGGTTCATGTTTTTGAGAGGTGAAATGGGTATGCTAGAACTCAACTAAATTCAATATAGTTTTGTCAATACTAATGATTTTATGTTGTGTTGAGTTATGAGTATTTTAGGTACAAATGATTAAATCAATTTCTCAAAGTTTCAAGGAAACTATGCGCCACCTATGCGCCTCGCAAACTGCGCGCCCATCTCTAATTTTCTGCGCGCACAATAAATGCGCGCCTATCAATCCACGCGCTTCAAACACTTATGCGCGCTCAACCTTCTTTATGCGCCTTGAGATGTTATGCGCCTTGATGAATAATGCGCCTAGATGAGTATGCGTCTTGCTGAAGTAATGCGCCCCTTCATGCGCGCATTAACTATTGCGGCTCAATCAATTCTCAAATTTAATTTCAATGATTGAACGTATTAAATACACAAGTACCAGGTATGTTCATTCTATTCATTCATTATAGAAATCTATGTCTTTTGACATTCCTTTAATTGTTCAAGGGTACTTGTGCAATTAAATTTTTCCCTCGTTTTACGCTTTTCGAAAAAATTTATTTTCTGGGATATATTTCTTGCACCCCAAACTTACACCAAAATAGATGTTTTTGGTGTTTGTGCAAAAATTAGTCAAAATTGCTCATACACTTAAAGGGAAAGTGGAGCAGTTTTTTTTCAAAAACCTAAATGTCACATCATGACACTTTGTGTCATTCAGCATTTAATGCACCTGAAATGATTAGCCGCCTTTTCAAATCCCTCATTAATGCCATCTCTTCAACTTCCAATTTTTTAAATTTTTGACTGTATTTTTTGCTTTATCAGTGCAAGTTTTTAAACCTAAACCTATAAAAACACATCATCATCTTCCCTTTCTTCCACCTACTCTATCCTCTCTCTCTCTCCCCGTTTCTCTCTCTCCCAGACTCGCGCCTCTCACTCTTCATCTTCTCCATTTTATTCTTCTTCATTTTCTTCATATATATATAAGTTTATGGGTCCTAAGAAAGCATCAACATCTACACAAGACGATATGGTATGAATTCTCAACCCTTAATCTCCTTACATTTCTGAATTTGTTTTCGTCATTTTCAGTGATTTTTCGTTTTTTTTTAAACCCGGATTCATTTTCCTTTGATTTCTCTTGTTTCGATGATCCGTTTTCTATATCGTTTGTTAGGTTGTGTTCTATTCTTGAGTTCGAATCTTTTAAAACCAACATTTCAACGATCAATGCTCTGTTTGTTACAAATCTGGATTTTTGTTTTCAAAATATTTCAAAATTTTTCGGTCATTCTTTTGATCATTGTACTTTCATTATTGATTTGTTCATATTTTTGTTTACATATTTAGATTCCTTGTTGTCATGCGGTCATTTGATATATTATTTGTCTAGTTTGGTGAAGTTTCATGATTTCGTGTTCTTGGTGTTCTTCGAGCATTCAAGGGTCGTTCTTCGTGTTCTTCGTCATTTTTGCATGTTTTGGTCTCTAAAAATTTTCTACCTTGTTTTCGAAAATTTGAACTTTTTGATTTTCATTTCTTTCATTTGAATGCTTGTTGTTTGTTTTTCTTACTAAGTAAAAATTCTCACGATATGCGCCTATATACCTCTTTATGCGCCTATTCTTTTATGCGCCTGAATGCTTTCTGCGCCTCTACTTGTATATGCGCTTAAATCATTCTGCGCCTAAAACCTTATGCGCCTAACTTCGTACTTAGTCAAATTTCGTTGTTCTATTTTTCGTTAGTATTCACATAGAACCATATTATGCGCCTTGTAACTCTATGCGCCTTTAATATTTTATGCGCCTAATTCAATCATGCGCCTTGATTCTCTATAATTTTGTGCTCCTGTTTCAATTATGCGCCTATCTATTTCATGCGCCTATGTTACTATTGATCATTTTATGTTTCTATGCGCCTATGTCATTTCTAATATCAATCATTTTTTTTTTCAGGACCTTGCAAATTTCAAATTAGAAGAATCTCTTGATCTATTAGAGCTGTCTGGTGAAGTGATGGGAAGAGAAATAATTGAAACCCTGCGCGTTGCTGGTCTGCTCCCCTTATTCACCATGGACCAAGATTTCTATTCTGCGCTCCTCGTGGATGAGTTCTTTTCCACTGCTGTTCTAGTGGAAATTGATGTAAATGGGCGCACTCACTACCAGATTGAGGCGCGCGTTCAAAATGTTGACGTCCATATTTCTTCATCTGTGATTCGACACTTGCTTGGTTTTCCATCTACCGGTGAAGATCGCATTATTGGGCGCCCGATGACTTACTCTATTGATGATCAGAACAAGATGGCTGCCTCACTTTTAAATATTCCCACGCTTCAAAACAATATCAAAAACACTGAAATTCGAGATGGTGGAGAACTCTTGACTCACATCGCGCACTTGGTGGGAACTTCAATTGTGTTCAAAACAGGAAACGTGAACCGATTCACGGTTGAACAATGGGAATACACAGCTGCCATCATGGCCAAGGAGAAGCTTCACTGGCCTCACATTCTGTTCAAGACTCTGCGTGAGCAAATTGATAAATTTGTGAAGAACAAAAGTGATGGAAAGACCCGATTCCGCTCACACTGCCTTCTTCTCACAAACTTTTTCTAACTTACCCTGAGTTAGTTAAGTTTTTGAATGAGAATCCTGAATACAAGATCAACGATGTTCCAATGTTTGGTAAAGCTAATTTGGACCTCAAGAAGCGCAGAAAGAAGCCTACAAAGCGCGCCAAAGGAATTCAAATCAAGACTGTTGAAGGCTTAGTGGATGAAGACACAGAGTCCGATGATGCGCCAGTCCTTAAAAGCGCACCTTTGATAAAAAGCGCAGTGAAGGCAAGCGCTAGACAAGGCGCTGATCCCTTGCCAGGCGCAGAGAAGAGCAAAGGAAAAAGAGTGGTTGATGATCCTCCTCGTGCGCCTATCAAACGTACCAGATTTGAATCTGATGAAGAGCGAGATCTGAGGCTAGCGCAGGAAGCCAGCAGACTTGAGGCTCAAAGAAAAAGAGATGAAGATTTTCAAGCCAAACAAGCTGCTGAGTCTGAAAAGTTAGTGCGCATGAAAGGCGCCGGATCAAGTGTAGATATTGAGAAAGGGCCTTCTGTTTCCGCGCCTTCCCAGCGCGCTCCTTCTCAACGCGCCTCCTCTCCCCGTGCGCCCTCATTCAAATTTCAACCGACCAAAGTGTCAAGGGTACAACTCCTCTCTGATTTCTTCGGAGATGACATTTCAGACATAGAGGAACCAGTTCAGGGGAGCAAGAAACCATCCCTCAGCGCACTCCTTCTCCAGTTGCGCCTCCACCTGGACCTGATCAGATCACAACAGCAACTATTGATGTTGAAACAGTTGTTGTTGAAACTGTTGATGTGGAAACTGAAGATGAATTTGAGTCTCCTACTCATTCACCTCCTCTTGCGCCTCTATCTCCTTCTGCGCCCCTTCAAGATTCTGCGCCCCTTCAAGATGATGCGCCACTATCTACCCCTGCGCCTCCTCCATCTGCTCCGATTTGAGCGAGGTACTTTCCATTCTTCATTCTTTACAGCAGGGGCAAGCAACATTAGAGCAAGGACAGTCTCTTATAAAATCTCAATTTGAGCTTCTTACTTCCTTACTCACTGATCAATCCGAAGAGATCGCTGCCATTAAGGGGGAGATGAACTCTCTCAAGGACAAACTCTCTGCTCCTTCTCCTCCTCCGGCGCAGACTCAGGTTCAAGCTCATACTGATCAGGCGCAAACCACCGCTTCTGCGCCTACTTCATACCTCAGTCTGCTGCGTCTCAATCCAACATGAATGTACTTGTATCTAAGTTGGATGTCCTGAAAGAATTGGTCGTCACTCATTTCACTGCTGCTCACTCAAGCTCTGACAGACGCGCCGAACATAATTCTTCCGATATTATCACGGCTCAAAATGCCATTGAAGCTCACATTAAAATCTTGGTAGAAAACATTTCACAGCAGCAGCAAATCACTCAGCGTTCCATTGATGAATACCAAAACATCAATGTGAATCACTTGAGTTACATTAGAGACGGTATCACTGCCACTCACTCCAGTGTCACTGACACTCAAGGGTTAGCGAACCGTAGTCATCAGCTCGCAAAGCAAATTCAGCGTTCTGTTTCAGAGATCGTTGAAGGTTTGAAGGAAGATGATGCGCCTCCCAACCCTTAGTTTCTATTATTTTTGTTTGTAAGGTTTTAGAACCTTTTTGTAAAAGAATCATCTCTGTTGTGATAGTGATTTTGTGCTTACTTGTTTTAGCACCTTTTGGTTTTGTTCTATTCAAAACTTGTAATTTGTAACTCTTACTCCCCAAGTTTTAATGAGAACAATGCATCACTTATTATCAAACCTTGTTCACTCAAACTCCTTGTTTGTAGAACAATGAATATTGTTTAAATTCATAATGCATCATATTGAATTGTTTCATACTTTCTTGCATTAAGTTTAAACTTTGTTTAAACACATTTCAAAACTAAAAATCATATATCATCTTGAATGTGTTAAACTGTTGTTTCTATCATTCCATATGTAACTTTTTATTCTTATTGGAATAGATTAGAAATCTATATTTTGGACTAGTGTGTGCATTAACTTGAGACATGAATTACCAATTTCATTCATTTGGACATGTTCTTATCAAGTATAATGTTTGTCCTTGATATAGTAGGTAATGGCATCAATCAAACAGGGGGAGATTGTTGGGTATGCCCACATATATCTCAGTTTTAAATGTAATAGGATTTATTAGATTTGATTGATCCATCACCTAAGTTTTATTTCATGGACTTTAGACCCACATGTAAGAAGTATTCATACTTCAATTTTTAAGTTGTCCATTGTTATAGAATAGGCTTAGAAATAGGGCAAGAAGATCAAGTTTCAAGAAAAATCACTCAGTGAGTTTGAGCCGCGCTTATGCGCCTCCTGCGCCACGCGCCTCGCGCATTCTACATTCGCACCATGCGCGCGCATAAGGATTTCTTCATAAGCTATGTTACGCGCATATGCGCCCCTTGATTAAAGCGCACGCCTCTGTGCGCCTCTTGGCTCAATGCGCCTGTTGGCTCAAACGCGCCTCAAAGCATTTATTCAAACACTCAGTGATTTATTGAAGACTCGAAGACTTGAAGAGAATTCAAATTACGCCAATGATCCAACGATGGTTAAAAGATGCATATGCGCCTAATCTGTTGACACGTGTCCATAACGGTCACTTTTATGTTGAGTGTCAAAATGGCCATAATATATGCATGCTCCAATCAACGAGCGACAGCTCATCTTATCCACAAGGATTTCCAACGGCTAGTTTTTTGAAGTTCACTATAAATACCCCATAACTTCAACATTTTGAAGTTGCTGAGTTTTGCTAAGAATTTCAAGAATTTCTCTCTCTAAGCATTCGTTGAAGATTTGAAGATTGCCTTCGTTTTTCCAGATTTCTCAAGAACATCTTCATACCTTCATCCTTAGCCCAGATCTTCAAAGCCTTAACACTTTAGTTTCTTGTGCTCTCCATCTCAAAGATCTAAAGAGCCTTGATACTAAGAACACACACGCACCTATTTAAGATTAATCATTTAGATTCTTCTTTAAGAGATACACCGGTTATTGTTTTGGATTTGTTCTTTCATAGTAATAGATCTTGAGTTAGTGTATAAGCTCAAACATTGTAATTTGTAACACTCACTCATTATATAAGATCTCGATTTGAAATCCAAGACTAACCATCTTGGTAGAGGACGTAGATCTTTCATTGATCGAACCTCTCCAAATAGCTTGTGTTATTATCTTGTTATTTCTTTCAAGTTATTATTTTCACTCACTATTTGCTTGTTTACTCATTGTAGATTGATTGAACTGAATTGTGTTGTGTTTGTTAAATCATTTGCCTTAGTTCCTTATTTCACTCACTTTGAGCCAAAATACTTAGTGTGTGTGTTGCGCTCCCTTTATCACTTTGCGCCTATTTTCATTACTAAATTCCGCTGTGCATTTCACTCACTCACTTAGGCGCATTTCATTACGCTTACTTGATAAAGTGCGCATTTGCAATTGAGTTTTTCAAGGGTACGAAAAGATTTTTAAAACAGCTATTCACCCCCCCCCTCTAGCTATTTTTCATACCCTTGTTGCCCTTTGGGACCAACACTGACCATCTTGGTAAAGGACGTAGATCTTTTAACAGATCGAACCTTTCCAAATACTTGTGTCATTTTACTTTCTGCAAATTTACTTTCAAGTATTGTTCATCTTGTTCTTCATTGTTCATATTAATTTTGTTTGTCGTTTAGTGTTTGATCTTACAGATATTCAAACGTATTGTGAATTGTGTTTGTTTGTTCTCCACATTGCCTAAGTTAAAAATCTGACTAACTTATCTTTTGCCAAAACTTCTAAGACAACAACTTTCAAACTCAACCATATCTTGACCGCATAACTCTGACCGTATCTCACTTGACCGGAAAACTCTCGACCGTGAGTGAGCTTCTATACTTAGAGATTTTTATCAAAACAAACCTTACCTCATTTCTATCTAACACTTACGCTGTGCATATTACACCTTGACCGCGTGGTTTATTACTTGACCGCAAAACTCAAGATTGTAAGCACTTGGTTGAATTTTGAAAAAGGGTTGAAATTTTAAGTAGGCTATTCACCCCCCCCCTCCTCTAGCCTCCTTTCATACCCTTGTTGTATCTTTGGGACTAACAAGTGGTATCAGAGCAAACACCTTTATAAAACTTCTGTTTTTCAAGCTTAACAGCTTGGGTGCCAATTCAAAATGGCAAGTCAGAAAACTATGGCAACGGTTAACTTCACTCACGTTCCAGCGTTCGACGAAGATAATTTTGACGTATGGAAGCACATCATTCTAACTCAGTTCTACTCCATGGACGAGCAACTTGGTGATTGTCTTACCATTGGACCATACTTCCCAATAAAAGCTAATCCGGATCCAGAAACCAATGGTGCAAATCTGACTATCAAGAAACCAAAAGCTGAATGGACCGATGAAGAGAAAAAACTGGTTGGAATGGATGTGAAAGCAAAGAGCATACTTTTAAGTACCTTGAGTACGTCAGAGCGTCGACAGATCATAGAATGCTCTACTGCAAAAGAACTTTGGGATGCAATTGAAGATTACATCGAAGGAGATCAAGCTTGAAAGGAAAGCAAAAGGTTTGCAATTCAAAGAAGATTCAACAACTTTGCTAAGATCCCCGGTGAATCACTAAGACCCACTTACGATCGTTATTGTGAGATCGTGAGTACTTATACAGCACTCAAAAAGAAGCTTACCAAGAAAGAAATCAATGTTAATTTTCTTGCCGCACTTGGTTCGCAATATCTTCACAAAGGAAACACTCTTGAAGATACCAAGCTACTAGATTTTATGTCTCTCAGAAGCCTCTATGCCAACCTCAAGGTCTTTGATATCAAGCTTAACAACATTGCTAAAATGGAAGGAAAAACAAAGAGCTTATCGTTGGTTTCTCAAAAGGAAGAAGTGATCGAGGAAGAAGATCCAAAAATCTCCACATCAGATTTACTTGATATGGATGATGATGATTTTGCTATGTTCATGAAAAGATTCCAAAAGTTCAGAAAGACAGCAAGACCCGGATCATCAAGCAAAACTCCAACAAGGTTTTCAAGGAGCAACCCTTCAAAGAAGAAAGAGAACTTCAACTTCTCCAAGAAGAAAGAAGATCTTGTTTGTTTTAATTGTAGGAAACCAGGTCGCTTCGCATCAGAATGTCCAATTCCCAAGTACGAGTATATGAAGAAGAAAAGTAACTTTACTCCAAGGTATTCAAAGAAAAAGGGAATGATGGCTGAAGAAGACTCTACCTCAAAAGAGTTAGCTACTTGGATAGAGTCAGACTCTGATGAAAGCGATGAGGATTCTGAAGAAGGTCACATCTGTTTGGTCGTTCAGTCCGATGATGAGGATGATAATGAAAATCGTCGCTCACCAAATGCAAAACCTAAACGGATAAGTTATACGTCCGATGAACTTGCTGAAAAGGGATTCCTAACTCCGGTTCAAAATAATGGTGATCTTCTATTTTCAAGATGTGATGTGAGTGAAGCAAAGAAGGCTCTACTAAACCCCAAAGTAAAGGAAGTTCTGTCTACCATACCTCAAGTCAATTTTGAAATTTCCCCCGATGAACAAGAAAAGATGTTTGCAAAAGCTGAACAGGTAATTAGTAAATTCTCTGGCATGAAGGAAGCTTTAGCACTTTCAACTGAAGAAATTTCCCAGCTTAAGACGGAGAAATCTCTATTAAGATCTAAACTCACCCTCCTTAAGGAGCATATCAAGAGTATGACTCCTCTTACTGATCGAAACCGTTTCTTAGAAGAACAAAATGCTATATTTAAAGTTAAAAACGAAGAATTGGTTGCTGAGATAAACGACCTGAAAAGGATCACTAATGAGTGGACCAATTCTCGTGTCACTATGGAACAAATCTTAGAATCCCAAAAGTCTAGTGGTGATAAGGAAGGCTTGGGATTCCAAACTAGTGACAACTTTAAATGTGCATCTTATTGTGAAAGAGATGAGAAATTTACCCAGCAAACCTTGGAAGGGTCAAAAGCTAAACATCATGTTTCAAAGGGTGTAGGACAAGAACCAAAGAAGAAACTAGAGTTCAACTATGTCTACCCTAAGAAACAAACTGGAAAGGAAAAGTTGAAAGGAATTGCCATGGATGAACCTACCGCAGAGGCTTCCTCTAGCAAGGTAGATGGTCCTCCCTACCGCGTGAACTTGCCGCGAGGTCAATCGACCGCACAAAGGAAGATGGCGACCGCATGGAGGCCATCGACCGCTAGTGGTGGAAAGGCAGCAAAATTCAAGAGGATGAATTTTGTTAAGGAGACCTCATCCATACCAGTAAACAATGTTGTGCTCAAGACTTCAACGAAGTTTGTTAACCCTCAGTTGGGTGGCTTCCACCATTGTTCTATGTTTGATGGTTATGGTCACAAGACTTCTGAATGTCTTTTGAGATTCACACCCAATCCCAGAAAGAGTAACCCTCCTTCTATGAGGAAAGTGTGGGTTGTCAAAAGTTGCTAACCCTTTGGACCCAAAAGAATAAAAAGGGGACCTTGTTCTTAAATGTCTATTTTGTAGGTCCTCTGCTTAATGGCTGGACACTCCAAGGATAAATCAAGCTTATGGTATCTCGATAGTGGCTGCTCAAGGCATATGACCGGAGATATCAATTTATTGGAAGATGTCCGTGAAGAAAAAGGGCCATCAGTAACCTTCGGAGATAATAACAAAGGAAAGACTGTAGGATATGGAGTCATTCAAAAAGGAAAAATCACCATTCAAGAATTCTCTCTAGTTATTGGTCTACAACACAATTTATTCTCAATATCTCAGTTCTGTGACAAAGGATTGCAATGCCACTTCACTTCAAATTTATGTCTCATCAAAGATGGCACATCCGGCGTCACCTTGCTTAAAGGGATTCGTAAGAAAAATGTTTATATTGTTGATTTTACTTCATCTTGCATTTCTTCTAATCTTTGTTTTGTAGCAAAGAATGTTAGCGAAAATAGTTGGCTGTGGAACAAAAGACTAAGTCACTTAAACTTCAAGTATCTATCCAAGATTGGAAGAGAAAATCTAGTTCGTGGTCTACCCAAAGTAGCTGATCACCACGATGAGAAGTGCACAGCATGTCAACTAGGCAAACAACCACAGGCATCTTTCTCCAGCAAGATGACACCTTCAACTTCAAGATGTTTGCAGCTGCTACATATGGATCTGTTTGGACCTGTTACTACCGCAAGTATTGGTGGAAATAGATATACCTTAGTTGTGGTAGATGACTATTCAAGATATACGTGGGTTGAAATGATGATCTCAAAGGATGATTGCTATGACATTTTGACCGCACTCTTTAGACAGCTCCAAACAAAAAAGGAAGAAGACATCGTTAGTGTTCGATCTGACAACGGTACAGAATTCAAGAACAACGGTGTAGCTCAGTACTGTGATGACCATGGTATTGACCACAACTTCTCTACTGCTGGAGTTCCTCAACAAAATGGTGGTGTGGAAAGAAAGAACAGAACGTTGATAGAGGCTGGAAAGACAATGATTGCTGAAGCAAAGCTACCTCAATACTTTTGGGCTGAAGCCATCAACACAGCATGCTTCACTCAAAATAGATCCCTCATCAACAAGACCTACAACAAAACTCCTTATGAACTTTGGAGAGGAAGAACCCCCAACATAGCATACTTCAAGATATTTGGATGCAAATGCTTCATACTCTACAACGGTAAAGAACATCGAGGTAAATTTGCTCCTAAGGCCGATGAAGGTATATTTATTGGGTATGCTAAACACTCAAAAGCTTTTTGTGTATTTAATAAAACCACTCTTAAGATAGTTGAATCTGTCCATGTTACTTTTGATGAACACTCTCTCCTTGAACCACATATGGCTCCAAATGTTGCTGATGATTTTGTTTAGCTTAATGAGACAGGTACAAATCAACCACAAAATCAATCAACTCAAAGAAATCCATCTACCTCAACTGCACCTCCATCTACCTCTCATGAAGCACCAGAAGCTACCACATCTGCTGCTACCTCAAATGGAGTTGAAGTTGAAACACCCATCAATGTGGAAGAACCTATCCCTCAAATTACTTATGATTGGGAAGGCACAAATGATGTACCACTAGAAGATTTACAACCACCATCAACTCAACCAGATATACCTCAAGAAGTTCGTGAAGTTAGAGATCACCCAATTCAGAATATCATTGGTGATTTGCATTCTGGTGTTCGAACAAGAAGATCAAACTATGATCCACTTACCGCATTTATATCTCAAGTTGAACCCAAGAAAGTTGATGAAGCACTCCAAGACTTAAGTTGGGTTGTTGATATGCAAGAAGAGCTCAACCAATTTGAAAGATGCAAAGTTTGGACCTTAGTTCCAAGGCCACAAGATCAAGGAGTGATTGGTACAAAGTGGGTGTTCCGAAACAAGATGGATGAGAATGGAAGCATCACAAGGAACAAAGCTAGGTTGGTTGCACAATGATACAGACAATAAGAAGGCATTGATTATGATGAAACTTTTGCCCCCGTTGCAAGACTTGAAGCTATAAGGATATTTTTAGTTTATGCCTCTTTCAAAAGATTCAAGTTATATCAAATGGATGTAAAGAGTGCATTCCTCAACGGTGAACTTCAAGAAACAGTCTTTGTTGCTCAACCGCCCGGATTTGAAGACCCCAAATTTCCAAATCATGTCTACAAACTCCGTAAAGCTTTATATGGACTCAAACAAGCTCCACGTGCATGGTATGATACTTTATCTAAATTTCTCTTAGAGAAAGGCTTCAAGCGTGGTAAGATCGACACAACTCTATTCATTGCTAAATATCATGATCATACTTTATTAGTTCAAATATATGTAGATGATATTGTTTTTGGCTCTACTAATGAATTGTTGTGTAAGCAATTTGAGAAGCTAATGAAAAGAAAATTTGAGATGAGCATGATGGGAGAATTAACATTCTTCCTTGGGCTTCAAATTAAACAATGTGCTGAAGGCATCTTCCTCAATCAAGCAAAGTACACAAAGGACCTTATCAAAAAATTTGGACTTGAAAATTCAAAGGCATATGACACTCCTATGGCTGCTGGCAACAAGTTAGATAAAGACTTGAAAGGTAATAAGGTTGATCAAACCTTATACCGAGGTATGATTGGTTCTCTTCTTTACTTAACTGCTAGAAGGCCAGATATCATGTTTAGTGTTTGTGTTTATGCTCGTTATCAAGCAGATCCTAGAGAAGCACATCTTATTACTGTTAAATGTATTATTCGATATCTATCTGGGACTATTAACCTTGGACTTTGGTACTCCAAAGATTCAAATTTCGATCTTATAGGTTACTCAGATGCAAATTATGCAGCATGTACAATAGACATGAAAAGCACAAGTGGAACTTGTCATTTCCTTGGAAATCGACTCGTTTCATGGGCAAGCAAGAAACAAGCCTCAGTCTCTGTATCTACCACAGAAGCTGAATATATAGCTGCTGGAAGCTGCTGCTGCCAAGTGCTCTGGATGAAGCAATAATTGGTTGACTACGGAATCAACGAAGAAAATTGTCCAATCTATTGTGACAATACATCTACCATTGCTGTCTCCAATAACCCTGCCATGCATTCAAAAACCAAACACATTGATATCAAGTACCACTTTCTCAAGGATCATGTGGAAAAAGGTAATATCGATCTAGAGTATGTGACTACTGACAATCAAGTTGCAGATATTCTCACCAAGGCTCTTGATTCGAAGAGATTTAGGTATCTTAGAGGAGAAATGGGCATGCTAGAACTTTAATTACTTGTCCATATATTTTGATTGTGCTAATGTCTTATGATTTATCCAAGTTCAAAACCAAGTAGGTCACGGTCAACACCCTTAACGGTAAAACAATCACGGTCGATGGATTAAAATCCATCAGGTATACCGACCGTATCCTTGTTGACGGCAAAATGCTCCGACCGCATGAAAGAATGAAATTTGTTCAAAGGCTTTGGAGAAGCCTACCGCATGGAAAATGATGACATTGGTTCACTGCTTTATAGAAGCTTTTCTTGGCCAAGGTAACACTCTTGACCGCAAAACCCACGGTCAAGCACCTGACCGCAAAAAGCTAGGTGACCAGGTAAGTGTTTCTAACTTAGCAAATTTTAGGATCATCTTAGCCATTCAAAGGGGTAATTTCGTAATTTCCTCTTTTCCCTCGGTTTTATTTAATTCAAATCATTTGCAATTAATTTTATTCCCTTATTTATGTCCGCTGTCACTATCCATGCATTTATGGCGAAATGACATCTCTGGTCAAATCCCTGATTCTTGCAGAGTTAACCTTCGACTTCCTTCTCTGCACAAACCGTTCCACTACCTCCTTAACCTCCACCTCTCTGCAAATCACTTTTTCAGAAACCCTTTCTCTCTCTATACACCCAGTTTGCTCTCTTTCTCTCTCTCGACTCTCTCTAAAAAATTCTCACTATATATATGGCAAATCTTCTCAACCTACAAAATCATCAAAGAAATCGCTAGAACTACATTCTGAAGACTCAATGGTATGATTTCTTGACCCTAAACTCTTCTGTTTTTAGTTTTTGTTCTCATTTTTGGCGGGTTTCAACAACCTTTCGTATTCTATAATAATTATTTGATTTATGGGTTGTTATATGCTATGATAATGCTTATTCTAGTTCATTTCATGATTTCGAGTTCACTACAGTGTTTTGATTCAAATTCTAGTTGATATATCTCTCAATGCCATGTTTATTCTTGAAGCTTTTTGGTTAAAAACGCCCTTTCATATTCTGAGTTTAATACGTTTTTGATGTTGAAATTGATGATATTTTTGTGTTTAATCGGTTTTTGTGCTCATTTTGATATAATTTTTATGGATTTTTGTGCACTAAATCGTTTTCTGAGTTCTTCACTTTGAACAGTATCTTCGTGTTCTTATGGTGCTCTTCGTGTTCTTGAGATTACACTTTTTGATCCTTAAAATTCATTAAACATAGTAATATGGTGTTTGTGCATGTTTTAGAGATCTCATTGAAATATTTCCAAGTGTTTTCGTCTACCGCCGTTTCTGTCTATGGTGTGCAAGTCGACCGCATCCTCTCGGTCCTTCGACCGCATACTAGTTGACCGCACCAGTGTTACTAACTTATAAACTCTTTTTAGGAGGAGCAATCATTTATTCCTGGATGCGTTATCAATTATGAAGATCTTCAAATTGATGCCATTGGCCGTCATATTATCAAGAGTATGAAAAAGTCAGGCATTCTCCACTACTTCACAATGAATCAAACAAGTCATTACCTTGCCGCTGTTGGTGAATTCTACTCTACTGCTAGAGAAGTCAAGGGAATAGATGAACAAAATAATTCACTAAATTGGATTGCAGCTGAAGTATATGGCCAGAAAGTGGAAATTGACTACACCGACATTGCTGCCACTCTAGGTCTGGACATAGACGTTGATGCCCCTGAGTCTCTGACTAGTGAAGAATATGATGGTCTTGCATTGAGATTGATTGATTCTACCGATGTCTGTAAGCCTTACCGCAAGACTTTTCCTGAGGTGATGTACTATATTGGTCACCTGGTTAGCCACGGTCTGCTCTGCAAAAGTGGCAACCATGGAAACTTTAACACCACTCAATGGTACTTGTCAACCGCAATCTACTTAGGTAGAAAGATGAACTGGCCTAAGATTCTTTATGACTTGTTAGTCGACCACATCAATCACTACAAGAAGCAGCTATCTGAAAGAGCCCCCACCAAATATAAGAGGAACTCCAGGTTTCTCTCCATGATCTTCAAGTTCATTCCTGAAACAAGAAGAGCCATTGGCAAAGACAAGGATGCCAAAGTCACTATCTCTTTATCTAAAGTCTTTGATGTCAAGACTATGAGATCCACTTTCCGCAACAGATTTGGTGATATTCAGTATCAAGAATATCTGGCTCGTGACCCCAAAGAACCCTATGTTGCTCCACACTATACCAAGGCTGCAAGAATTGCTCTGGGACTTGATGCTCCTAATAAGTCCACATCTATCCATGATGATGATGATGATGAAGAAGCTGAGGATGAACAAGTGTCAAGAAGAATCAAAGGCAAAGGAATTGCTAGTGCCTCGACCGCTCCTTCCAAACCCAGACCAGTAACTGGAGTTGTTATCAAAGAACCTTCAACCGTTAAGCCTCCTTCCAAAATTCGTCCTGCCGCACCATTGAAAACCAAGTCTATCGCTCCTATCTCTAAATCAACGGTCTCCAAACCAACCGTGTCCTCTCCGACCGTTCCATCCAAATCCTTCAAAACAAAGTCTTCTGCACTCCCCGCTTCGTCTCAGGGGGAGAAATCAAAGAAAAGAGATTTGTCTCTAAGTCCTCAGCAGGTTTCCAAGAAGACAAAGGTTTCCAGACCTCCTCCATCGACCATTTCTCCTGATTTTACCCTATCCAGTTCACCTACTCAGGGCGACCGTGAAGATGTTATTGAGATTGCTCCACCCCAGCGCCTGAAAAGGCAACCAATTTCTAAACCAACACTTGGTTTGGTTGATGAACCTACAGATGAAGAGGTAGAGGATATATCTGATGATGGATCAGAACATTCTGATGATAATGCTGGTGATAATGTTGAGGTTGATAAGGGTATCAACGCTGATAGCCCGGTGTTTAGTGATGATGAAGTTCCTATAAATGTTGAAAAGCATCCTGAGCATGAGGGTCACGGTCAAGAAGATGACCATGAACCCAGTGACCGCGCAGTTAATGATACTGGTAATATGACCATGTCTCTAATCAGGCAGTCCACTTCTGAACCTCCAGTCGATCAAATTGCTCATTTATTGACCGCAGTGGAAATGCTTACACAAATCAATCTGGATTCCCAAACCCAGATCTCAAAGCTGACCGCCAATCAGACCGCTCTTCATGAAGAAATCTCTGAGCTGAAGTCTGCTAATTCAGTGCTTAAGGAACAGATTATTGCTCTTCCCTCTCAACTGATTGAGACCATTAAGGGGGAGAGAGAGTACGTATCAAAGGCTATATCAGATGACCTCTCCGGTCAAGAAGGCAGCAGCTCTTCGAGGCCCGGTCAAGCTGGCAGCTCTACTTCTACCGCTCTTGTTGCTCCAGGTGCCTTCATGGTAACTCCGGACTTTATGAACAAATCTTTCCTTATTCAAACAAGAGCCATCATGAAGTGCTTTTCAAAGGAAGTCTTAAAAGCCTCGGTAGAAATCTCAAAATCTATGGAGGATGTTAAAGATGAACTCTCTTTGGAAGTAAAGAAAGTAAGAATGTTGGTGGAAAAAGATGTTGATATTGCCCTAAAATCCGCTATGACCAATCTGAATGAAAGCTTGAGTAGGAAATTGGAAGCATTCAAACAAGCCATGATTGTCCACACCAACCGCCTCAATGACCAATCAAACAAAATTGATTTACTGTCCAATCGAGCTAACACTGTGCTGAACAGGATCAACCGCCATGGTAATCTAGTTGCAAATCAAGAGGCAGAAGCAGGCCACGGTAATGTAAATGCTCAGGGTGAAGATGATGAAGACGGAGTGACTGTACCTATTCTCATTCCCGGTCTTTCTATGCCCTCTTACCGCTTTCCCTTCTCCGATCTCACTGAAGATGATCTCCATACTTTCGACCGCTTCTAGACTATCCTCTACTGTAAGCTTAACCGTACCATTTGAACTGACCGTGTGTGGTCTTTTAAACAATTTGTTGATGTTTGTCTCAAAACAATTTTTATTTTTCTGTTTGTTTTATGGTTTGTAAAACTTTAAACTCTCGTTTGTCTGCACTCCTCACTTTAATGGTTATATTTTTGTGGAGTGCCTTTTGAATGCTTGTTTGATGCATTTGCTTACTTATTGTTATTTTCTCTAAAAATGCATTCAAACTTATATTTCTATCCTGCTAGGATTAGAATTTATTTTATGTTTTTAGGCTGATAGAAATCTATAACACTGGCTTAGAGTGTGCATTGACTTGGGGCATGAAATTAATAAAATATTATTTTCTTGAAAACATGTTATTACCAAGTACAATGAATTAGCCTTTGTTATAGTAGGTATGGTCTCAATCAAATAGGGGGAGATTGTTGGGTATGCTTATTATAAACCACTCCTATTACCTAGATTTGATTGATCCCATAACCTAATTTTATCTTTTGTGGACTTTAGGATATATTGTAAGAAGTGTTAAACTTCATTTTTAGAATAGTCCACTTTGATAGTATAGGCTTTAGATTGATAGGCTGAAAATTTTCTAAGTCTGGAATTTTAGTCGTCAAGACCTTGACCGTGAATTCACTTGACTGTGGTAGACCACCTGACCGTGGAAGACCACTTGACCGTGAATCACTTGACCCGAAGTCAGTGACCGTGAGCTTTGTGGTATACCTTGACAGGTCACATTTGACCCCTCGACCGCAACCCACTCGACCGTGAGGCCTTGACCGCAAATGAAGAAGTCGTCCAAGAAACCCAAGTTGGTTTAAACTTAACCATGGTCAAACTATGGTTAGTTTAGAACGTTGCAGAACTTGAACCCCAAGTAATTCAAATTTGAATTCCTCTAAGTGGGACCACCTCTTATCTGCAAAAAGGACAATCTCAGATTGAGCTCCAATTAGAATTCAACAGCTCACTGTCCTTCAACTTGGAGCCCAAGTATTTCCCAACAGTTATTTTCTCATTCAAGGCTATAAATAGCCCTTAAGTTCTTCATTGAAACAAGCTGAGATTTAAAAGAGAGAAATTTCTGTTGAAATACTTGGTGATTGAAGATCATACTCAAGATTTCCAGAATCCTTTGAATCTTCAAAGAAGTCACCTTCAAACCTTCAAAGATCTCCAGCAACAAACAAGTCATCTCAAGCCTTGTAACACTTAAGATTCATTAGGCTCTACAATCACTTAGATTTTAAAGAGCTTCTGATTCTTACACACACACTCACCCCAATTGATCAATCACATAGATTGAATCAAAAGGGATACACTGGTCTAAGTATAGGATTTGAACTTCATAGAAAGTAGGTGTTGATTCAAAGCTTCATCTCTGTAATCTGTACACTCAAGAATCAATATATACCTCCATTCAAAATCCAAGACTGACCATCTTGGTAAAGGACGTAGATCTTTTAACAGATCGAACCTTTCCAAATACTTGTGTCATTTTACTTTCTGCAAATTTACTTTCAAGTATTGTTCATCTTGTTCTTCATTGTTCATATTAATTTTGTTTGTCGTTTAGTGTTTGATCTTACAGATATTCAAACGTATTGTGAATTGTGTTTGTTTGTTCTCCACATTGCCTAAGTTAAAAATCTGACTAACTTATCTTTTGCCAAAACTTCTAAGACAACAACTTTCAAACTCAACCATATCTTGACCGCAAATCTCTTGACCGCATAACTCTGACCGCATCTCACTCGACCAAAAAACTCTCGACCGTGAGTGAGCTTCTATACTTAGAGATTTTTATCAAAACAACCTTACCTCATTTCTATCTAACACTTCCGCTGTGCATATTACACCTTGACCGCGTGGTTTATTACTTGACCGCAAAACTCAAGATTGTAAGCACTTGGTTGAATTTGAAAAAGGGTTGAAATTTTAAGTAGGCTATTCACCCCCCCTCTAGCCTCCTTTTATACCCTTGTTGTGTCTTTGGGACCAACAGGGAGAAATAAATGAGACATCCTCTTTTGCTAAAGATAGACAAACATTTGTCAAGCAATAAAGTCGCGTGGACCCTACTGAGGAGAAAAGAAAAAGAAACGAAACATCGTAGAGCAATAAAGTCGTTGCAAATGGACTCTATTGGGAAAAGAGGAAAGGCCATATGCACGGTACAACAAGAAGTTTTAAAGAATCGAGAACATAATTAGGGATGGATTCTAACTTCCTATAGAGCGCGCGAAATCGAATAATTTCTCGGTAAACTACGGTACTTAGAGAGGCATAGTCCCCAATATCGCAGAATCCGGTAACCGGTAACGCCGATTGTCTAGAGCTCGCACGGGTTACGCCAAATAACTTGATCAAATAGGAAGGGTTTAAGGAGATTCCCATCATTCCAATTATAAATTGATTTGGTTATTAAAAGATTTTACGATGGTTTCCTTAATCCGCCTTCGGGTTCACGGACGTTTCCGACCTCCAATCATAACTTAGGGGTTTAAGGACGTTTCTGACCTTCCATTATGGATTGATTTGGTAATTTACGCGGTCTTCCGGACCAAGGATGGTAATTTACGCGGTCTTCCGGACCATTTTCATTAAGCTTGGTAATTTACGCGGTCTTCTGGACCAGATTTGGTAATTTACGCCGTCTTCCGAACCAAATTTGGTTAATTTACACGATCTTTCGGACCAAATTTGGTTAATTTATGCGGTCTTCCAGACCATATTTCATTAAGCAGTGTAATTTACGCGGTCTTCCGGACCAGATTTGGTTAATTTTGGCGAAGGGTGCTAATTTTGGATTAAAAAATAAGCTGGAGGGGCTGAAATGTAAATTTTTGCGCCTAGGGAGTAAGTGGCCGCGTGGCCAGTCCTTCTGATTGGCTGGATTTGCATACGAGGATCGCTTGTGGACGCATGAGATGGAGGGCTGAGATCGTGCCATGTCTCTCGGACAGACAAGCCGCACGACTAGTCCTTTCGCTGGACAGACCCTACAAACAGCCGTCGGCTGTTGCTTTCTTCCTCACTTTTCTTCTTCTTCTTGACGAGTTTAGAGATAAAAAGAGAGCTTTTTGAGATATTATTGCTATTGTCGCGATGGATTTTCAATTTCTTTTTGGCGCGGAGCAACCTTATGAGCAAGGTGAAGGTTCGGGGCAACAATTCGAACAAGGTGGAGGTGCGGGGCCACCTCAAGAGGAGAAACATCAATAGAGGGCGAGAATGGCTTATAAAAACTTCCGTCCCGATGAGTGGCATTTTACGATGGGACAGAACTTTGATTTATACGTGGGCCCCGACAAATATTGGTCTGGCGGGAGGCTGATGGAGACGAAGGTGGTAACGATCTCACTTTTTATTGCTTTTGGGTACTTTATGTCTTTTATTTATTACTCGTTGTATAATTTTAAGACTGCGTTATATTAATTAATCGTTTGTGATTATTTAATTTCTGAGATTGTTGATTATTTTGGGGACGGCCAATATAGCGCAAGTAGATAAAGCATGAATGTACACATTAAATACAGCACATAATTTAAATTGCCAGTTGGGTAACGTACCTTTGCTGTGTTTACCTACAGAGAATGAAATCTCGTGGGTCCACGAAGGCAGTGGCAGAGATGTCGCAGAGATTGCCGCCGGCTGGTGCAGTGAAGGAGAGGATCTGAGCCCTTGGTTTTGGTCTGTTTTTTGACGCGGTGCATTCTGTGGAGGGGACCCAAAAGGTGATGGGTTTAGTTGAGGAGATGAGGGAGTACTGGTGGGACACTACCCACATGTTCTATTTCAGCTGGGGAGAGGAGACCATTACCCCTACTGACTTTCATGCTATTACTGGGCTCATGTTCATTGATGTGGAGCTACCTTTTGATGAGTCTCTGTCTGCGGACCCACACCATCAGGTTGAGTTGATCGGGATGCCGCTTGGCAGAGGTGTGAAGGGGAATGGCTTTGAGGCAGGTCGCTTGAGTACCTTAGTGGATGAGTCTATCCGAGACTTTGTTGAGGGCATCAGTGACACTGATTGTCTGGTACGAGCCATCTTATGGTACAGCTTATCACAGTCCCTGTTCCCGAGTGCAGGGACATTTTGCCGATTTTCTTTGTTGGGTGCTCTGGCCGATCTGGAGCAGGCGAGTCGAGTTTCCTAGGGAAGAGCTGGGCTAGCAGAGATGTACTGGGCCCTCGATGTCTGCTCGAGGTCCAGTACCTCGTCTTTCGACTGTTTTCAGTTTGCTTTTGAGTATGCCTTTGACGCTTTGTCATTCCATGTCCGTCTTTTGTTTAGAACTGTATAGACTGAAAGGTTGCCTTTTCTCACAGGTGTGGGTTTATGAGCTGTTCCACATTGCTCCCTTTAGTATGCAGGGGGTTAAGAAGGTGCCGGTCATAAGGTTCTGGGCAAAGAGGAACCGCTTGCAGGGCCGCGGTAAGGCCAGGAAGACTCCCGATCTGGGGATTTTTACTTCGAGGTTGAGTGGTCCACTGCATGAGGACTTTCAGTTCTTTCCTTGGTTAGATCTGGTGTTGGCAGGGGTTGGTCCTGTCCAGGATTTTACTACCTCCCGCTGCTTCTTGGTAGGGTTGACTGGGATGCCATGTACCTTGGTGAGAGAGTCTGCAGGCAGCATAGTAGATATCCTACGGTGTGGGCCCCGCTTGAGCCACCGAGGAACATGTTGTATCCTGCTAGGCTGAGGATGAACGGTGACTACCGAGTGAGGACTCTGGCCAATTTGTACCAGAGTGGGGCTGACTACGAGTGGTTTGTGGAGCATGTGCTGTTGAGTCCGCAGGTGTTGGCGAGGAGGCAGGCTGGTGCCTATCCGGCTAGATCGAGTAGAGGGGCTAGATATGGTATGGGTATGCCGCGGTTCTCAGATTCCATTAGGATACAGCGTGGCGGTGTTGAGTTAGACTTTGACCTGACTCCGACTGAGGCTGACGAGGTTACTGGGGCCCAACTTCCTCCGCTTGGAGCCACGGTATGATACCTTTTGATTTTTGATTTCTTTCTTGCACACACACACTTTAGCCTTTGTATCTTAACTGTGCTTATCTGTCCCAGGTGACTCGGGAGGCTTATATCCGCTCTGTCCGTAAAGGCAATATCTTTGAGCGGTTATTCAGGGGCTTGGTTGCTGCTTGTACCTGCCGTCAGGAGGATGTGGTGGTACAGCCGCGGAGAGAGAGAACACCTACAGAGGCTGCTTCCTCGTCCTGTGTCCGTCGGAGGTCTGTCAGAGGTGGAGGCTCGGGAGCTAGTGGATCCCACTATGTGCAGCAGCGGGGCTATGGTGATGATGATGATAGTGATGATGATGAGGAGGAAGTTGATATTAAGGATTCCGACTCGGACTAGATGTAGTCCTTATTCCTGCACTTGTTAGTGAGAGAGAGAGAGAGGAGAAACAAACAGATATATTTATGTAAAATAATTTTGTTTGTTTTTTGTATATATTTAATTAGTATTTTATTTACACGTCTTTACATTCAGAACAATCTATGAGCCCTGGGGGTATGCTGGGGGTATGATGGGGATTATACACACTATGGGGCAGTTTACCCTCTTTATCGGACCATTTTTGTGATTTGTGACCTTCAAAACGTCTGAGATGGGTCCATTCCGGCGTTTGATGGGGACGGATTTGCAAATCTATACTGACTGGCTTATGTGGCCGCATGGCCAACCATGGGGAAGAACTGGCCGCGCGGCTAATCCCTGGTCTGACACGATTTTCGTTAGATTTCTCCTTGTACGATCAGGACTTAAACTCCCTACCCTATTTAACAGATGTCTGTGCAAACAGACGAGATAGACATCAATTTTTCTTTCTTTTGCTCTAGATTTTGATTCTTCCACGCTTTTCTGATGGATAGACACCCTATGATTTCTGCAGAGAAGCAGTGCTAATTTGTGAAGAGCTTGAAGATATGGGTTAGGAAGCTTTCCAAAGCTACTTGTGCGTCCTTTGACAAGAGATTCGGGATCAAGTGCCTCTGTAGATACCCCGGGAAAGCCCACTACTTGCTAGAGCGGTGAATTATCCTAGGATGTCTAACTTGTTTTAGATTGTAGAGTCGCCACCCACGTTTTTGAGGAACGTAAGAAAACCTAATGTTTATGAGCCTAAGTTGATTTACGAAAATAGAGATTCTTTGGGATGAGGGGTTTGGGGGTTAGGTTACGAAATGGGAAGTACTTAAACACCCATTTCGCCCGAGCAATGTCGGTCTTGTTTGTTCATAATTCACTTTAAAGATAGATGTGTTCTTCCTGTTTGAATGATGATAAAAAGGGGTTTTATAGTTTAGAATGTAGGGAGATAACTCCTAAGCCAATTCAATGTAATGAAAGGGCCATTGGTGTCATGTCCCAAATGGTTTTGGGGTGATTGCACATTTGATTGAAGAATAAGAAGAGTTATAAGAAGAAGAAGAAATAAAGGATAAAGTTAATTTTTTTTTACCTATAATATCCTTCAAAGATAACCTCTTGAAAAAGTCTTGAAGAAGAGGTTGAATACTTGGAGAGAATATCTTTTGTAAATTTCCTAGAGCTTTGTTTAGAGAAAAGTCTAAGGTGAAAAAGTCCTTTGTGCCAAAAGTCCTCCTTTTCAATGATGGATTGGGGGGGGGGGTTATAGTTGAAAATGTGTGTGTTTTGGAGCCAAACGGAGTCTCCAAGAAATCTTTCCCGGGCAAAATCATGTATAATGAGCAAGGGAGAGATTCTTGGGCAGAATCTGTAACTGACACAACCCAGAAGCGCGTGTATCCCACCTAGACGGATGGAAGGCGCGCGAGTCTGGCCTCAAGGGGCGGAGGCGCGCGACTCTGAAAGGCAAATTTTGACATAATGGACTAGAAAGTTAGAACTGTTATTCAGTTTAGTCCCTGGACTTAACAGAGCATGTTTAGAACTTAACCAAAGTAACAAAACTAACAGGAAACACTTAAAAGAGGGAGAAACACAAAATCAAATGTGCAATCGGGGTGAGTGGTCCAAGGCGGGGTGTCTACAGAGCCCCTCGGCGGCGTGGATTGCAAGGCAAACGCGCCGACGAAAGACAGACATCAGCCTAGGACATCACCAAGAAAAGGAAAAGACTCGATAAAAGCAGGAATTTGAAATTGTAAGGGATAGAGGTGCGCTCCCTGTGTGAGCGGCTTAGTTGATCATAAAAGGTTCGGTGGCATGAAGCGGCCCACCGTGGCCGACAGCGGGACCTGGGGGTCCGTTTGCTGGAATAGCAGGTACCAAGGGACCGTCTGCTGGAATGCGGGATCTGTTTGCTGGAAGCGGGACCTGTTTGCTGGTAGCGAGATCCGTTTGCTAGAAGTGGGACCTGTCTACTGGAATGCGGGACCCAAAGGACCGTTTGCTCGAATGCGGGACCCAAAGGACCGTTTGCTTGAATGCGGGACCCAGAGGACCGTTTGCTTGATAGATCTTGCTTGATAAGGAGGTGGTGATTTTGTGGCTCACCCAGGACCAAGTTGTTGCCGTGAGTCGTACTTTGATATTAACTGTTTGACTTTGACTTTTAGTGAGAATTCTTGTCCTACCTTCAATTTTAGACATGCCTTAAGGGCGGACCAAATTAATGTGTGCCCAACTGGGTGCTCAAGGATTGGAGCTGCATCTTGATTTGGGCGGAAATTCCTTGCATAATTTTCCTGACAAGGCCTACTGAAATGATCCTGTCTTGGGAAGCGCTCGCCTCCCTTTGTAGGCGTGTAATGCGCGCGCTTTGCGCATTGGTGACGGGTGGCGCCCGCGTCTGGGGGCCGGAATTCCGGGCTTGACTTTTGCTGGCCAAAAGATCCCCCAATAGCTATAATATCTGCTTCTGGTCGACAATTTGATTTTAACAGCTCTCTTCTGCCATTTTTGAACACCGTTTTATTGCCCAATTTTGCTTGCAATCTTCTTTCCCATGCCTCTAACCTTTTTAGTCTTGATGCCGAGGTTGTTAAGAGTTACGAGAAGGACCTGTCGACGTTCATGTATTCCTTCAAGACTCATCCCAAGAAGGCTTTCATTAAAGATTTCAGGTTTCGAATTCTTTTTACTTTGCAGACATTGAAGCCGGATTGGGATTTTTTGAAGGCCGCTGCAGCCTTTTGGGATTGTGATAGCCATACTTTCAACTTTTCGGCTAATGAAATGGTGCCGACTGTCGATAATTTTGGGGCCATTCTTGGTATGCCTTTGGCCGGTCGGATTGCCGTCCCTAAGTATCACCGCGGTGTTGTTGACTCTTGAGTTGACCTTCTGAATCTCCCTGTCATAGAGGTGAAGAAGATGATGCACGGGACTGTTGTTGACATATCTGAGCTTCTGATGTTTTTCAGCTTGCATTCGGAAGATGTCGCGGTTCAATCATTTAAGAGAAATGCCATGGCTGTCTGTCGTTTCAGCGAGGTTCTGTTTGTCGCTCCTCTGGGTACTGCGGATACGCAGTTGGCTGAGATTGTGTTGCAGACGAAGGAGCAACGATTCAGTATAATCCCTCTCATAGTGGGGGAAACTTTGCATGGTCTGGACGAATTGCATCGTACGGGCGAGATGCGACGAGGAAGCCCCTTGCTTTTGACCATATGGCTTCGAGAGCATTTCAGGCTTTATGCGTCAGACGACGACCTCTCTCTTTTTACTGTTCATAGGCGACGGTTACTGACTAGAGATTTGACTGAAGAAAATTGGCAGAAGTTCTTCGCTTCCCGTGCTTTGGCTGATATTGAGTAGTGTCCCTCCTCTTGGGGTCTCCGTCTTTTCGTGGAATGGACTTTGGGTTTCAAGCATGTGGTCTTGCCTGGATTGAGAGATTCTTCATTTTATCAACCAGAACGGGTTTTGAGATAGTTCGGTTGCCAGCAAATAATTCCTTTTCCGAGGAATGGGATGTTTCGTCCGGTTTCTTATATGGGTCCGGATTTCTCGAGTGAGCATCAGTCAGCTTGGGGGGATGATCGCAACCGGTGGGCTTCCACCCCTCTGCATCGGGGTAGTATCTTTCTTCCCGAGAGTTACTTGGATCATTTGTTTGGTACTGTTTACCGGGGCATTACTTGGGTAGATGCTCTTCGGGCTGAATTGTTAGGGAAAGACTTTGAGCCTAGCAGTGCTCTGAGATACAAGGAAGCTACTGCTGATGTGAACAATATTCTGACTGACCCTTTTGGTACCCCTTTGGATGACTTTTATGCTCGGAGGCAGTCTGTTACGCAGAGGGTTTCGGTCCGTATTAGTGTTCCTAGACCTCCCAGGAAGAGTAGGATTGATGGTCGTTCGGGTGGCCCTTCGAAGGCCAAGAGAAAATTAGATTTTTCCTAGTACCCCAAGAGATTGCAGGTAAAATAGACCACTTTGTTTAGGATTTAATGTTTTATGTCTTTTAATAGCTCAACATTTCCATTGTAATGATCAAAATAATTTAGTGAATGCATAAAAATTGTATCTCCTTAATTTGAAATGATTTGGGTATTTGTTTATATTTTAGACCGCACCCGAAGGTTGCCTACGTTCCTCCAGTGTAGAGGCTCAGGTCTCCGTAGTTCAAACAAACGAAGACCATTTTTTTTGTGTGCACCCTGTTTTTTGCCTAGACCGCCCTTTTGGGTTTTCAATCTAGCGGGCTTCTTTTTTTGCACGTGCTCTAATTTTTGCCTAGACCGCCCTTGCGGGTTTTCAACATAGCGAGCCTTTTTTTTTGATGGTCTTCATTTATTAAGCGTAGAATCTCTTTAGTTTGTCGAGGTTGACTTCCTTTGGCAGCTGATCTCCATCTAAATCCAGGAGTCAGACTGCACCACCGTTTAGTATCTTCTTGACCACGTACGGACCGATCCATCGGGGTCCCCATTTTCCAAGGGGATTCATGGCATTAGGAGGATGTTGTCTTAGGACCAAATCTCCCACATTGATGTTTCGAGGCTTCACCTTTTTGTTGAAAGCCCTTGCCATTCTTTGTTGATAGGCTCTCGTACGTTCGAGTGCCCTTAGCCTTTTCTCGTCGAGTAGAGCTAGCTGTTCGTATCGACTTTGCATCCAATCGATTTCATTGACTTGGTTCTCGAGGAGGACCCGTAGGGATGGGACTTCGAGCTCTATTGAGAGTACAGCTTCGGAACCATATACCAGTGCATAAGGAGTTTATCCAGTTGCTGTCCGTATTGACGTGCGGTAGCCCCACAAAGCTAGAGGTAGTTTTTCGGGCCAATCCCTTCAGGTGGAGGCCATTTTCTTCATAATGGTCTCGATTGTCTTGCTAGCTGCCTCGACCGCGCCGTTTTCTTGAGGGCGGTATGGAGATGACTTGTGCTTGGAAATCTTGTATTCTACCAGGAGCGCGTCCATCTCTTTCTCAAAGTGAGAACCGTTGTCTGAGATGATTTCATGAGGAATGCCGTACCGGCACATGATGTGGGTCTTTACGAATTCGGCCACTTTCTTAGCGTTGAGAACCCGGTAAGCCTGTGCTTCGACCCATTTTGTAAAATAATCCACGGCTACTTGGACGAAACATTGCCCGTTGCTGCCAGTAGGGTGAACATTGCCGATGATGTCTATGCCCCAACAAGAGAAAGGCCATGGCGTGGTCATGTTGTAAAGTTGTGAGGGTGAGCATGTTGTAGGTTGGCATGGAATTGGCATTTGGCGCACTTTCTGACTTTCTCGATGCAGTCTCTTTCCATGGTACCCCAATAATAACCCATACGGAGTATCTTCTTGGTCAACATAAACCCGTTCATGTGGGGCCCACATTCACCTTCGTGGATCTCACGCATTATTTCTTGAGCTTCAGTTTCATTTGCACATAGGAGATTGATCCTTTTGTGGTGCCTTTTGTAGACTCGGTCTCCAATCAGTACATATCGAGAGGCTAGCCTTTGCAACGCCATCTGAGACTTCTTATTGCTATTCTCGGGATAAGTGCCATTCCTGAGGAAATTCATGATATCCGAATACCACAGAGAGTTTGCTTGGACCTCGTTGATCTCGATACTCATGCAGTAAGCCGGACTGTTCCTTCGGGAGATTTTAAAGGGCTTCACCATTTTTCCCTTGGGCATTTTGACCAGTGAAGTGATGGTGGCTAGTGCATCAGCGGAACGGTTCTTGTCCCTTGGCAGGTAGTTGAAGGTGATTTCTTGAAACTGTTCAACCAACTCCTCGAGATGTTGACCATACCGTTGTAGAGTTGAGTCCTAAATTTTCCATTTTCCAGATGTCTGATTGATGATGAGTAAGGAATCACCAAATACCTCTAAGCTCGTGACATTTCTCTCAAGGGCCGCTTCGAGCCCCGCTATGCACGCTTCGTACTCGGCGATGTTGTTGGTGGCCTCAAATTCAAGGCGGATAGCAATTGGAGTATAGATGTATTTTGGATCAACAATTAACATCCCTATGCCATATCCATGTTTATTGGCCGCGCCGTCGAAAAAAAGTTGCCACTTATCTTCCTCTGTTGCCACTTATCTTCCTCTGTAGCACAAATTAAATACTCGTCGGGGAACTGTACATCTTCCCCTTTCACTTCGTCACACAGAAATTCAGCAAGCTGATCACTGAACACTTCCCCCCTGATGGATTTGAGTGTGACGTAAGTGATATCGTAGCCGGCGAGCATGAAGTACCATTTGGCTATTCTTGTTGACATGAAGGGCTTCTCAAAGATGTAGCGGAGCGGGTCCACTTTTGCTACCAATTTGATTGGGAAGGCCTCCATGTAATGCTTGAGCTTTTGAGTAAACCAAACTAATGCCGCACAAGACTTTTCTAAGACGGAGTAATTCTTCTCAGGCCCTTGAAACCAGTGGCTGATAAAGTAGATAGCATTCTCTTTTGTGGAGTCTCATTGTTCTTGTGCTAACATAGCCCCTAGGGCTTCATTATTGACAGTGAGATAGAGCAAGAGAGGCTTCTCTTTGTGCGGTGGAACCAAAACTGGAGGGCACGTCAAGTAATGCTTTACTTGGTCGAAGGCTTCTTGGCAAGCATCGGTCCATTCTAGAGCCACATTCTACTTGAGTAGCTTGAAGATCGGCTCACACATGGATGTGAGTTGGTACACAAACCGACTGATGTAACCGAGAACCTTTCCTCTGATGACCCTCTCCGTGATTGCCTTGATCTTGGAGGGATCGGCTTCAATTCCCCTCTCCGTGACCATGTAACCGAGAACCTTTCCTCTGATGACCCCAAAAGTGCACTTTGCGGGATTGAGTCTCATGTTGTGTTGTCGGAGTCGTTCAAAGAACTTGCGAAGATCGATCAAATGTTGACCGTTGGTTCTCTTTGAATGGATGATCATGTCGTCTACATAGACCTCGATCTCTTTATGAATCATGTCATGGAATAGATCCGTAACATCCCTTTGGTAGGTAGCCCCAGCGTTCCTTAACCCGAACGGCATGACTGTGTAGAAGAAAGTGCCCCACGGTGTTGTGAAAGCTGTCTTGTGTTGGTCCTCCTTGGACATGAGAATCTGATTGTAACCGGCAAAACCGTCCACAAATGAGCGGACTTCATAGTTGGCAGTCGAATCGACGAGCATGTCGTGGTAGCGGAAAATCATCTTTCGGGGAATCTTTGTTAGGATCCCTGAAGCCCACACAAACTCGAACCTTGACGTTTACCTTTCTGACTGTCACAATGTTGGCTAGCCAAGTCGGATACTCAATGACTTTGATGAAACCCACACTGAGGAGCTTTTCAATCTCTTCTTTGACTTGTAGGGACCATTCTGGTTTGATCTTTATGAGCTTATGCTTTACTGGCTTGGCGTCCTCTCTGATCGGAATTCTGTGCTCTACGACCTTTCTGTCCAAACCCGGCATGTCTTTGTACGACCATGCGAATACATCCTCAAATTCTTTGAGCAGTGCAGTCAATCTATCTCTGTCTTCCCCCTTGAAGAAGCTGCCTATCTTCGTTTCTTTTGGTTCTTCATTGGTACCCAGATTAACAACATGCAATTCCTCATCAGCCCCTGGACCATTTTCACCACGACAACGAACCTGTTGAGCTAGTTCATTTAGGTATGTTATGTTTTCGTGGTCTAATTCATCATAATTTGAATCGTTATTAACTTGTTCATTAAGTAAGTTATTAGTTAATTCATCATTTATGATGTTTGCAATCTCTGGGTACTCAGAAATATCGAATTTTTCATTAGCAAAGAAAGGAAACACACGCTTGGCTATGGCCTTCATATCCTCTTGGGTGAGGGTATTAGAAACACTCTCGGACTCGAAAGTAAGTGTGAGCCGCTATTCCTTGGTCGATGTGCGGGGTATGCAACCCATTTCTCGGACTAGGAATTCCTCGGATACCATGGGCCCCTTCGTAGAATACCAGTTGTTGATTGGCTCGGAGCTTGGCTGGATCTCGCTGATAGATGGACTCTCCATTTTTATGTTGTCGGAGATGGCGTTTACTTGACAATCGTCCATGATGGCGAATTCCTCGAACATGGAGGCTAGATCGGACAGTCCTTCCCCCACAGTAATCTCTAACTTGGACTCTATAGTCACTTTCTTGCCCACCACTCTCGGTGTGACATTGGAATAGGCTCCCTTTCTTGTGTCGGAATTTCACAATCAGTGAAGATCTCAAGACCGGGCTTTCTGACGCCCATGTTGTTAACCCATGGCTCGGGAAAGATCATGTACAGGACATCCTCCCCTTGGCGAACAAAATAACCGTTCAGTGTGTTGCGGTAAGGCCTCAAGTTGGGGATTTCATATTGTCGACCTTCTTTGCGAGCTCGGGTCTTTTGATTCTTGACCGCTTGCTCGTATTTTAAGTCATCTTCGGTAGGCTCGTATCCCAAACCAAACTTGTTTCTGACAAAATGAACCTCTACGGGGTGCAATGTTCCTTGTTGATGCTTCCTTAGGCCTAGACCGGGAAAGTGATTCATGTTCCTCATCATGCGGAGGATCTTAGTATTACCGAAGGTCCATTGCCCACTTCCCCCTTCTTTGTCGATGGCGTTGACGCCGGAGAGAGTGGAATCTTCTATCCCGTATTGAACTTGGTGGACGGGTTGTCCCTTATTTCTGTGGATGGTGACATTCTCAGCCATGATAGTGACTATCTCATCCTCGTTTCTGATTTTGACACACTGATGGAGAGTGGAAGGGACAACATTGGAACTGTGGATCCATGGTCGGCCCAAAAGTAAGTTCAACGAAGATGGGACATCGAGTACTTGAAATGGGACGGACATGATCATGCTCCCAAATTCGACATCAACTTCTAGCATTCCCATGACTGTACGGGCCGTGCTGTCATACCCTCTAATGACTTGGGTAGACGGTTGTAAATCGGAGCTTTTGAGCCCCAATATGCCCATGACTTGACTAGGCATTAAGTTGAGTGCGGAACCACCGTCTACTAAAACTCTTGAAGTGGGTCTCCCCCTTACCCTTACTTTGAGGAAGATGGCTTCATTGTGACTGGACCCAAATGGCGGGAGGTCCATGTCGGCAAAAGTGATGACATTGCTGAACTGAATGTGACCTATCATTGCTGTGAGGTCTTCGGGCGTTGTGTCGGGAGAGACTGATGTGTCATCCAAGTTCTTGATGACGAGGTCTTGGTGTTTCTTTGATGATGCAATAAGGTCCCAGATGGATATGTTGGCTTGTGTCTTCTTGAGTTGTGACAATAAAGGGTCTTCGGGTGCATCTTGTGCTTTTGATCTTTGAGAAGAGGTTTTGGTTGCTGTATTCGTGGGAATAGAGGTGCTCGCTATTACCCAGCCGCTGCGGGTGGGCACATTCACGGACCCTTGGAGCTTCTTCTTCCTATTCTCTAAGACTTCCCTCATAACTTCATCGTAAGTCACAACATAACAAGAATTGTTAAGTTTATTCATATCATCGGAGCCCTCATTCACAAATGGGATCGAATGAGTGGTTCCATCAAACCCTCGTACCTCTATTACATTGACACCATCCTCATTGGGGATTATGAATTCCTTCTTGTCTATAAGGTCTTGGATGGTGTTGCGGATGTAGAAGCATTCCTCGGTGAGGTGGCCGGTGCATTGATGGTAGTCACACCACTTGTGGTGGGCATGGTTGGAACGGAGCGGTTGTGGTTGCTTGTACCCTTGGAGAGGAGTGATTTGCCCCTTGGCCTTTAGAGCTTCATAGGCCTCGGTGATGGTCATGCCATTGAGAAGAGTGTAGACGCGGTCGTTTTGGAACCGCTTGCCTTGTGGTGGAGGGACCTTTTTGTAATTCCCCTTGTCAGTAGTAACGGCATTGACAGAAGCCTCTTTGTTTGAGTTAGAGGCGGCCTTGTAACGGAAAGTAGGAGTGGCTTTCTTTATCTCCTTGAGCGAGTCATCCATGCGTACCCCCACCTCATACATTTGGGAGAAGTCGGAGTAGCAGGCCCCACTTAGGTGGGTGCAGAGATCAATCTTGAGACACTTGAGAAAGATGTCCATTTGCTCTTTCGTGTTTGGCCTCTCGACAATTTCAGAGAGCTTGTCATTCCATCTCCTTGTGAAGTCAATGAAGGACTCGTTGTCTCTTTGAGTGGTGTTCTCGAGCTCTTTCCTTGTGGGACGATGAGTGGTGTTGCCTTGATATTGATTTTTGAAGGCAAGTATAGCGGCATCCCAATCAAGACGGACAGTGAGCGGGAGAGTTGCATACCAATCCTTTGCCGCCCCCTCGAGAGTGAGAGGAAAGCATTGAGCCATCACTTTTGGGGAGACCTTCTTCGGAACCATATCCCAAATGTAAGTCTCGATGTGAGTCATCGGGCATGAGTTGCCCTTGAACTTGCTAATGTCGGGCATTTTGAACTGTTAGGCCCAATTGGTAGGAAAATAGGCTACGGGGTGAATAGCCTTTTTAAAACTTCTAAAGAAAACACTTTAAAATGCAAAGTCACTTATCAGTTTGCAAACTATTATTAGTAAGCGCAGCGGAGAAGATATGACTAAGTTTTAACTCACACTTAAATCGGTAAGAAATGGTTTTCAGAGCTTAGTTTAAACACAAAGTTGTTTTCAAAAGTTCAATGCAGTTTCAAGAGATTGGTCAAAGGAAAATACAATGAATCAGTATGAACAGTTAGATCAGCCAGTGAGAGATTTTCAACCGGCAAGAATTAAGTAGGTGACAAGGGACACGGAGATTTGGAGAGGTTCACAGTGTAAATACTGCTACGTCCTCTACCAAGTTTGGTCAGAACTTGGATTTGGGTTAAGAGTACTATTAGATATTTCTAGTCTATTACAAGCAAGGCTTTGCCGGTATACAAAGACTAAGTTCTAGAAATTTTAATGGATCGTAAAACAAATACTGAACAAGTGTTTTTGAGCGGCAAGTTCAAAAGAACTTATCTCACTCAGGTGGGTGTGTGAATAACTCAATCACAATATTCCTTATATAAGTCTAACTTGGGAATATTAACAAAGTTATGAGTTTGTGCACGAGTGTATGTCCTATTAATGTCTAATGATTATCTGGACGGAATGTTGAGCTTCAATGAATGCTTCAACAATCAACTCTCTTCAATGCACCAACCCTCTTCAATGCAGCAAGTCCTCTATTTATAAGAGGAGCAAATGTCTTGGCTTGTTGAAGAAGGATAATATTTGAATTTCCAGCTGGGTAGGTGAGGGGAATTTAATGCAGTATCTTGAGCATTAATGACGAAGATTTGTTATACACGCATACCCTTATGATCTGATGGGTAAAGACCCTTTTGTCTCAATCGGTTACCTGCAAAAAGCAAGTAGAGGCAAAGTAGAGCTAAAAGTAGCTCTGTGTCAGGCGGCGCAGAAAAGCATGATGGAGCAGTTTAACCACTTTCAGAAAAGACAGTACAAGAGACAAATCGGTAAGTCAACTATAAAGTTAGAACGATGAAACCTGGGGACATTCAGTCAGAATATCTAAGTTAACTATCAGTAATCTCTGAGTTGTCCTTGCTGAT
Source organism: Campanula takesimana (assembly GCA_026119855.1). Lineage (NCBI taxonomy): Eukaryota > Viridiplantae > Streptophyta > Magnoliopsida > Asterales > Campanulaceae > Campanula > Campanula takesimana. The sequence goes on from JAOWBW010000305.1 coordinate 38,975, forward strand.
GGTGAAGTGATCGGCAACTTGATGTTATGATGAGACATGATCGGCAACTTGAAGTTAATCTATTGATTGGCTTTCTGATGTCCTCTTGCTGGTTTGTCTTGTATGAAGAAGTTGGAATACACCTGTGCTGGTCACGAAGAATCCTAAGTGTACCTTTTAAAGGTTCTAATAAAATTGGGGGATCCTAAGTGATAACTATGATTGGGATTAAGAAATTCTATGCCCTAAACATATATTTGAACAACAATCTCCTCCTAATTGCTTAAGTCCAATCATCCTATTCAAGAACATCTATCTTAGCTAAGTAAAAGAATGTATAAGGAATCTCTATTTATTATCATTCCCTAAGCCAAGTCACATACTAGATGTCTTAGAAAAGGTAAAAAAAATTCAAAATAATAAAAAGTAAGAGCAAAAGGTAGAAGATATTATAAGAAAATATAACATATAAAAATAAGCACACATAAGACAGTAATGGTTAGCAAAGAAGTCTTGGATAAAGCGTTGAAGGTCTTCAGGATATCTATATCATTGGCTACATTGACTAGGAAATAGGAGGATACTCTTGCTGGTCAGTGGCCTTTGATGTAGAGTCGGTAAGCTTGGCTTTCTTCTTTGCTCTTTTCTCTTTCTTTTCAGCTTCTCTCTTCTTCCTTCTTCGAGTGCTCTCCAGTCTTTCAGTCAGCATGGCATTGTTAGCTTCCAGAGCAGCTATCTTTAATTGAGCATCGGCAAGAGCAGACTTGGTTACAAATATCTCTTTTTCAGATCTTTCTAGCTCTCTGATATGCAATCTCTGCTCATCAACTAGTTGCTGTTGAATGGAATGCATGCTTCCCAAACTTTCTGAAAGGGTAATCAGCCTTGATTCTCTGTCCTTCAGAAGTTCTTTCAGGTCTTGGATTCTCTTGAGTTCCTCCTCCTGATTGGACTTAAGGATTTTGTCAGAAAGATCCTCATGAATATGGTTCAATTTGTCGCGGAGGAATAGACCAGTATTGCCCAGATCGGCATGAGTAACAGGCACTTGCAGATTTTCAGTATCCCCTTCAAGATGACTGAACTATTCATACATACTATTCATTACCACGGGCTTTGAAATACCAAGAGAAGAATGCATCAGGAAGGGAGGAATGAAGTCTTCATTGATCAGATCAGCATCTTCTACAAGACCATCAGGAGCAGGATAGACAACTCATCATCGGAAGATAGAACAATTAGTAATGGAGAAGCTGGCACAGGAAAGGGAGCAGATGGCAGAGGTAAAACTGGTTGAATGAGAGAAGCATCGGCAGCATATCTATCGGCAAGAAAGAATTCATCAGGAACAGATGTAGAGTCAATGAGATCGGCAGTAGCAATGGCATGGAAGATCGGTAAAGGAAATTGAGGATGAATAATAACTGCTCGTTCAGCCGGTATATGGAACACACCATTGTCTTCTAGCTAAAGAAAGATAGCCAAAATGAAGTTTAAGCAAGCACGACCTTAAAGAATCATGGTCATCAACCCGGCATTCATCAGCCTTGAGGTATAGACCAAATGATTGGCACGCTGTTGAGGGTGAAACATCACCATAGTCAGTGCAAGAGCAGCTGATTTAACCAAGTGCAGAAGACCTCAAGGATCAGTAGCTCGGTATTCAAGTATGTCATTGAGTTCTTCATTGATCATCATGCACCTCTTCATCCAACCATTTGTGGTGATGCAGACTTCCTTGGGAGATGGACCAGGTAAGTGAATTTTTCCACCAACTTTGAGCTTACCAGGCAAGCAATGTAGAGGTTCAAAAACAGGTCCTTTCACCTTGAGCTTGGAGACCCGGGGAGCTTTCCCTTTCTTCCTTTTGAATTCAGGTTTAATCCAGGGCAAGAATGTAAGCTGTTCACTAGTCGAGCCAGGAAGAAAGAAATGGTTTGGACCAAAAGGATTGGGAATTTTTTGCAGGGTAGGTGCCGGTAGCTCCATGTAGTCCTCAGGATCTATCTCATCGGAGCTTTCATTTCCATTGTCAGTATTGACAGCAGCAGCAGTAGATCCAATAGCTGTATCAACGTTTGGCAAGGTAAGCAGAGGTTGCAGAAGCACTTCTTCAAACTGCAGACTAGCAGCAATCCAGATCAGTAACCCTTTCACCAGCACCTCCTCCCAACTCAACAATATCCTTAATACCAGTTGGTTTAACATATTCAACAGAAGGAACTATCTGAGTGTCTGAAGTTCTCTCAGAGATAGCTGGTGTTGGAGCAACAGAAACAGGAATGATCTGAGTTTTAGAAGTTCTCTCAGATACAACAACTTTATCAGCAACTGCTTCATCAGCAAGTGCTCCTCCTGAAACAGATAGGTCTTCAACAGCAGCTTCATTTTCTGGTCGAGTGACTAAAGTTTCCTCAACAGGTCCAGGTTTAGTAGCAGAACTTTCTATCAAAGGTTGAGTGTCTAAAGTTTCCTCAACTTGATGTCCCAAAGCTTCTGAGATAGGCTCATCAGCATGTTTTCTTTCAATACTTGGGCTTCTTCTGACTAGCACAGATTCAGCAAATTTTTCAGCAGAAGAGGGCTTCTTGATCACAATTTTAATCAGCATTTTATCATCACTGATGGTCTCAGAGGAGGAAGGAAACACATCAGCAGCCCTATGAGCACAAGCTAACTCTTCACAATGGTCATCAGCACCCTTATCGACAACATCATCATCAGCAGCATCGGTAATATTAACATCAGTAGCATGTGCATCATCAGCATCATGTGCAACATCAGCATCATGTGCAACATCAGCAACCTCCACATTATCAGTAGCAGGTTGCTTGGCAGCTCTGAGCCTCATAAGTTCATCTGATTTGGCTATTAAATCCATAAAAACTTTCTTCACCGATCTGATGAAATGAGCATTGGGGGGACTATCAACAAGGGTCTCATCATCATTGTAAGTGAGTCGATCTTCCTCATCTTCAGGTCTCCCAAGCTGATATGGATCAAACTCAGAATAATTGGAGTGCTGATTGAAGGTATTGGCATAGGCAACCCATACGTCCTGAACCAGCAAGTCTTGCCTAATACGATCTTGGAAAAGGTAGACTTAGTTCCAGAGGAGTGGGAGCAAATAAAAATATCTGCCGAAGTTCAGACTCAGCTCTTCTTTAGACAGATGAGCAAACTTTGAGAGAGGGACAAATTTCTCATTCCACATATCCGTATGAAATTTGAGACTTTTGTAGTCAACATAATCAGAAAGATTTCCAGAAGGCACTCGATCCTTTCGCTCTTTATGAAACTGGAGAAGGCGACGAATGAATGGATGGAGGTGGTCAATAGGAAAGACCCAATTGTTCAATAACACTTTTTTGGTCAATGACCAAGGGTTCTTGTAGAAGGAGTGGAAAGTAGGGTTCCAAATAGGAGCACACTTTCTAGCAACAACAATTCTTCTATTCTTTCCATTTCTTTGTAGCAAGAGCGATGATTCGAAAGATGAAGGTACACCAATTAAATTCCAACTGAAGAACGATGGCAGCCATGGCTTCAAATTGCACATCAGTAACGTGGCTGTGAGAGCCAGATCTGTAAATCAGGCATCTGTCAACAATCTCTGCAAGAGCATAAAATCTCCTCCTATAATGAATCTTCAAGTTGCTATTTTCGCTTTGCCTCTTGCTGGTTCCTCTCATAAGAGCCCAAGCCTTGTCCAGAGTAGCATCATCATAAATCCCAGTTAAGCCTTTATTTCCGAGGAGAGGGAAAACCTCTGAGATGGTCGAAGGAGTTAAAGAAACTGGAATGCCGGCGATGGATGAGTTGACAGAGACGAAGACGGAGGAATCCCCAGCGGCGGTTCGGATTATGGCGTTTGAGAAGAACTCTCTGACTTGATCCAAGAAGACAATATTAATCCCAGTTGGAGTGATGAAAGAGTCCAGAAGGGAACCAATAAGAAGAGTCTTCAAGAAATTCCCATCAGCAGAGTCGTCGAAGAAGGCGGAGTCAACATAGCCTCCATAGATATCATTTTCGTTGCTTGACATTATCTGCAAAAATCACTCAAGAAACTCACAAGTTAAAAACCCAGTTATAATTCAAAGGTAATTTGAAATAAGCACAATCGATAAAAGAACATTACCAGATTAGAAAGATTTGAAGTAGAAACGAATGAAAATCAAGGTAATGAGGGAGATTGTAATGAGGGTTTAGAAGTGAGAGAGAGAGAGAAAAATATGAAAGGATTTCAAATGTGGCTATTTATATGTTATGGAGGAATAGAAAGAGTTTGCATAGGGGAGAGAGATAATGAATAGCCTAACAGTTATGGGAGAATAAATCGGGGAACGTGCGCACACAAAGGAGTTAATGCGCAAACAGTAAGGGAGAAATAGACGGTTAGGCTATGAAAGGGTAGGGGTAAATTAGGTAACATAAGTAAATGGAAATGATGACAGTTACCTTGCTGATTTATCGCATTAAATGGGATAAATCATGACACGATTTTGGGGAACTGGCAGTACACACACGTATCAGAGAGGAAGTGTGACCGATATACCTTTGATTTGATGTGGCTGACGTCATGTGTCAGAGAATCCTTATCCTTTCAAAAAGAAGATCTACCGATAGAAATTGTACTGACTTAAGATTTGAAATTTGAAAATCGGCAAGATGATTTGGTCGGCAAGATATGATGATCGGCATGTTGCTTATGTCAGCAATATTTTGTCGGCAAGATAATTTGGTCGGCAAGATTTTCACACTTGCTGATGAGATCGGCAAGACTAGCATAATCGGCAGAGTTAGCACAGTTTTAACCATAGAAATCAATCATACCTAGTTCACCTCTTAGGAACTCAAATCTTTTCTGGTCTAAGGGCTTTGTCAAAATGTCTGCTCTTTGGAAGTCGGTATGAACTTTGAGCAGCACAACATTCCCTTTTTCTACATGTTCCTTTAAGAAGTGGTATTTGATCTCTATGTGCTTGGTTTTTTAATGCATGACCGGATTGTTGGAAACTGAGATAGCAGATTGATTGTCACAATAGATGGGACAAGATTGTGTTGGAATTGCATAGTCAACTAGATTCTACTTCATCCAAAGGATCTGTGAACAGCAACTGCCAGCGGCTATGTACTCAGCTTCGGTAGTAGAAGTGGAGATTGATGCTTGCTTTTTACATGACCAAGACACCAACCGATCACCAAGAAATTGGCATGTTCCACTTGTACTTTTCCTGGTTACCTTGCAAGCTGCAAAGTCTGCATCTGAATAACCTATAAGATTAAAAGATGAATCTCTAGCATACCATAATCCAAGGTTAGCAGATCCATATAGATATTTAATAATACGTTTAACAGCTTGCAGATGGGATTCCCTAGGGTCAGCTTCAAACCTGGCACAAACACAAACATCAAACATAATATCTGGTCTACTGGCAGTAAGATAGAGGAGTGAGCCGATCATACCTCCGTAGAGAGTCACATCTACTTTCTTACCGGACTCATCCTTATCTAAATGAATGTTAGTGCCCATAGGTGTGCTTTGAGAGTGAGCAGTGTCAAAACCAAATTTCTTGATAAGTTCCTTTGCGTACTTGGTTTGACTGATGAATATTCCTTCGTTGGTTTGTTTGACTTGAAGTCCAAGGAAATATGTTAGTTCACCCATCATGCTCATCTTGAACTTTCTCTGCATTAGTTCTCAAATCTCTTGCAAAGTGATTCATTAGTAGAACCAAAAATAATATCATCGACATATATTTGAACGAACAATGAATGACCCTTGTGCTTGGCAACAAATAAAGTGGTATCGATTTTACCTCGAGTGAAACCTAAGCCATCACTAATTAAGAACTTAGAGAGGGTTTCATAGCATGCCCTTGGAGCTTGCTTTAAGCCATAGAGAGCTTTCTTCAATCGATAGACATGATTAGGCTACTTGGAGTCCTCAAAACCTGGTGGTTGTTCAACATACACAAGTTCTTGGAGTTCTCCATTCAGAAAATCGCTTTTCACGTCCATTTGATATAGCTTGAATTCTTTGAAAGCAGCATAGGCTAGAAAAAGCCTTATAGCCTCCAATCTTGCAACAGGAGCAAATGTTTCATCGTAGTCAATCCCTTCTTATTGTCGATAGCCCTTTACAACTAACCTTGCTTTATTCCTTATGATCTTCCCTGCTTCATTCAATTTGTTTCTAAACACCCACTTTGTACCAATCACTTGTTGAGATGATGGTCTTGGCACTAGTTCCTACACATTGCATCTTTCAAACTGATTTAGCTCCTCCTGCATAGCTTCCACCCAGCCAGGATCAGCAAGAGCTTCTTCAGTCTTCTTTGGTTCTATATTGGAAACCATAGCAGATGAGAAAAGACTCTCGGCGAATGCTCTACTAAGGTTTCTTGTCAATCTTCGTCCAAAGACATCACCAATCACATTTTCTAATGGATGATCACGAACTGTTCTAAATTCCCTTGGTACATCTTGTCTGACTGGATCTTATTGTAAAGAATCGAGAGGAGGGTCAAGATCAGCAGGTGGAGTAGGAGAATTAGAGTTTTGGGTGAGAGGTGGATTAGATTGAGAGCTTATTGGGAAGGGCCTTATTACAGAAATTGGTTGGGGGCTAGAAATGTTTGGAGAAGGATCAGTAGCATTAGTATCGGAAAATGGATTATGAAATTCATCGGTAGGACCTTGTTCTGCCGATGTAGGAAAGTACTGAGCTTCTGCTGATTCTTCTACTTCTATAACTGGATCAGCAGCTAGAACTTGTCCTGCATGGTTAGTATTACTGGATTCACCTGTCTCATGAACACTAGATTCATTAGTACTATTTGGAGCCTTGTCAGACTCTAGCAAATCAAATTCATCAAAGGTTACATGAACAGATTCAACAATTTTCAAAAGTTTCTTATTGAAAACTCGAAAGGCCTTACTGTGTTTAGCGTATCCAACAAAGATTCCTTCATCATCTTTCTCATCAAACTTACCTCTGTACTCCTTCCCATTGTAGAGAACATAACATTTGCAGCCAAATGTTTTGAAGAAACCAATATTGGGAATTCTGCCTCTCCAAAGTTCATAAGGAGTCTTGTTATGGAATTTGTTGATGAGTGATCTGTTCTGAGTGAAGCATGCGGTGTTGATGGCTTCAGCCCAAAAATATTTCGGCAGCCTCACTTCAGCAATCATGGTCTTACCAACTTCAATGAGAGTTCTGTTCTTTCTCTCAACGACACCATTTTGTTGTGGTGTGCCGGCAGCTGAGAAGTTGTGGTCTATGCCATGATCATCACAATACTAAGCAATACCATTGTTCTTGAATTCAGTGCCGTTGTCTAATCTCATACTGATGATATAACTCTCCTTCTGGGTCTGTAGTAGTCTGAATAACTTGGTACCAACAGCGTAAGTATCATCTTTGTTGCTGAAGGTTTCTACCCAAGTATATCTTGAATAGTCATCTACTACCACCATAGTGTATCTACTCCCCCCAATACTTGCAGTAGTTGTGGGACCAAATAGATCCATGTGTAGCAGTTGGAGGCACTTAGATGTAGACATGCAGGGCTTACTGTGGAAAGATGACTTATGTTGTTTTCCAAGTTGGCAGGCCTTGCATTTCTTTCCATGATCAGCAGACACTTGAGGCAGACCGGTAACTAGATTTGAACCGGCAAGCTTGGATAAATATTTGAAGTTCAAGTGACTGAGTCTCTTGTGCCATAGCCATGAGTTCTCACTGATGTTCTTAGCTACAAAAAAAACATTAGTAACACCAGTAATAGTACTTAAGTCTACTGCATAAATGTTACCTTTCCTTTTGGCAGTGAGAAGGGTTTCATTGGAAGCAATGTCTTTCACATAGCAACTGGAAGTAGTAAATACACATTGCATCCCTTTATCACAGAGTTGTGAAATAGATAGAAGGTTGTGTTTCAAGCCATCTACTAGAGAGACCTTCTGTACAGTAACTGCACCTCTCTTGATGGTACCAATACTGATGATTTTTCCTTTGGCATTATCACCGAAAACCACTGGGGGACCTGATGCTTCTGAGATATCGGTAAGTAGATCTGCAAATCCTGTCATGTGTCTTGAGCAACCACTATCTAGAATCCACAAATCCTTGCTTGCACCAGTTGAGGCCATGAAGCATTCCTGAAATAAAACGGTATGCTTATGGTCCCCCTTATTCTTGGGTCCGAGGGTTAGTTCCTCTTTGGCAACCACATCTGGCCACCACTAGATGATGCAACCTCAGTGGGTCCAGATAGGTTCTTCAAGAGGCATTCATGAGCCTTGTGACCATAATCAGAACAATTAGAACATCTCACTTGACTGATAGGTTGTGGAGTCGGTAGAATATCATTCTGTTTAGTCAGTGCATCGGCAGAACTAGAGAATTGAGCAGGCACAAACTTAGTAGGTTTAAAGGTGATAGTGTTGCCTTTCTTTCCATTCTGTTTACCTTTGGCAGTTACCTTTTTAGGTACTTGTCCATCGGCAGCAGAGGTGGTTAGACCGGCAGCACTTGCTCTGCTGATGTATTCACCAAGAATACCATTATCGGCAGACTCAGTATCAGCCACCTTAACATATCTTTGTTTGTGCTTATCATTCCTTTTCTTCTGGTTCTTAGGATACTTCATGGCCACAGCACTGTATATTGGCTTAGCATCCTTATGCACTGAGTTAACAGAACTACATTCAACTTTCTCATCCTTTTTCTCGGTCGCACAAATTTCAGTAGAGCTACTGCTGCTGGAATCAAATCCTAACCCAGATTGGTCCTTATGTGACATTTGGGTCTGTAGGATTGTTTCAACAGCAACTCAAGATTTTGTGTAAGAATCAATAGTCCTTGAGAGATAATCGTTTCTTTTCACAAGATATTCGATCTAAGCTATCAATACTGCTACTTGACTTTTGAGATCCAGATTTTCTTTCTTTAGAAGAACAGACTCAAGCTCATGTCCTTTGAGAACCTTAAGTTCAGACACAAGCAAGTCATTCTCTGCAGAAATTCTATTGAAATCAGTAGCCATCACTTTATGAACGCTACTCAGCTTCTCATGATCAATAAAAAGTTCATCCATTGTCTCTACCATTTCAGCTTTAGATATTTCAGGAAAAGGATCAGCTAAAATTTTGGTGGCAGAGGGAATAGGTTTGTGAGAGAAGTCATGTAGAGAAGAGATGGGTTTTGACAAGCTTTTGGCAATGTTTGGATGTTCAGTGAATGAGAATTTTCGGGTCATCGGTAGGGGTTTAGGTTTGATGGTAGTGAATTGTATAGAGTTATACTGACCATAGAGTGAGGTTCCCACTTGGTGAACTCTGTATCCATTCGGGTTCTCTGCATTGACACTAATCTCTTTAAAGTGTGGTTGAGGTCTTCGAGTAGCTTCTTCTCTGACTGGAGTTCTTGGAGGAGATGGATCTCGGTAGACTGGAGTCGATAATGTGGATGTATCGGCATCTTCCATGTCTAGGGCAACAAAACTTACATCGGCATGTTCATCTTCATCGGCATCTTCGTCTGAGTCAGTTTCACACCAAAACGGAAAGGCCTTTTCTGTGCTTTCATCGGCAACAAAGCTTCGAGACTTGTGATGTCTCTTGTTGAATGACTTCCTCACATACTCATATTTTGGTTGAGGACATTTAGAAGCAAAGTGACCAGGTTTTCTGCAGTTGAAGCAGACAAGGTCACCTTTGTTGTTCTTTCCGTCGGTAGCACTCGTTGAGGGTTTATTGTAACTTGCTGGTTTTTGAAATGATGGTGTGAATGGTTTTGGTAGCTGGTAGCTTCCTTTCTGCATTCTTTTGAACTCTTTAAACCTTTTGTAGTTCCTAGCGAAGGCGGCAAATTCGTCTTCTTCCATAGGTTGTTCTGAGGTAGTTTCAGGGGTTTTGGAACTGCACGGTATTGGATGGGGATCTATAGGAGGGAATTTGTTTGAAGGGAAGGATATCTGTGGCTGAGCTGATAGAGACAAGTTTTTGAAATTTTTATCGAGAACGTAAAGTTTTTGCAGTTCTCTCTCATACATAAATAGACTAGACACAAGATTCTGAATAGAAATCTTGTTCAAGTCTCTCACTTCTCTAACAGCGGTGACCTTGGTATGGTACTCATTTCCCAAAGAACTTAGAAAACGAATATTCAGGTCTTTCATAGTATAAACCTTTCCTAATGAAGCACATAAATTACTTACCTCACAGAATCTGTCGTAGGCACTCCTTAGTGATTGACCATCTTGTTTCTTGAAGGATTCAAACTCCGCAATGCAATCGTAGAGTCTGTTGTCCTTTACCTGCTCATCACCTTCAAAGTATGTAAGGAGCTTGTGTAGATACCCCGGGGAACCACGGCTTGGCTAGAGTGGTGAATTAACCTAGGATGTCTAATTGATTTTAAGAGTCGCCACCCACGTTTTTAGAGGAACGCGAGAAAACCTAAGAAAATAGCCTTTTTTATTGATTACGAAACCAAAGATTCTAGAGATGAGGGGTTCGGGGGTTAGGTGATGGAGTGGGAAGTACTTAAACACCCACTCCGCCCCGCTTACGCGGGTCTTGCTACTTTTGGTGTTCTAATACTAAAAAGAAAAGTCCTTCAATTATTAATGTAAGAAGTGCTAACAATTACAATGGAAATAAAGGGGAAAATTAAAAGGAAATAAAAGAGAATTGTTTTTATTTATTTAATGGTAAAGATTACATGTCAAACTATTCTAACAATTATATTAAGAAAAGAATGGTAAATTAAAGTAGAGATTAAAATGTAGGGAGATAACCTTAACCAAGTTTAATGTAGTAAAGTGGTCATTTGGTCATGTCCCAATTGATGGGGATTGCATACATTACTAAGACATGTAAAATAAGAGAAGAAGAATAAAGTACCTTAAGAAAGAGGAATTCAAACTTGGACTTGAAAATGGTGTTGTTGTAGGGAAATTGTTGTAGAACAATTTGTGTAGAGTCTTGTTGTTAAGAACTCTTGTTGGGAGGATTTGTGTATAGTGTAGTTTGTGAATCAAAGTTGAGGTCCTTTTCTAAGGTAGAAATGAGAGGTTTTTATAGGTAGAAAAGAGAGGGAAAGGTTGGAGGGAAAATGATCAATCCATGTGAGATGGAATTGATCAATACAAAATAAGATAAATAAAATAATAAATAAAAGAAAATAAAATAATAATAATAATAAAAAGAAATATTTTGTTTTTAAGAAATGGCTAGAATAATGGGATTGGAGGTTATAAAACTAGGGGGGATGAATGTGGAGGTAAAAAGAGGCTCTTTTGTGATCAAGAAGAGATGTTGTAAATAAGAAAAGGGAGGGAAATAAGGTTCAATCCGTTACTTCTATAATGGGAGGCGCGCGAGTCCCGGTTTAGGGGAGAGACGTGCGCGCAGCCCACAAACAGTGTCGGAAGCGCCCGCGGGTGGAAAAGACAGAATGACAGAAATGACTCTAAAGTTAATTCTGTTATGCAGTTTAGTCCAAAACTAACGGAATCAGTTAGGAACTTAACCGAAGTAACAGAAATTTACAAAAATAAGTTAAATAAAAATACTATGCATGCAATCGGGGTGAGAGGTCCAAGGCAGGGTGTCTACAGAGCCCCTCGGTGACGTGGATTGCGAAGCAAAATGCGTCGACGAAAGAAAGACAACCGCCGAGGACATCGACAAGAGAAAACAAAGACTCGATAAAGCAGGAATTTGAAATTACAAAGGATAGGAGTGCGCTCCCTGTGTGAGCGGATTAATTGATATAGAAAGGATATAGCGGGATCCGTTTGCTGAAGCGGGATCTGTTTGCTGATGCGGGATCCGTTGCTGATGCGGGATCCGTTTGCTGATGCGGGATCCGTTTGCTGAAGCGGGATCCGTTTGCTGAAGTGGGATCCGCTTGCTGAAGCGGGATCCGTTTGCTGATGCGGGATCCGGTTGCTGATGCGGGATCCGGTTGCTGATGCGGGAGCCGGTTGCTGATGTGGGAGCCGGTTTGCTGAAGTGGGAGCCGGTTGCTGAAGCGGGATCCGTTTGCTGATGCGGGATCCGTTTGCTGATACGGGATCCGTTTGCTGAAGCGGGATCCGTTTGCTGATGCGGGATCCGTTTGCTGATGCGTGATCCGTTTGCTGAAGCGGGATCCGTTTGCGGATGGCCGGAACCGAGGCTCTGTCTGCCTATATGTGATATTGTTGTGTTGCTTGATGGAAAGGTGGTGATTTTGCGGCTCACCATGGACCGAGTTGTTGTCATTGAACTGTAATTGTTTGACTCTGTGGGATGCGGGCATGGTTGACTGTGGACCATTTTTTGCTGGGGAAGAAGTGCCTTAAGTAGCGGATGCTGTTGACTTCGTGGTGGTACCTGTTATGTGTGTGCTTGGCAGGTATATGTGCTTGTGACATGTACGAGATGTGAAATGGCAGCTATGAGAGAAATTGTGCTTGTGGTGTGATGTGATTTGAAGGCAGTTTTGTATGAGAGAGAATTTTTGTAAGAATGGAAAAAGTGATTTTGTGTGCGGTGTGATTTGAGGAAAGCTTCGGATGTATTCATACCTTCACTTACCATTGCCGTTGGATGGATTAGTGTTTTGGTGGTGGATGCCTTGATGCTTTTGATGAAGAATGTCCATGCTTTGGATGGAGAATGATGATGTTGGTGATGATGAATTGTTCTTGCCTTTGATGACATTTTTGATGGAGTGTCGGTGAGATGGTATTCTGGGTGATGGGTTGGTCGTGCCAAAAGGCTGCCTACATATCCCTTGAAAGAAATCAGACCAGCGTAGTTCAAGGATGGTGGAGAATGCTGGGGAGAATGCTAGGAGCAAGGCAAAGTAGAGCACATACTTTTGCACATAGAAGGAGAAAAAGAAAAAGAAAAATATATTTTTTTTTTTTTTATTTAGATTAGAAGGGAAAGAATATGCACACATGTGACAAAAAGATTTTTTTTTTTTGTTTTTTTTTTAGTTCGTGGGTGAACATTTTAACCATTGTGTGTTTGTAAAGCCAACCCAAGATCAAGTCGTGTTCAATCGAAGTCCGGATTGCCATGTTGAATTATGTCGTTGTTGCCGTGGTGTCCAAAAAATTGATGTCAAGCCCCAAGAGATTTGTCGATTATGGGGCTTCAAAAGGGACTATTGATGCCGAGATGCCAAGGGGTTACTGATTGTAAAGCCCCTCGAATGCTGAACTTTGAGTAGCTTATGAAGCCTCAAGATGAATCAACTCTTAGCCCATTCAAATAAACTATCTTTTGTTGTCGACGTGGGCAAGCCCCAAGAGAAGATTATTAATACCAAGCTTTGGGAGATCGCTAAGCCCCAAATGTCATGTGGGCTTCGAGATGGCGGGATGTGAAGACCTTTCGATGTGAAGCCCCAAATCGGCTTAGCTTTGTATTGAGAGCGGATGCCACATCGGGTAGGACTCTTGAAGGCGATCTCCTTCTTTCTTTTGCTTGGAGATGGATGACCCTTTTTGTGGTTGATACCCAAATAGTGGAAGGTCCATGTTGAGAATGTAGTATGGTCTTCGGGAGACGTCTCGTGGGGAGATGGTGATGTTGTTTCAGATGACAAGGTCTTGGTGTGATAAAGTCTCGAACGGTATGTTTGCTCGAGTCTTCTTGAGTTGAACCGATGGCGGATCTTCGGATGCAGCCTGTGCTTTTGATCTTGGAGAAGGGGGTGCTGTATTGCAGAAACATTGGGATTGGCCGTAACTCTGCTTATAGAGCTAACATATTGGCATTGCCCGCTATAACTCAGCCGGGTGAGTCTAGCATATTGAATCTTTTTCCTTTTCTCTAAGACTTCCTTCAGAATCTCGCTGTGAGTTCTAACAAGAATCATCAAATTCATTCATATCATCGGAGTCTTCATATAAAACCAAGAGGCCTTTTGACTGGAAGTGTTGAGGGACCATTGAAGTTTGATCCCTTTCATGGAGCCATAAGACTACTCCCAAATTGCATTCCTCGGGTACCACTGCCCAAAAGCTTGTTTATTTGCGAAGCCCCAATATTGCCCTTTGCTTGTATTACTGTATGCCGTAGCCCAAAAGATTGTAGATTGCGAAGCCCCTTGAGACCTTTGGTGCCGAATTGAGGAAGCTTCCAATGTTGCACATGACTCGGCTGGGGATACTGAAGTTTTCTTCTTGCCGAGGGAGCCTTTAAGACTTGACCGAAGCCCCTAGAGTGCCATCATTGAATGCGACAAAGGTCCATCCTTGATTGGGGGAACGCGTATGGGCACACATGACAAGAGGGCTTTTTGACATCCCTTTTGAGAGACTTTGAGGATAGTCTCACACATCTTTCTCGAGCATAGCCCCTAGGGCTTATTGATTGTCAAATGAAGCAAAAGAAGCCCTTGTTCTTGAGTCACATAGCCCCTAGGGCTTCACCATTTTTTGAGAAAAGCAAGAGTGACTCATCCTCGTGCGAGGGAACAAACATGAGAGGACATGGAAAGAGCTACTCCATTTCTCGGGAGCCTTTCGGCGTACTTTAGAAGCACATACTTGCAGAAGCTTTGAAAACTGAGACACATGTTGTTGCTATTTGCTGCCCAAGCCAATTGACTAGCTATGGATTATTTGTGCAACCTCGTGACCTTTTATGATGGGCTCGTTCTCGGATGGGCCTTGGTTACCACGGGCCTTCTTTTCATGAACCCAAAAATGCACACTGCTGGAGAATGATGCCAATAACCCAAGACAACCTTTGATGGTGCCATATCTTGTCGAGCCTTTTGCAATCCCAAAGTTGACTCGGTGGGGAATTGGTTTGTTGAGGAGATCTAATATAGAGCTCGTGTAGTTGTCTTCTTTAGAAGCCGGGGATCTCTATTTCTCTTTCCCTTCTATCTCTCACTCTCTCATTTTATTTTATGACGTACCCTGTTGTAGACACCCCGCCTTGGACCTCTCACCCCGATTGCATATATAGTATTTTTATTTAACTTGTTTTTGTTAATTTCTGTTACTTCCGTTAAGTTCCTAACTGATTCCGTTAGTTTTGGACTAAACTGGATAACAGAGTTAACTTTAGAGTCATTTCTGTCATTCTGTCATTTTAGCCCGTGGGCGCTTCCGGCACCGTCAATGGTTCGCGCGCGCGTTTGGTCCAATAGGCCAGACCCGCACGCTTCCCGCTTTGGCAGTAACGGATAGCACCATTTTTCCCTCCCTTTTCTTATTTAGAAAATATCTTCTTGATTACAAACACCTCCTTTTTACATCCACATTCATTCCCCCTTATTTCATAACTCCCAAATCTTTTATTCTAGCCATTCTTCATAAAAACAAAATATTCTTTTTTGATTTTCTCTTTATTATTTATTTATTATTTTATTTATCTTATTTGTGATTGGTCAATTCCATCTCACATGGATTGACCAATTTCCCTCCAAACTTTCCTATAAAAGCCATCTTCTTCTACCTTAGAAAAGGACGAACTTCATCTTCTCTACAAAAACTATACACAAGTTCTTGGACCTTGAACACTTTCTCTTTACACAAATTCTCCCAACAAGAGTTTTAACAACAAAACTCTACACAAAGTTCTACACAACCCTTTCTCTACAACAACACCACTTTCAAGTCAAGGTTTCAAGTTCTCTTTTCTAAAGGTACGACTTTTCTCTTTCTCTTTTATTTATGTCTTACTAGTATGCAATCTCCATAAAAGGAATACAACCAAAAGGCCACTTCACTATTGAAGTTTGGTCAAGGTTACATTCCAACATTCCAAACACTAATTAAATTCCATTTCATTTCTTATGTAATTGTTTAGCATATTCAACATGTAATCTTTTAGCATAAATTAATTAATAAAATCATTCTTTTTATTCCCCATTTAATTCTCATCTCAATTGTTAGCACATTTTTTAAATCAATAAATTGAAGACATTAGCATTAGAACACCAAAACTAGCAAGACCCGCGTAAGCGGGGCGGAGTGGGTGTTTAAGTAGTTCCCACTCCGTCACCTAACCCCCGAACCCTTCTCTCCGGAATCTCTGGTTTTCGTACAAAAATCGGCTTTCTTTAGGTTTTCTCGCGTTCCTCTAAAACGTGGGTGGCGACTCTTAAAATCAAGTAGACATCCTGGATAATTCACGCGCTCTAGGCAAGCCGTGGTCCCCCGGGGTATCTACAGTAGCGACTATGCTGGGGATTATTTAGAGGGTTAAACTTGCGTTTTTATTTTTGGTGTTCTTTATTCTGTTTTCTGGGCATTCTGGTGAAAAGGGTGGGAAGCGCGCGCCTCTGGCCTTCTTGGCCTAAAGCGCGCGCGTCCGATCCCAACCACCAGAATCGCCCGCCTCTCATCTGTCCTTCATTTCTATGTTATTTGTGCTAACAAATTCATGCAGGGGAAAAAGGTTGAAGATGATTAGTAAATAGAAATGGGATCATCTTTTGTACATTCTAATTTTGTACCCTATTTCTCATCTCTTTCTTTAAAAGATTTTTTATTTTTTTATTTTGTTTGACTTCATAACAAGAAAAGACAAAAAAAAAAAAATGGCAGCCTCCTGCCACCTCTTTGCTCTGTGTGTGTGCGCGCGCGCGTGCTTAGTGTGCTTAGTGTGTGTGTGAGTTTTTTCTTCTTTTTCTTACACTAAAACAGGGGCATCCATCAAAGACTGCCATGGCTGCCATTTTCGTGTAGTATGTGTTATAGTGTGTGTGTGTGAGTGTGTGTTTGTATTTTTCTTTACTTCATTTTTCTTTTTGCAAGACCAAAAAAAAAAAAAAAGAAAGAAAAGAAAAGGGAAGAGCAACTCTTGTTGCACATTTTTAGCTTTTCCAACTAAAAAAGGGGAATTACATTTTTTACTTTGGGACAAAGCTTTTGTATATATTTTCCTCCTTTCCTTTCTCTCCCCAAAATCTTTTGATTTTCTTTTTATAAAAAAAAAAAGAAAAAAAAAAAGGGCCTGGATTCGAAAATTACAGTTTGGTCACTGAAGTTCCAGAAAATTACAGTTTGGTCACTGGATCTCCCAAAACAGCAGTTTGGTCACTAGAATTTAGAGAACTGCAGAACAATCACTGGGTTTCAGAAAAGTGCAGAACAGTCCCTGGGTTTCAGAACAGTGCAGTTTTGTCCTCAGGTTTCAGAAAGTTGCAAATCAGCCCCTGGACTTCAGAAAAGCGCAGTTTTGCCCTCCTTTCTTTGTTTTGACCGGTCATGGGTTGACTCGGAAGTTGTAATAATTTAGGACCTTAATTCTCTTCTCCCTTCCCTTTACTTGCACATATTTGCTTTATTGCTTTTGAAAAAAAAAGAAAAAAAATATTTTGTCACTTGGCTTGACCTCACACTACATGCACATATTCCTATGAATTGCTCACAATCGAGTCGCATAAGTCCAACCCCAAACCCTTCGAGGCCCGTCCTAGGAAGTTTCAAGCTCCACTCGACCTTGACTCTTCCGAAACGGTAAACCTCAGCCCGTGGCGTAGTTCACGACTACATGCCGGGGGTGACCTTTAAGCCTCTCTTTAGCCGAGCACAAGCCACACAATTCTTAGTTTAGGTTCTAACACTCCGTGACCAAGTCGGTTTTCATGTACCAAGATTTCCCTAAACTAATGTCATCAAATCATACATGGCGTTTTCAAGAGAAACAAACGGTTGTCATGGACGAAATAAAAATCCGTCCCCAAAGTCGTTATTATGGACGAAAGTAAAAAATCCGTCCCCGCATGTATGGTTCCTGACATTAATTTAGTTTAATCCCGACACATGTAGGAATCACAAGCGTGGTGGAATCCGATGAGTATATGGGACCGCGAAATGGTCTATATACTAGTGTGACGATTCCACTATTTTTCTAGAAACCCCAAAAAGGACTACGTCCTTCCGACTTTGTAAATAAATAAATAAAAAATGTCATTTTCCTTATGTGGTTTGAGTCTTTTCTCTTGTTCGTGGGTTAAATCATTGGATTCAAAAGGTATTTGTGGGACCACCCTAAGATCAACCATGTTCTCTCCATAGGTCCAATGGCTTCAAGCGGCAACAACAACAAGGGTGAGAATACTTCCGTGTCCAACGAAAGGCTCTTCAACATAATAAGAGCCATGGGGGAACAAATGGATAGACTTGTCGAGGATGCCCGCCGCAAGGATGATTTGTGGCAAGACCGTCTTGATCTCGATAGGAGAATTCATAAGGAAGAAGTGTCCGAACTTAAGGCCCGTTTACGAGAATTCACCGACAATAAGGAAAAGGTCAACGGTAAGGCATGTTCAAGTGGCTCGCCTCTCAAAAGTCACAAAGGTTCTACCAACGACCGTGTCTACACTCCCCTCCAAGGTATGACCGTCACCAAGGCCTATGAAGATCTCAAAGCAAAGGGACAAATTTCTCCTCTCCAAGGGTACAAGCAACCACAACCATTGCGTCGCAACCATGCCCACCATAAGTGGTGTGACTATCACCTATGCAGCGGTCATCTCACTGAGGATTGCTTCTCCCTCCGCGACATCATCCAAGATTCGATTGACAATGGTGAGTTTACCGTGGTTGAAGAACAACAGTTAGAGAGTAAGAGCATGCAAGAACTCATCAAGGAAGGGGCTCAGATTTGAAATAGAGTCTCAACAAGAGATCATGCCACAAGGAAGGCTACAACGACAATGGGGACTACAACAACAATCTCCGTTTCTCTTTCTCTACCTAATAGTAGGAATAAAAAAAATAAAAGAGTCAAAAGTCCTCTTAAGTGTGCATCAATGTTTTCTCTCGTCCTATGTTAAATGTTCATGCCGCAAACTATTATTAGTAAGCGCAGCGGAGAAGATATGACTAAGTTTTAACTCACACTTAAATTGATAAGAAATGGTTTTCAGAGCTTAGTTTAAACACAAAGTTGTTTTCAAAAGTTCAATGAAGTTTCAAGAGATTGGTCAAAGGAAAATACAATGAATCAGTATGAACAGTTAGATCAGCCAGTGAGAGATTTTCAACCGGCAAGAATTAAGTAGGTGACAAGGGACACGGAGATTTGGAGAGGTTCACAGTGTAAATACTGCTACGTCCTCTACCAAGTTTGGTCAGAACTTGGATTTGGGTTAAGAGTACTATTAGATATTTCTAGTCTATTACAAGAAAGGCTTTGCCGGTATACAAAGACTAAGTTCTAGAAATTTCTAATGGATCGTAAAACAAATACTGACCAAGTGTTTTTGAGCGGCAAGTTCAAAAGAACTTATCTCACTCAGGTGGGTGTGTGAATAACTCAATCACAATATTCCTTATATAAGTCTAACTTGGGAATATTAACAAAGTGATGAGTTTGTGCACGAGTGTATGTCCTATTAATGTCTAATGATTATCTGGACGGAATGTTGAGCTTCAATGAATGCTTCATCAATCAACTCTCTTCAATGTACCAACCCTCTTCAATGCAGCAAGTCCTCTATTTATAAGAGGAGCAAATGTCTTGGCTTGTTGAAGAAGGATAATATTTGAATTTCCAGCTGGGTAGGTGAGGGAGATTTAATGCGGTATCTTAAGCATTAATGACGAAGATTTGTTGTACACGCATACCGCTATGATCTGATGGGTAAAGACCCTTTTGTCTCAACCGGTTACCTGCAAAAAGAAAGTAGAGGCAAAGTAGAGCTAAAAGTAGCTCCGTGTCAGGCGGCGCAGAAAAGCATGATGGAGCAGTTTAACCACTTTCAGAAAATACAGTACAAGAGACAAATTGGTAAGTCAACTATAAAGTTATAACGATGAAACCTGGGGATATTCAGTCAGAATATCTAAGTTAACTATCAGTAAGCTCTGAGTTGTCCTTGCTGATGGTGAAGTGATCGGCAACTTGATGTTATGATGAGTAGTTACATGATCGGCAACTTGAAGTTAATCTGCTGATTGGCTTTCTGATGTTCTCTTGCTGGTTTGTCTTGTATGAAGAAGTTGGAATACACCTGTGCTGGTCACGAAGAATCCTAAGTGTACCTTATAAAGGTTCTAATAAAATTGGGGGATCCTAAGTGATAACTATGATTGGGATTAAGCAATTCTATGTCCTAAACATATAGTTGAACAACATGAACTTGTTGGGGAGAGCGGCCATCGTGCTCATGAGAATGGATGACTGATATAGGCTTGTGTTGGAGCCTTTTCCCAAGTTGAGGCCGTCAAATTTCTGATCATTGTAGGCCATAATGGAATCGACCATTTTGTGGTTGTTGTTGTCGGTGCTTGGCTCCCCCTCTTTTTTGGTACGGGCACTAACATATGGGATTTCAGACAAACCTTGGGTCCATTCGGATTCCTCATTGTCGTTCACCCCCTTATTCTTGGAGAGCTTGATGAGCTTGGCTTTCAATTGTTCGACCTCGGCTTCGTGGGCCGCTTGTTGACTGTCAACATGAGCTTGCCATAAGCTCTCCTTGGTTTGAGCCTCTTGGTTAAGGGTAGAGACTTGTTGTTGGAGTGCTTGAACCATGGCAAAGAGCTGTTCGAGAGTCATGGCGTTGTTGGTGTTGGAGTCGCCGGCCATTGATGATGTAGAAGCTGTTGGAGTGATCGGTTCACGGACAAGCGTGTTGGATGAATCCCTGTAGACGCGGAGAGTACCAATCGGACCTATAATTGGAGAAGTAGCCCTTGTCAGTTTCGGTTCACACTTTCGGTCCATGAAGAGGTTGAGAACACACATTGGGCACACGACTCGAACCACATAAGAAAAAAAAAGACTCTTTTTTTTTATATAAGTCGGAGGGACAGGGTCCCTTTTGGGGTTTCTAAGAAGATAATGGAATCATCACACTAGTATATAGACCATCTTACTGTCCCATGTACTCATCAGATTCCATCAGGTTTGTGAATCCTACACGTATCGGGATTAAATTAAATCAATGTAGTAAAGCATACATACGGGGACGGATTTTTTTATTTTCATCCAAAAATGACCACTTTTGGGGACGGATTTTTATTGCGTCCGTATCAACAAGTTGGCATGTATGATTTGAAAACATTAGTTTAGGGAAATCTCGGTACATGAAAACCGACTTGGTCACGGAGTGTTAGACCCTAACTAAAATTGTGTGGTTGGTGCTCGGCTAAAGAGAGGCTTAAAGGTCACCCCCGGCATGTAGTCTTGAACTATGCCACGGGCTGAGGTTGACCGCTTTGAAAGAGTCAAGGTCGGGTGGAGCTTGAAACTTTCTAGGACGGGCCTCGACGGGTTTGGGGGTTGGACTTGTGCGACTCGATAGTGAGCAATTCATAGGAGTAATTGTGCATGTAGTGTGATGTCTATCACGTGACAATATTTTTTTTTTAAAGAAAAGATAAAAAAAACACATAATCATGTAAATTACAACTCCCGAATCACCCGTGTGACCGGTAAATAAACATAAAATTAAGACAGTCCAAAAGGTCTAATTCTGCTCTGATGCAGGCAACTGTGCCCACACCCCACTGTTCTGTTCAGTCCCTGAAACCTGTTCTTGTCCTGGAAATTGGCCCAGAAGCGCGCGCCTCAGGCTGGTGTTGTGGAAAGCACGCGCATGGCGCATTGTTCATAGGAGGCGCCCGCTTCTGGGCTGACCAGTCAGATTGTCAGAAACTTATGGACTCAGGGGATTGCCCTGGTCCTGATTGTGTAATGAAACCCCTACAATGTTTGTTAGCTTGAAATAATAGGAAGAATGGGAAGAACACATGGAAGGTGGGCGATTCTAGAATGTGACGTGGGACGCGCGCGCTTTGGACCATGAAGGTCCGAGGCGCGCGCTTCCCATATCAATTTCCAGAATGCCCAAAAAAGTGAATTATGAACAGAAACACAAGTTTAACCCTCAAGCAGTCCCCAGCGGAGTCACCACTGTAGATACCCTGGGAAAGCCCACTACTTGGCTAGAGCGGTGAATTATCCTAGGATGTCTAACTTGTTTTAGATTGTAGAGTCGCCACCCATGTTTTTGATGAACGTAAGAAAACCTAATGTTTATGAGCCTAAGTTGATTTACGAAAACAGAGATTCTTTGGGATGAGGGGTTCGGGGGTTAGGTTACGAAATGGGAAGTGCTTAAACACCCATTTCGCCCGAGCAATGTCGGTCTTGTTTGTTCATAATTCACTTTAAAGATAGATGTGTTCTTCCTGTTTGAATGATGATAAAAAAGGGGTTTTATAGTTTAGAGTGTAGGGAGATAACTCCTAAGCCAATTCATTGTAATGAAAGGGCCATTGGTGTCATGTCCCCAATGGTTTTGGGGTGATTGCACATTTGATTGAAGAAGAAGAAGAATTAGAAGAAGAAGAAGAAGAAATAAAGAATAAAGTTAAGACATTTTTACCTATAATATCCTTCAAAGAGAACCTCTTGAAAAAGTCTTGAAGAAGAGGTTGAATACTTGGAGAGAATATCTTTTGTAAATTGCCTAGAGATTTGTTTAGAGAAAAGTCTAAGGTGGAAAAGTCCTTTGTGCCAAAAAGTCCCCCTTTCCAATGATAGATTGGGGGGTTTTTATAGTTTAAAATGTGTGTGTTTTGGAGCCAAACGGAGTCTCCAAGAAATCTTTCCCGGGCAAAATCATGTATAATGAGCAAGGGAGAGATTCTTGGGCAGAATCTGTAACTGACACACCCCAGAAGCGCGCGCATCCCACCTAGGCGGCGGAAGGCGTACGCGTCTGGCCTCAAGGGGCGGAGGTACGTGACTCTGAAAGGCAAATTTTGACAAAATGGACTAGAAAGTTAGAACTGTTATTCAGTTTAGTCCCTGGACTTAACGGAGCCCATCTAGAACTTAACCAAAGTAACAAAAACTAACAGGAAACACTTAAAAGAGGGAGAAACACAAAATCAAGTGTGCAATCGGGGTGAGCAATCTAAGGCGGGGTGTCTACAGCCTCTGGTCCCTGTTTAGAGTTAAGTCCGATGAGAATATGATTCGTGCTGCTGCCAAGTTCTGGGATACTGAAAATCATGTCTTCAACTTCTCTTATAATGAAATCACCCCTACGTATGAGGACTTTGTGGCTCTTTGTGGTGCGAGAGGGACGGATAGGGTAGCCATGCCACAGTACCAAGTGCATTCAGAACTTCGGGTTTCCCAATTGCTAAGAATTTCTGTTGAAGAGGCTAGGGACTTGTTCTTGGGCGATGATGTCGATATCTGTGGGCTTCCCATGAGATTTATTAATAGCACGGTAGAGTCTGACACAGCTCTGGACTGTCTGGCCCTTTGTCTATTTGCCTAGATATTATTCCCACCTTACGTAGGAGTGGCTACGATGGGCTATCTTGACATGGTGGACCAGGCCCGTGCCAATCGCAGTATTATCCATTGTCTGTTTGGGGAGACTTTCCATGGTATTGGAGAGTTAGCCTCGGGAGCTCTCAAGATGACCAGAGGGAGTACCCGACTACTAACCTTGTGGTTGCATGAGAGATTACGGGCATTGGAGGAACCTGTCGGGCCAGTATCACCTTGGGCTTGTCAGAGTAGGCGAGTAAGGCAGGCATTTGTAGGGATGACCCGGCCTGCATGGGTGACATATCTGGCGCAGATAGGTATGGCTCAGATCAAATGGATGGTACCTCATGAGGGGATTATCAGAGCACGGTGGGCTCAGAGTGGTCTTTGCATGATTCGGGTTGCTGCCTTTAATGAGACCACTTATTACTATGCAGTGCGAGTGTGCCGTCAGTACAAGATGCCTCAGATTATACCTTCTTCATGGGATGAGATTTGCAGCCGGGTTAATGCCAAGATCCTTACTATGAACACCGGGGTTATAGTGCTTTTGGAGCGGTGTTGGTCTTATGCTCTCATGCCCAGCACTCTCAGTATACAACAACCTCGTGACATACTTCTGTCTCGGGAATACTTGGACTGGTACCAGACGACTTTAGGGGATATGAGACAGACTCTGAGACGCAGGGTTGTGATCCCTTAATTCTCGAGTAGATGCTTAAGGGAGGAGGAGACTCTACAACCCGAGGTGGAGACCAAGTTGGTTCAGCTAGCCCCTACCGAGAGGAAAAGAAGGAGAGAAGGCCCAAGGGAGGTGACTCAGTTGAGGAAGGCTTTATTTGAGGATCCCACTAGACAGGCTAGACGCGGACGAAAAGACAAGACACCGAAGAAGGAAGAGGAGGAGCAGGAGGAGGAGTGACTCCGAGTATCCAACCACAGCTGTTGCAGACACATAGGTTAGGTTTTAGTTTGTTTTAATTTATTTAAATTTCACAACAAGTTATTTATTCATAGGTTCTTTCGAGCTTAGACTCATCAAATAAATGTTAACGTGTAGTGACTTGTGGAAATAGAGATTTTTCTTTAGTTATAAACAGATTGTATGCTTTATTGAATTTGCTCAAACCAGATTTGGATTTATATTTATTTTTGAGACCGCACCTTTGAAGGCTGCCTATGTTCCCCTTTTACAAGTAGGGCTAAGGGGCTCAGGTCACCGTAGTTCATTTCTGATTGTAGAAAGGGAAGATAGAAGTGGGGAAGTAAAACGAATAATAATAATATTTTTTATTTTTTTTACAAGGGGATGGCCGTTGTAGAATACCGTTTGATGGAGAGTACCGCTGATGGAGAGTATCATTTGTGGAGAAGCACCATAGTGGTCAGTTGTAGAAGCGACGGAGCTTACGGATGTTGATTGGTTCCTTGAACTGATTGTCATCCAAATCTGCCTTTCTAACTGCACCTCCGGAGAAGATCTTTTGTACTACATAAGGACCAGTCCATGTCGGAGCCCACATACCCAAGAGGTTGAACTTGTTCGGGAGGCGTACTTTGAGCACCAAATCTCCTTCCTTAATGTCTACCAGTTTTACTTTCTTGTTAAAGGTGTCTGTGGTCCTTCTCTAATAAGCTCTAATGTGTTCCATGGCTTTGACTCTTCTTTCATCCAGAGTAGCCAATTGGTCGTAGCGACTGCGGAGCCCTTCTACTTCATTCACTTGATTTTTGAGAAATACCCTTAAAGATGGGACTTCTAGCTCGATGAGGAGCACAGCTTCTATGCCGTATGTAAGAGCATAGGGAGTTTCACCGGTAGCAGTTCGTACTGATGTTCTGTAGCCCAGAGTGCCAAAGGTAAATTGTCGGGCCAATCCCTTCCTCTTGTAGCCATTGTTCTGATGATCTGCTCGACAGTCTTGTTAGCTGCCTCTACAGCTCCATTAGTCTGGGGATAGTACGGGGAGGATTTCTTCCTTTCTATTCTGACTTCGGCGAGTAAGTGGGCTGTCTCTGCTTCGAAGTGACTACCATTGTCTGATATGATCAAGTTCGGGACACCATAACAGCACATGATGTTTTCTTTGATGAACTGTGCTACCTTCTTGGAATTTAACACTTTGTAAGATTGGGCCTCGACCCATTTGGTGAAGTATTCTACAGCCACTAGTACGAATTCATAACCGTTGCTTCCTGCGGGATGGATTTTGCCTATAATATCTATGCCCCATGATGCGAATGGCCAAGGAGTAGTCGTACTGTAGAGGTCGTGCGGCGGAATATGGTTCAAGTTGCAACATACTTGACATTTGTGGCATTTTCTGACTCATTGGATGCAATCTGTCTCCTTGTTGATCCAATAATAACCTAGGCGAGTGATCTTCTGTTGAAGCATTCTTGCATTCATATGCAGACCGCATAACCCATTATGTACCTCTTCCATGATGGTTTCGGCTTTCTTGCTTCCCACACATAAGAGTAAGATCCAGTCATAGTGCCTCTTATATAAAGCATTATCTAGTAGTACGAACTGTTCCGCTAGCCTCTTTAGTGCTTGTAGGCTCTTGCCTTTAACGTTTCCTTCGAAGGAAGTCTCCCCATGTTTAAGGAATTTGTAAATCTGCGCATACCATTGATCTTTGACTTCTTCTGACTGAGTCTGGATTTCACAACAATATGCAGGATTCTCCCTTTGGCCAACTCTGAAAGGCTTGACTGTGTAGATACCCCGGGAAACCACAACTTGGCTAGAGTGGTGAATTATCCTAGGATGTCTAACTTGTTTTAGATTGTTTAGAGTCGCCACCTATGTTTTGAGGAACATAAGAAAAACCTATTGATAAAAGCCTAAGTTTGATTACGAAACAAGATTCCTTGTTTGAGGTTCGGGGGTTAGATTACGAGATGGGAAGTACCGAAACACCCATCTCGTCGAACTAAAGTTGGTCTTGCTTGATCAAAATCTACATGAATGATTAACGTTCTTCTTCTTCTTCTTTAAATCATAAAAAGGGGTTTAAAATAGAGTTTGGAATGTAGGAGATAACTCCTTAACCGACCTCAATGAGATGAGGTGATCGTTAAAGTCATGTCCCAAAATGATTTGGGTGATTGCACTTTGATAATACAAAAAAGAAAGAGAAAAGAGATGAAGTTGAGAAGGGGAAAGAAATAGCTTTACCTAGACTTCGAACACTTCTTGTTGAATTACTTGGAGAAATCCTTTGGAAAATTCTTTAAAAGTAGGAAATTTGGTAAAGTCAAGGTCTTTCAGCCCTTTTTGGTCAAAGTTTTTGTGTAAACTTTTGTCTCTTTGAAAATGGAGGTAAAGGGAGGTTTTTATAGGTGAAAGAGGGATGTTTTTGGTGCCAAAACTCAGTCACCAAGAAATCCTTCCCGGGCAAAATCCTGTAAATTGAGCAAGGGATAGAATCCTGGCCAGAAATCTGTAACTGACGCCCAGAGGCGCGCGCTTCCTGCTTTGGGGGTGGGAGGCGCGCGCGTCTGGCTCTTCCTGTCGGAGGCGCGCGACTCAGAGAAGGCAATTTTGATAGAATGGACTAGAAAGTCAGCCCTGTTATTCAGTTTTGTCCCTGGACTTAACGAAGTCAGTCAGGAACTTAACGGAAGTGACAGAAACTAACGAGAAACACTTAAAATGGGGAGAAACACAAGATCAAATGTGCAATCGGGGTGAGCGGTCCAAGGCGGGGTGTCTACAAAGCCCCTCAGCGACGTGGATTGCAAAGCAAAACGCGTCGACGAAAGTTAAAAAACACCCGCCGAGGACATCACCAAGAAAAAAAGCAAAGACTCGATGAAAGCAGGAATTTGAAATTGCGAGAGATAGTGGTGCGCTCCCTGTGTGAGAGGATTTTGTTGATAGAGGGGGTGGCATGATCCGTTAGGTGAACCTGCCGGCTGAATATTTTGAATGAGGCCGTTAGTGAACCTTTTGAACGAGGCCGTTAGTGAACCGTTTGGAGAGGCCGTTAGTGAACCTTTGAATGAGGCCGTTGGTGAACCTTTGAGGAGGCCGTTAGTGAACCTTTGGAGAGGCCGTTGGTGAACCTTTGGAGAGGCCGTTGGTGAACCTTTGAGGAGGCCGTTGGTGAACCTTTGGAGAGGCCGTTAGTGAACCTTTGAGTTGGCCGTTAGTGAACCTTTGAGGAGGCCGTTAGTGAACCTTTGAGGAGGCCGTTAGTGAACCTTTGGAGAGGCCGTTAGTGAACCTTTGGAGAGGCCGTTAGTGAACCTTTGAGGAGGCCGTTAGTGAACCTTTGAGGAGGCCATTGGTGAACCTTTGAGGAGGCCGTTGGTGAACCTTTGAGGAGGCCGTTAGTGAACCTTTGGAGAGGCCGTTAGTGAACCTTTGAGGAGGCCGTTAGTGAACCTTTGAGGAGGCCGTTAGTGAACCTTTGTTGACGAATCTGTTAGTGAAATCCGTTGATGAGGTATTGCTTTGAAGTCTCGTGCCACTTGGAGTCACACTTGACTTTTTGAATTGTGGGGTGCGGTCACAGTTGACCGCGACCAGAAAAATATCCCTGCTGGGGATGAAATGTTGAGATTGACCCTTGAGGGGGGTATGTCACCCGTTACAGAACTTAGGGAGTTTGGAATCTGGAGAAGGACAACCTACTTTTGAGTCGGAGTTTCTATCCTACTTTCAATCTTTGACATGCCTTAAGGGCGGACCAGAAGAAGGTGTGCCCAACTGGGTGTCCGAGGACAGGGGCTGTGTCTTGATTTAAGCTGGAGATCTCTGACAAGGACTTTTCTTGAAGTGATCTAGACTTGGGAGGCGCACGCTTTCCTCTGTAGGCTTGGGATGCGCGCGCATTTCAGACCGCTGGCGGGTGGCGCGCGCGTCTGGGTGGCGGAATTCCGGGCTTAACATTTGCTGTCCAAAAGAACCCCAACAGCTATAATATTATCTTCTGTTTGACCACTTGATTCTCACAGCTCCTTTCTGCCATTTTTGAACATCATATTATTGCTTAACTTTGCTTGTGATCAACATTTTCCATGGCTTCCAATTCTTTTGCTCTTGATGCCAAGGTTGTTAGTGGGTATGAAAAGGACTTGGGAACTTTTGTGTATTCTTTCAAGACCCATCCCAAGAAGGCCTTCATTAAAGACTTTGGGTTCCGTATTCTTTTCACTTTACGGACGTTGAAGCCGGATTGGGATTTATTGAGAGCTGCCGCGGCTTTCTGGGATTGCGACAGCTATACCTTCAACTTTTCAGCTAATGAAATGGTGCCGACTGTTGATGATTTCGGGGCCATCCTCGGTATGCCTTTGGCCGGTCGGATTGCCGTCCCTAAATATCACCGTGGTGCCATTGACTCTTGGGTTGAGTCACTGAATCTCCCTGTTGAGGACGTGAGGAAGATGTTGCACGGTACTGTGATTGACATAACTGAGTTGCCGATGTTCTTCAGTTTACACTCGGAGGATCCGGTGGTTCAATCTTTCAAAAGGAATGACATGGCCGCTTGTCTCTTTAGTGAAGTACTGTTTGTTACACCCTTCGGGACTGCGGATGTGCAGTTGGCTGAGATTATTTTGCAAGCCAAGGAGCAACAATTTAGTATAATCCCTTTATTGTAGGGGAGACGTTGCACGGCCTTGATGAGTTACATAGGACGGACAAGATGTGTCGGGGAAGCTCTTTGCTCTTGACCATATGGCTCCGAGAACACTTCAAGAATTATTCCCCGGATGGTGATTTGTCTCCTTTTGCTGTTCATAGGAGGAAGTTATTGATCCGGGATTTATCTGAAGATGTTTGGAAGAAATTCTTTGCCTCTCGGGTAACCGTCGATATTGAGTGGTGCCCTCCTTCTTGGGGTCTTCGTCCTTTTGTGGAATGGACTCTTGGTTTTCAGCACGTGGTTGTACCCAGCTTGAGAAATTCGTCATTTTACCAGCCAGAGCGGGTTCTGCGGCAGTTTGGCGCCAACAGATAATTCCTTTTCCGAGGGACGGAAGGCTTCGTCCAGTTGCTTACATGGGTCCGGAATTCTCGAGTGAGCTTCAGTCGGCTTGGGGAGATGATCGCAACCGTTGGGCTTTTGCTCCTCTGCATCGGGGGAGTGTCTTCCTTCCCGAGATCTACTTGGATTATTTGTTTGGCACCCTTTACCGTGGCATCACTTGGGTCGATGTGCTTCGTGTCGAGTTGTTGGGAAAGGGTTTTGAGCCTAGCAGCGCTTTGAGATATAGGGAGGCTCCTGTTGATTCGAGTAACATTCTTGCTGACCTTTTTGGTACTCCTTTGGATGACTTTTATGCCAAGAGACGTGCCGCAACACAGAAGGTTTCGGTGCGTATTAGTGCTACTCCGTTATCCAAGAAGAAAAGGATTGAGAGACGATCGGGTGGTCCTTTGAAGGCTAAGAGAAAATTGGATTTTTCTTAGTACCCTAAGAGATTGCAATTAAATTAGACCACTTTTTAGGATTTAATGTTTTGATGTCTTTTGTTGCTCAATAAATCCATTGTAATGGCTTGAATAATTCATTGAATGAATAAAAATTACATCTTGTTATTTGAAGTGAATTGGGTGTTTTTTATATGTTTTAGACCGCACCCGAAGGTTGCTTACGTTCCTCCAGTTGGGAGGCTCAGGTCTCCGTAGTTCAAACAAACAAAGACCATTTTTTTTTTTTGTGCACCCTGTTTTTTGCCTAGACCGCCCTTTCGGGTTTTCAATCTAGCGGGCTTCTTTTTTTTGCACGTGCTCTAATTTTTGCCTAGGCCGCCCTTGCGGGTTTTCAACCTAGGGAGCGATTTTTTTTTTTTTTTATGGTCTTTGTTTATTAAGCATAGAACCTCTTGAGCTTGTCGAGGTTGACCTCCTTTGGCAGCTGTTCACCATCTAAATCCACGAGCCGGACTGCACCGCCGCTTAGTATCTTTTTGACCACGTACGGACCGATCCATCGGGGTCCCCATTTCCCCAAGGGGTTCATGGCGTTAGGAGGATGTTGTCTTAAGACCAAATCTCCCACATTGATGTTTCGAGGCTTTACCTTTTTGTTGAAATCTCTTGCCATCCTTTGCTGATACGCCCTTGTGCGTTCGAGTGCTCTTAGCCTTTTCTCATCGAGTAAGGCTAGCTGTTCGTATCGACTTTCCATCCAGTCGACCTCATTGACTTGATTCTCGGGGAGGACCCGTAGAGATGGGACTTCAAGTTCGATTGGGAGTACGGCTTCAGAACCATAGACTAACGCATAAGGAGTTTCTCCTGTTGCTGACCGTATTGATGTGCGGTAGCCCCACAATGCCAATGGTAGCTTCTCGGGCCAATCCCTTCCTGTTGACGCCATTTTCTTGACGATGGTCTCGATGGCCTTATTTGCTGCTTCAACCGCGCCGTTTGCTTGGGGACGGTAAGGAGATGACTTGTGCTTGGTGATCTTGTATTCTACCAAAAGTGCATCCATTTCCTTCTCAAAGTGAGAGCCGTTGTCGGAAATGATTTCATGAGGCACGCCGTATTGGCACATGATATTAATCTTTACAAATTCAGCCACTTTCTTGGCGTTGAGGGTCTAATAGGCTTGTGCTTCGACCCACTTTGTGAAGTAATCGACGGCCACTAGGACGAATGACTGCCCATTGCTTCCGGCAGGATGGACTTTACCGATGATGTCTATCCCCCA
This sequence comes from Campanula takesimana, assembly GCA_026119855.1. Classification (NCBI taxonomy): domain Eukaryota; kingdom Viridiplantae; phylum Streptophyta; class Magnoliopsida; order Asterales; family Campanulaceae; genus Campanula; species Campanula takesimana. The sequence continues at coordinate 69,910 of JAOWBW010000305.1, forward strand.
ACAAGAGAAAGGCCAAGGTGTGACCATGTTGTAAAGTTGCAAGGGTGGAGCATGTTGCAGATTAGCATGGAATTGGCACTTAGCACACCTTTTGACTTTCTCGATACAGTCTCGTTCTATAGTGTCCCAATAGTAACCAATGCGGAGTATCTTCTTGACTAGCATAAACCCATTCATGTGGGGTCCACACTCTCCTTCGTGCACTTCACACATTATCTCTTGAGCTTCGGTTTCATTGGCGCATAAGAGATTGATCCCGTCGTGGTGCCTTTTGTAGACTCGGTCTCCAATCAGTACGTACCGAGAGGCTAGCCATTGCAGAGCTGCTTGAGACTTCTTATTGCTATTCTCGGGATAAATGCCATCTTTGAGGAAATTCATGATGTCCGAATACCACGGGGAGTTTGTTTGAACCTCTTCGATCTCGATACTCATGCAGTACGCCGGACTGTTCCTTCGGGCAATTTTGAAAGGCTTCACCATTTTCCCTTTGGGCATTTCGACTAATGAAGCTATAGTGGCCAGTGCATCGGCGAAGCGATTTTTATCCCTTGGCAGGTAGTTGAAAGTGATCTCTTGGAATTGTTCAACCAATTCTTCAAGGTGCTGACCATACTGTTGGAGGGTCGGGTCTTGGATTCGCCATTTACCCGACTGCTGATTGATAAGGAGCAAAGAGTCGCCGAATACTTCTAGTTCCGTGACGTTTCTTTCGAGAGCTGCTTCGAGCCCTGCTATGCATGCTTCATACTCGGCAATGTTGTTGGTAGCTTCGAATTCCAGACGGACGGCAATGGGAGTGTAGATATCTTTTGGATCGACAAGCAATACTTCTATACCAAAACCGTTCTTATTGGCGGCGCCATCGAAAAAAAGTTGCCACTTATTTTCCTCGGTCATAGTACAAATTAAATGCTCTTCGGGGAACTGTACGTCTTCCCCCTTCACTTCGTCACACGGCAATTCAACAAGTTGGTCACTGAACACTTTCCCCCTGACGGATTTTAGTGTGACGTAAGTGATATCATAGCCGGCGAGCATGAAGTACCATTTGGCTATTCTTGTTGACATGAAAGGCTTCTCGAAGATGTAGCGGAGCGGGTCCACCTTTGCTACTAGCTTGATCGGAAAAGCTTCCATATAGTGTTTGAGCTTTTGAGTGACCCAAACCAATGCTGCACATGACTTCTCTAAGACAGAGTAGTTCTTTTCGCCTCCTTGGAATCGGCGACTGACAAAATAAATGGCATTCTCCTTTGTGGACTCTCGTTGCTCTTGTGCTAACATAGCCCCTAGGGCTTCATCATTGACAGTGAGATAGAGCAAAAGAGGCTTCTCCTTGTGGGGCGGAACTAGAACAGGAGGGCACGTCAAGGAATGCTTCACTTGGTCGAAGGCTTCTTGGCACGCGTCGTTCCATTCTAGAGCCACATTCTTCTTGAGTAGCTTGAAGATTGGCTCGCACATGGAAGTGAGTTGGTGCACAAACCGACTGATGTATTGCAGTCTGCCCATGAAACCTTTGATCTCTTTCTGGGTCTTTGGAGGAGGCATGTCAATGATTGCCTTGATTTTGGAGGGGTCTACTTCAATTCCCCTTTCAGTGACCATATAACCAAGGACTTTGCCTCGGATAACCCTGAACGTGCACTTTGCAGGGTTGAGCCTCATCTTGTGTTGACGAAGCTTTTCGAAGAACTTGCGGAGATCGATTAAATGTTGACCATCGGTCCCTTTGGAGTGAATGATCATGTCGTCCACATAGACCTCGATTTCTTTGTGAATCATATCGTGGAACAAGTCTGTCACGGCTCTTTGGTAGGAAGCCCCAGCGTTTCTTAACCCGAATGGCATGACTGTGTAGCAAAAGGTACCCCACGGTGTTGTGAAGGCTGTCTTATGTTGATCTTCCTCGGCCATGAGAATCTGATTGTACCCAGCAAACCCATCCACGAATGAGCAAACCTCGTAGGCAGCAGTGGAGTCGACCAGCATGTCGATATTAGGGAGTGGAAAATCATCCTTTGGGGAAGCTTTGTCAAATCCCAGAAGTCCACACAAACTCGAACCTTGCCGTTTGCCTTTCTGACTATCACAATGTTGGCTAACCATGTCGGATACTCGATAACCTTGATGAAACCCACACTGAGGAGCTTCTCAATCTCTTCTTTGACTTGCAGAGACCATTCTGGCTTGATCTTTCTGAGCTTCTGCTTTACTGGCTTGGCATCTTCTCTGATCGGAATTCTGTGCTCCGCTACCTTTCTGTCCAAACCCGGCATGTCTTTGTATGACCATGCGAACACATCCACGAACTCCCGTAGTAGTGCAGTCAATCTGTCTCTGTCGTCCCCCTTGAAGAAGCTTCCGATCTTAGTTTCTCTTGGCTCTTCTTCGGTACCCAGATTAACAACATGCAATTCTTCGTCAGCCTCTGGACCATTTTCACCACGACTATGGACTTTTTGAGCAAGTTCATTTAAGTATGTTGTGTTTTCGTGGTCTATTTCATCATAATTTGAATCGTTATTAACTTGTTCATTGAGTTCATTATTAGTTAATTCATCATTTATGATGTTTGCAATCTCAGGGTACTCAGAAATATCAAATTTTTCATTAGCAAAGAAAGGAAACACACGCTCGGCTATGGCCTCCATATCCTCTTGGGTGAGGGTATTAGAGACACTCTCGGATACCACGGGCCCTTTCATTGAATACCAATTGTTGATCGGCTCGAAGCTTGGCGGGATCTCACTGATAGTCTCGTTCATGGTGACGGTGCCATGGATGGCATTGACTTGGCATTCATTCATTATGGCAAGCTCTTCGAACATGGAGGCTAAATCTGTCAGTTCTTCCCCCACGGTGATTTCTGTCTCGGACTCTATAGTCACCTTCCTTCCCCACCATTCACGGGGCGACATGGGAGTTGGTTCCCTTTCGGATTTCTGGATCTCACAATCGGAGAAGATTTCGAGACCGGGCTTTTTGACACCCTTATTGTTAACCCATGGCTCGGGAAAGATCATGTATGGAACGTCTTCCCCTTGGCGGACAAAATAGCCATTCAACGTCTTGTGGTAAGGCCTTAGATTAGGGACCTCATAACGACGGCCTTCTTTACGAGCTCGGGCCTTTTCATTCTTGATCGCTTGCTCTTGTTTCAAGTCTTCTCTGGAAGGCTCGTACCCCAAACCGAATGTGTTCTTGACAAATGGGACTTGCACAGGATGTAGGATTCCTTGTTGATATTTCCTTAGGCCTAAACCAGGGAAGTAGTCCATATTCCTCATCATGCGGAGGACTTTGTAATTGTTGGGGGTCCATGATCCGTTTCCCCCTTCTTTGTCAATGGCGTTGATTGAGACGCCGGAGAGAGTGGAGTCTGGTAAACCATGCTGAACTTGGTGGACGGGCTCACCTTTTCTATGGATAGTGACGTTTTCGGCCATGACGGTCACTATTTCATCACCATTTCGGATCTTGACACATTGATGGAGAGTTGACGGGACGGCATTAGAACTGTGATTCCATGGTCGACCCAAAAGCAAGTTGAACGAGGCCGAGATGTCAAGCACTTGGAATGGAACGGACATGACCATGCTCCCAAACTCAATGTCTATTTCGATCATGCCCATGACTGTACGGGCGGTGCTGTCATAACCTCAGATTATTTGAGTAGAAGGCTTCAAATCGGAATCCTTAAGCCCCAGTATGCCCATGATTCTGCTAGGCATGAGGTTGAGTGCGGAACCACCGTCCACTAAGACTCTTGAGATGGGCCTCCCCCTTCCTCGTACCTTGAGGTAAATAGCCTCGTTGTGGTCGGAACCAAATTGTGGAAGGTCCATATCGGTAAAGGTGATGACGTTGCCGAAATGAATGTGACCGATCGTTGCCGTGAGGTCCTCGGGAGTAGTATCGGGAGAAACTGATGTATCATCGAGATTGCGGATGACAAGATCTCGGTGTTTCTTTGAGGATGCAATGAGGTCCCAAATAGAGATGTTGGCTTGAGTTTTCTTGAGTTCGACAAGTAGAGGATCTTCGGGAGTGTCGCGAGCTTGCGGCCTTTGAGAAGAGGAGCTTGGTGCGGAAGTGGAAGGGTTGCTTGCTATGACTCGACCGGATCGAGTTAGCATGTTGACGTTCCCATCTTGCTTATTTTTCCTATTCTCTAGTACTTCCCTCATTACCTCATCGTAAGTTACAACATAACAAGAATTGTCAAGTTTATTCATAACATAGGGGCCCCCATTCACAATTGGGGTTGAATGGGTGGTCCCCTCGAGTTCTCCTATCTCTATTACATTGACATGTACGCCATTAGTCACTACAAATTCTTTCTTGTCTATGAGATCTTGAATGACATTGCGGAGAACGAAGCATTCCTCGATGGTGTGGCCACTATATTGGTGGTAGCCACAATATTTGTGGTGAGCATGATTGGGGTGGACCGTCTTGGGTTGGTACCCTTGTACGGGTGTGACTTGAACCTTTGCTTTGAGGACTTCGAACACTTCGGTTTGAGTCATGCCTTGGAGAGGCGTGTAGACACGGTAATTTCGAGACTTCTTCCCTTGAGGTGGAGGAACCTTTTTGTAATTCCCCTTATCGATAGTGACGGCGTTGACCGAGGCCTTTTTTGTGGAGTTGGAAGTGGCCTTGTAGCGGTAGCTAGGAGCACTTTTCTTCACTTCTTTGAGCAACTCGTCCATTCGTACCCCCGCCTCATACATTTGGGAGAAATCCGCATAGCAAGCCCCACTTAGGTGGGTGCGGAGATCAATTTTGAGACATTTGAGAAAGATGTCCATTTGGTCCTTGGTATTTGGCCTTTCCACAATCTCGGAGAGTTTATCATTCCATCTCCTTGTGAAGTCGATGAAGGACTCGTGGTTTCGTTGAGTAGTGTTCTCTAGCTCTTTCCTTGTGGGCCGGTGAGTGGTGTTTCCTTGGTTCTTGAAGGCAAGCATGGCGGAGTCCCAATCAAGACGGACAGTGAGAGGGAGAGTAGCATACCAATCTTTAGCTGCCCCCTCGAGAGTGAGTGGAAAGCATTGAGCCATCACCTTGGGGGAGACCTTCTTCGGAACCATTGCCCAAATATAAGTCTCAATGTGAGCCATAGGACAAGAGTTGCCCTTGAATTTGCTTATGTCGGGCATCTTGAACTTATCAGGAAGAGCGGCCATAGTACTCATGAGGATGGATGATTGATAAAGGCTTGTGTCGGAGCCTTTCCCCATGTTGAGCCCATTGAATTTTTTGTCGATGTAGGCCATGATAGAATCCACCTTTTTGGGCTCATTGTTCTCAGAACTCGGCTCTCCCACTCTCTTGGTACGGGTGTTGACATAAGGACTTTTGAACAAACCCTCGGTCCATTCAGATTCGTCATCGTTATTCTTGTTCTTCCCCTTGGCAAGATTAGTGAGCTTTTCTTTCATTAGCTCCATCTAGGCCTCGTGGGCCTCCCTTTGGCTGTCGAGGTGGGATTGCCAAATGTCGTCTTTTCTTTGTGCCTCCTTATTAAGGGTGGATACTTGCTCTTGGAGGAGTTGGACCATGGTTGAAAGCTGTTCGAGAGACATGGTGTTGCTGCTGCCGGTCATGGTTGATGTAGGAGCTGTTGGAGTGAGCTCTTCACGGACTAACCGATTTACCGAATCCCAGTAGACTCTGTAAGTACCAATTGAACCTATATTGCAGAAGAGGCCCTTGTCAGTCTTGAGTAACACTTGCGGTCCACGAAGAGGCTTAGAACACACAGTTGGGCACACGACTCGAACCACATAAGAAAAGACTCTTTTTTTTATAAGTCGGAGGGAATGGATCCCTTTTGGGGTTTCTAAGAAAATAATGGAATCGTCACACTAGTATATAGACCATCTCGCGGTCCCATATACTCATCGGATTCCATCGCGTTTGTGAATCCTACATGTATCGGGATTAAACTAAATTAATGTAGTAAAGCATACATGCGGGGACGGATTTTTATTTTCGTCCAAAAATAACCACTTTTGGGGACGGATTTTATTGCGTCTGTTTCAACAAGTTGGCATGTATGATTTGAAGACATTAGTTTAGGGAAATCTCGGTACATGGAAACCGACTTGAGTCACAGAGTGTTAGACCCTAACTAGAATTGTGTGGCTTGTGCTCGGCTTGAATATGAGGCTCAAAGGTCACCCCCGGCATGTAGTCTTGAACTACGCCACGGGCTGAGGTTGACCGCTTCGAAAGAGTCAAGGTCGGGTGGAGCTTGAAACTTTCTAGGACGGGCCTCGACGGGTTTGGGGTTAAACTTGTGCGACTCGATAGTGAGCAGTTCATAGGAATATGTGCATGTAGTGTGAGGTCTAACAAGTGACAAAATATTTTTTTTATATTTTTAAAAAAAATAAAAAAAAACAAATAAGCACATAATTACAACTTTCGAATCACCCGTGTGACTGATAAAATAAAACACAAAATTAAAACAGTCCGAAGTTCAGAATAACAACTGATGCAGGCAACTGTGCCCACACCCCCATCACACTGCTCTGTTCTGAGACCTGTTTCTGTTTTGGGAACCAACCCAGAAGCGTGCGCCTCTGAGTGTTGATACGAGACGCGCGCGCCTGGCGCGATGCTATAGGGAGGCGCACGCTTCTGGGCACACCTGTCAGATTGTCAGATTTTGGACTCAGGGGATTGTCCTGGTCCTATGTGTATATTGTAACCCCTGCAGAAATGATTAGTGGAGAATAGCAAAAGAAGAAGATGAAGAGCATGAAGAAGCGGGCGATTCTGGTCCTTGATGCGGGATGCGCGCGCCTTAGGCTGAAGAGGCCAGAAGCGCGCGCCTCCCCCATCAGGAGTCAGAATGCCCAGAAAAGAGGTAGATTTTGATCATAATGCAAGTTTAACCCTCAAAAGTCCCCCAGCGGAGTCGCCACTGTAGATACCCCGGGAAACCACAACTTGGCTAGAGCGGTGAATTATCCTAGGATGTCTAACTTGTTTTAGATTGTTTAGAGTCGCCACCTATGTTTTGAGGAACATAAGAAAAACCTATTGATAATAGCCTAAGTTTGATTACGAAAACAGAGATTCCTTGTTTTGAGGTTCGGGGGTTAGATTACGAGATGGGAAGTACCGAAACACCCATCTCGCCCAACTAAAGTTGGTCTTGCTTGATCAAAATCTACATGAATGATAAACGTTCTTCTTCTTCTTCTTCTTTAAATCATAAAAAGGGGTTTAAAATAGAGTTTGGAATGTAGGAGATAACTCTTTAACAGACCTCAATGAGATGAGGTGATCGTTAAAGTCATGTCCCAAAATGATTTGGGTGATTGCACTTTGATAATACAAAAAAGAAAGAGAAAAGAGATGAAGTTGAGAAGGGGAAAGAAATAGCTTTACCTAGACTTCAAGAGACTTCGAACACTTCTTGTTAAATTACTTGGAGAAATCCTTTGGAAAATGCTTTAAAAGTAGGAAATTTGGTAAAGTCAAGGTCTTTCTGCCCTTTTTGGTCAAAGTTTTTGTGTAAATTTTCGTCTCTTTGAAAATGGAGGTAAAGGGAGGTTTTTATAGGTGAAAGAGGGATGTTTTTGGTGCCAAAACTCAGTCACCAAGAAATCCTTCCCGGGCAAAATCCTGTAAATTGAGCAAGGGAGAGAATCCTGGCCAGAAATCTGTAACTGACGCCCAGAGGCGCGCGCTTCCTGCTTTGGGGGCGGGAGGCACGCGCGTCTGGCTCCTCCTGTCGGAGGCGCGCGACTCAGAGAAGGCAATTTTGACAGAATGGACTAGAAAGTCAGCCCTGTTATTCAGTTTAGTCCCTGGACTTAACGAAGTCAGTCAGGAACTTAACGGAAGTGACATAAACTAACGAGAAACACTTAAAATGGGGAGAAACACAAGATCAAATGTGCAATCGGGGTGAGCGGTCCAAGGTGGGGTGTCTACAGACTGACCTCCCTTCAGGGATTTCTACCATAGATGACAGGGTGGCGAGTGCGTCGGCGAATCTGTGACTTCTCGAAATTGTCTGGTTTATCATCAGAGCCGAATCGCCGTATACTTCTAACTCTTTTACATTCCGTTCTATGGCTTCTTCTAAACCCGCTATGCATGCTTCGTATTCAGCAGCATTTTTGGTAGTTGTGAAGTTTAACTTTATTGCTATTGGAGTGTGTTCGTCTTTGGGATCGACTAGAAGAATCCCCACTCCGTTGCCTCTTTTGTTTGCGGCCCCGTCAAAGAATAACTGCCACTTGTCTATGGCCTCCATTGCGAAAATACCATCATCTGGAAATTCGGGGTCCGATCCTCATTCTTCGGTGCTTGGAGAATCTGCTAACTGATCTGCCATATATCTCCCTTTAACTGCCTTTATTGGAACATACGTGATTTCGAACTCTCCCAGAAATACTGACCAATTGGCGACTCTCATGGATATTGATGGTTTATCAAACAAGTACTTGATTGGGTCAATTATTTATACTAGCCATATGGGATGAGATACCATGTAATGCTTGAGTTTGGAGACTACCCATACCAGTCCAGTGCATGTCTTTTCTAATGCTGAATAGTTGAGCTCACTACCTTGTAGCTTCCAACTGACAAAGTATATGGCGTTTTCTATTCGAGAGTCCTTGGCTTCCTGTGCTAGCATAGCTCCAATGGCGGTGTCTGTTACCATTAAGTATAGCAGTAGTGGTTTCTCCTTGTGTGGCGGATGTAGGATTGGGGTATTCACCAAGTACCTTTTAATCTGCTCGAAGGCCTCTTGGCAATCGTGGTTCCATTCAACATTGGCAGTCTTCTTTATTAGCATGAAGATCGGCTCACAAACTGTAGTCAACTGATTGATGAAGCGACTGAGGTATTGTAGTCTTCCCATGAATGCTTTGACCTCAGTTTCTGTACGGGGTGGCTTCATATCCATAATTTCTTGAATCTTCCTCGGGTCGGCTTCTATTCCACGTTCCGTGACCATGTAACCCAGAACATTTCCTTGAACAACCCCAATAGTACACTTAGCAGGGTTTAGGCGCATAGAGTGTTCCCTCAGTCTGTTGAAGAATTTCCGTAAGTCGATTAGGTGTTAACCGTCAGAACCTTTGGAGTGTATAATCATGTCATCTATGTATTCCTCGATCTCCTTATGAATCATGTCATGAAATAAGGCAGTCACGGCACGTTGGTAAGTATCCCCAGGATTCCTAAGTCCAAACGGAATTACGGTGTAGCAATACGTACCCCACGGAGTAGTGAAAGCAGTCTTTTTTTGGTCTTCTTTAGCCATCTTGATCTGATTGTACCCAGTAAAACAATCCACAAATGACTTGACCTCGTAGTTAGCTGTTGGATCTACTAACATGTCGATGTTAGGAAGCGGAAAATCATCCTTAGAACTTGCTTTGTTAAGATCACAGAAATCCACACAAACTCTGACTTTTCCATTGGCCTTCTTTACTGTAACGATGTTTGATAACCACGTCGGATACTCAATCAGCCTTATGAAACCCACTCTGAGTAGCTTCTCTATTTCTTCTTTCACTTGCAGAGACCATTCTGGCTTGATGCAGTGAAGTTCTGTTTTACCGGCTTAGCGTCTGGTGCTATCGGAATTATGTGCTCTACGATGGAGTTGTCCAGCCCCGGCATATCCTTATAAGACCATGCAAATACGTCAACATACTCCTTGAGCAGCCCAATCAGTGCTTCGCGTTCTTCGCCTTGAAAGAAGCTCCCAATCTGCGTTTCCTTTGGCTTGTCGTCTGTCCCCAAATTCACACATGTTAACACCTCATCGGTAGTTTGAGCTCGATTTTCCCTTTGATTAATAACTATTTGTATATCATTAGGTTGATTAGTTAATTTATCATTTATAAGAGCGGCTATAGAGGGATACTCGGAAAGATTGAGGTTTTCATTTAGTACAAAAGGAAAGATGGCGTTAGCGACCATTTCATAGTCTTCCGACGTGAGGTCGTTAGACTTGGAAGAAGACTCGAATTCATAGGTAAAGACATCGGTCCTAGACGACCTAGACGACTTTGGTGAACTGACAGGAGACTCGATAGGGGAGGTTAAAGGGGGAGCATTCAGTCCAAGTTCCTCGATCATGAAGTCTGTCGTTGCTATAGGTCTGCCATATGTGCACCAATTCTTCAATTTACCAACCATTGGTGAGACCAATGTTCTTGGATCAACATTATCAGTCTGGTCTTCGATCATGGATACGAGGTTTCCGGAGGATGAGGAGTATGCCGTATTTGGAGAGAGAACATTTAATGACAGAGAGTAGTAATGAAAGTCACTATCATTGATAACTTCTAAAGTACAATCTGAGTCAACATCAGGTGCCTCGCCATCTACCATAGCCATTTCGGTCAAATTGGCGAGGTCTACCTCATTTCTAGTTCTAACAAAATCAACTCTAGGGTCCTCTACTTGACCATCATGTATGAGTTCTTGAATAACATGTTTTAGAGCGAAGCAATCTTCGATATCGTGGCCAGTACCTTTGTGGTAGTCGCATGCTTTTTCTGGATTGTTGCCCGGGTGGGGGCGATATCCTTCCAATGGCTGAATCATCTTCATTGATAATAAACCGTTGTACATAAGATCCATGGTAATCTGTAGTTGTGCGAAGGCGTCCTCCATCTCTAAGAGACTTATTTTATCGGTATCGATCATGTTCACGCCTCTGTTGTTTGGGAGCGGGTTTGCTACGGTGTTTGACCTTTAGGCTTCTCGATCTTTCCACCGGCTATGAGCTTTTGGATGACACGCTTGAGCTGCATTCAGTCGTCGGTGGTGTGGCCAATGTACTTGTGGTACTTGAAGAACTTAGTTGCATTAAGATTAACCTTTCTGTTTAACGGTTCAAAGTTCTCAATCGGTTTGATCAAACCTTTCTTCATCAACACTTCAAACACTCGGCTAGTAGGCATGCTGAAGTCATCGAAGTGATCTTCTTTTCGGGGAAAGTTGCTTGTAACTGCTTGGACATCAAAGGCGGAGTTGTCTTAGACCATGCTCACTTGACCGACGACCTCTTTAGATTTAGGAGCGGTACTTGTCGGAGCTTTGTAGTTGAAAGAGGTGTTTCCTGTTTTGGCTGCTTCTTTAACAACACCATTAATGCCGGCTTCATGTCTGACCCCAGCATCAACCATTTCCCGCAGATCGGGAAAGTAACCATTGCCAATCGCCACCCTAAGCTCAGGCAACAAGCACTTGTAGAAGATTTGCTTTTGTTACTTTTCCATAGGAGGGTATTGTACCTCTGCTAACTTGTGGTTCCACCTCTTGTAGAAGTCGTAGATAGGCTCGCTGGGCCTCTACATGGTGTTCTCTAGGTCAGTACGGTTGACATGCCAGTCAAGGTTTGACTAGTACTTCTCATAGAAGGTAGTGGTGATCTGATCCCACGTCTCTCGTTCGGAGGGATCCAAACTCAAGAACCAGCAGAGAGAAATTCCGTCCAAGGTGGTGTGGAAGACTCGAGCCATCTGCTCGTTGGTGCAGTCACGGGCTCTCATGGCTAGCACATAGCTGTTGAGATGAGTCTTGGGACATGTAATACCATGGAATGTAGAGACCTTCGGCATCTTGAAGTCTCTAGGTAGAGCACCCACATTGCATGGGTCGATGGTTTTGACTATCGGAGCGGATTTCTTAGAGACCGTGTCGGAGAGCTTGCAAATCTGTTCTTGCATAGCAACCGCTAGAGGGTGATTGGAGAAATCAGAGATACCATAGACTTGAGTAGCAGGAGGAGCAGTAGAGACTATAGGTATGCAGGCACCGATGTTCAATGGTAGTGCAGGCGGTGGTAACTTGGTAGAGGACAAGTAACTACCCATCAATTCTGGTGACGGCTCATACGGACCCTTGCTGGAGGTTGCTTTAGTACCGAAATCAGGAGGAGGGACCCTTTGATAGTTGGGCACCTTGAGAGGGATAGCATCATCATTGGCGGGGTAAGTCATAGGCACTGTTTCGTCTTCGACCAAAATAGCTTCTCCATTGTGGAAACTAGCTGCCACACCCTTCTTCTTCATCTCAGTATGAAGATGATCTTTGAGCTCTTGGTTGAGCCTTTATGGAGACTTGCTTCGATCCTCAAGTTTGAAGATCTGCAGCATGAGGTTGGTGAAGAAAGCATGGAGAGGTGGCGGAATGCCTGAGGGCTTGATGCTGGCAGCGATATCTGGATCGGCAGAGGCAGCGGAGACTGGTGGAGTAGACACGTTAAGAGTAGTAGGCTCTGATGATGATAGAGACATCGTTGGTGCAGAGACTAAAGACTGAGCTTGCGGAAGGCCTGAACGTTGAAGATGACCACCGGAACGGACCCAAACTTGCTTCTCTATAGAGGTAGTGGACGAGAGGTTTAGGACGGGACAAGGCTCATGCAATGTATTTTGTTATTTACAAAACAATACATTATTAGTCCTAATGGTTGGAAGGGGTACCCCTTTTTGGGTTACTATATACAAACCAAGAGATTGACACGGTTTCCAAGGCTCTGATCAATCTAGACTCTGGAGAATGCTTAGATAACGTCTATCTTCGATCCCTCATCCGATCAGTCGAGAATATCTTCTTATCTGGGCTTTTCAGGAAATTCCGGATAAATCCTGTGCATCTTGTAAATACATGGGAGGTCCCTGTGCGTTCTAGAATGCCTAATAACTCATTTTCAGGTTGGGTACTAACAGTGACCCCATAGGGTTATATTTTTTTGGCAATGAGTCCAACCAAGGTCAAACTCATAAATCATGAGCGGACTCTAGCAAGCCATCATGACTACCCAATTAATATAAATTAACGAAGTTCGTTTATCCTCATAGAACATAACACAATCCTTTTGTCACGCGATATCATATTGAACATAAGTCATGGTCCACGTCAACTTATATTGTTCAATGCTTTCTCGATCCCGAGTAGATTGATATGAGCAAATGACATTGATCACATCAATTCATTTGAGTGTGGCCACGCATTTCATCAATCTCACTCTTCGAGTGGTCCAAGCACATATCGCTCTTGAGGGAGGGACAAATTCCATCTTGACTTATCGTTCTTCCCTACAAGAATCCGATCATGTCAGTCATAGCCTTTATGACTACCTGGTTAAGGGTAGCGGTTGACTATGTCAAACATAATGTTTATCATGTGGAAGACTATGATAATCTGAAGTCTAAGAATATCAAATGATATAACTATATGAGATTTAATTATGACATTTGAACATGGCATAAATCTCGTAGGTGGGTCAAGTCCAGTACTTGTTCACCAACAAGCACCAATAAGTTTAATTTGTATCATATACACATGAACATCGCATGATCATCAATTAAACTTAAACTAGTTCTTCATAAGTACTAGGGACGGGGATTATTATAATAAACATGTAAAATAAATAATAATCCAAGGTTGCTATCTCCATAACAAATGAAAACATGACACAATATAAGGCATTTCTTAAGGGCCTAGGGCATAATCTCCAACAATCTCCTACTTGCACTAGACCCAATCAACACGTATCGAATACCATTGAGCTTAGCTTATGACCATCATAACAGCATGTGGAGAATCTTATGTAGGAAGATTATCCTTGTTATCATCATAAGGTATTTTTCATATTTTGACATCTCCCATATCAGCGATTTCTCGTAGAGATGGATAAGTCTGAGTGCGTGTTTAGATCATGGATGAGCCTTTGGAACCTTAACTTGTGTAATAACCATTATTTCACAATAAAGTTCCATAGGATTAGTAGTACTAGAAACTATTTCTAGTTTTACTAATAATATATATATTCAAACAACTCCCTTAGTTACAACTCTTGTAACTAAATACTCAATTTTATTCGTAGAATTGTTTATAGTGTATTTGCTTGGAACTATTCCAACTAATAGCACTTACTTTAAACATATGTCCATACAGCGATCTTTAATTATCCTTGTCGATTTGGAAGCATGCATCTTTGTAACAATTTACTAGATCATCTTCCATGTCAACAACCATCAAGAATGCATCCTTAGTTCTTCTCAAGTACATAAGTATATTCTTGACCATTATCTAGTGACTTTCACTAGGATATGATTAGTTTGTTCTCATCATACTCCAATTATATGAGTTATCACGTCTAAGTACATAATATGACATACATGATAGATCCAATTGCCGAAGCATACGAAATCTTAATCATGTATTCTTGCTCATTAGTCTTCCACTAAGACTAAGTCTTGCCAAGAACACTGTCATTAGAGAACCTTGCAAGTTCTTCTCCAAAAGTCTTGCATACTGAATAATTTAGTTCTTTGTTTTTATAAGTACTTTGACACAAACCAATCAACTTCCAAGATTTATATAGATAGATATTAATTCCAAGGATGTAAGCGGTTTCTTCCTAAGTCTTTCATTAAGAAACTCTTTCAAAATGATTTATATGTCAACTACATATATAAGACTAGGAATAAGACTATGCTCCCACTAATTTTCTAGCAAACACAATTCTCATCTTTGATGAATTTCAAACGATTTTAACACTTCATCAAAATGATTGTTTCAACTCCAAGAAGCTTGCTTCAATCCATCACATGGATTTCCGCAACTTACATACTTTATTAGAATTTTCTAGACTGTCAAAACCTTTAGGTTGTATCCAATACATCCTTAAGTGAGTTCCCGTTATGGAACACTGTTTTGATATCCATTTGTCAAATATCATATTCCGAATATAAAGATATGACAATGAGAATTCTAATATGACAACGAGTGAGAAAGTTTTATCATAGTCGAAATATGAGTCAACCTTTTTCACATTTTATCTTGCTTAATTAGTATGTTCCTTGCTACCCATGTTAGTTTTCTCCAAGAAAACTTAATTCCATCCTTTCGATTTTACACCTTAGGCTAGAATGATCAAGTTCCAAACTTGATTATACTACATGGATTGCCTTTTAGATTTTATGACTCCAAGCCATTAATCTAAATATGGAGCGGACTTTGCATTTTGATAGGTGGTAAATATATCATTCTCAATGAACTTTACCTCAATACTTTCTATTACGAGAAATCCAATATTTCTTGTTAAAGATTGAACGAATTTTCACAACTCCTTGCGAAAGTTTGTTCAACTTCCATCTATTTTAAGGTTAAATGTTATTTTCTAGGTCTCGAACCATTCGAGATATATTTTACTCCCACTGGTTCTTTTAGAGATAAACAATTTATCTAAAAAAGTACCATTGCCAACAAACAATTTGTTTTTTAGAAGTAAAATAATATCCTCAAGTTTCCTTAGGATATCCCATGAAAATACATTTATTAGATTTAAGTGTGATCTTGACATAGACAAGTCTTTTCGCAAAAGTCTCACAATCTCAAATCTTCATGAAAGACAAACCAAGTTTTCTTTCATTCCATATCATATATGGTACCTTTGAACCTATTTTGATGGAACTCAAATTAGTGTAATTATAGCGGTTTCTAATGTATAACCCTAATATAAATAATGGAAGATCAATTTTACTTTATCATCTAATGAACCATATCCAATAAGGTTCTATACCTCCATGTAGACACATCATTCCAAAATGGTGTTCTTCATGGAGTTAATTTGTGAAACAATTTCACAACCTTAAAGATGATTGTCAAATTCTTTGTTCAAATATTCATCATCACGATCGAATCGGAATCTTTGAATAGTTTTGCCAAGTAGTACCAAAAACTTCTTTTAGCATTGCTACTTAATGCACCGTATACATCAACATGTATTAGGTCAAAACAATAATGCTTTAAGAGTTTAATTATTTCTGACTTTGTCCTTGAAATTTATTTTCAGGAAACATGGTTTTTGAAACCTGCCATCTTACAAACAAATTCAATCCAAAATAATTTTGAAATTGACATTTAATTTCAAGAAGCACGATTTCTAAAACCAGCCATCTGAAAATTAAATTCAACTTAAAATATTTATCATATGAAGCGGTAGTCTCACTACCATTCCCTTTCTTTGATCATCCAGAATTTTGATTGCAATTTTAAATGGTCAATCCAATTGCCATGTTACCGAATTGCATTATTTAGAGTTAAAAATTTAATCACAATTATTTCTTTCCAAAAAGGCATCCACATTTTCGTACATTATTTAGAAACTTTAGAGAACAGTCCATACGACCGAAACTAAGCCAAAAGGCATCCACATTTCCGTATGGATCTGTAGTCTTGTTTCTAAATTCCATGTCTCATCAATTTAACTAATTTTAGTAATCAAGAACAATTCAGGATTCTGATTTCAGTTTGTCTGAATTCTGAATTGACATCATTTTTCAGGAAACACGGTTTTAAAAACCAGCCATCTAAAAATTAAATTCAATTCCAGATTCAATTCTGAACATCACTTGCTCGGCCGAGTCTTAGGACCCGCTCGGCCGTGCACCATAGAAAAACAGATTTTAAATTTCCAAAATTTAATCCTAAAATTGGTTTCTTTGATTCAAATAGGATTTGGTGTTCATGGTGATCAAATCATCATGATCCTCAAAACCAAGAATAAACAATTTATTCATGAATCGAAGATTATCAACAAGTTAATCAAATTATATTTTGATGATCCTACAGAACATATTAATCAAATTAATATTGCAATTTAGGTTACTTAGGATTATTAAGAATGTATAATTTCCGTTCTTGCTTTAGAACATTTCTTAAGCTCATGATCATATCAAAGAAATTAATGTTATTCTCTTTTAACTTTGTCCTTTTAAAGAACAGATCGCAGTAATAAACATAATTAAAGTATATTATAACATTCTACAGAAATATGCAAATAAATATACACTTATATTTCATACCAATCATTTATGAGATAATTATTTGTATTTCATAAATACTCCCACTAAATTATATAACCTTCATATACAACAATTGTATAATATAATTTATGTGGGCTAAGATCCATATTTCATATGAATTTTGCCACCGCGATGGCAAGCTGCACAAAATTCAAACTATTTAGGGAGATAGCTCCTTATCAATCACATCATATATGACTCTTAGATCCTTTATGAGATTGTTAGACATCTTATGTCAAACAAGTTTTAATCTCATCTCGTGCCTTAGGCCCAAAACTCTTATGATAGCCTAACTAAGTCAAACCTTGTTAAACGTATAGGAAACTCTCACTCACTCATCTTGCTCATACACTGATAGAATCAATGCATCTCGCGATGGTTAGGGCCCGCACAAAACTACCCGGTGTACTCACAAGTGTTTTAATAGAGGTTGACACATGACTTAAATTTTCAAGAAGGTTCTTTCATATAGAAACGCGCATAACAAAGTGTAGACACCCCGATCTCGCACCCCTAAAACCAACCATTTGATTCGGTCTAAGCGCGATAATCGACCTAAAACCCCAGATTTGGCCGTTCGGGACTACCGTACGCCTTATCGGTGCATCGGATGGAAAAACCGAGTCCGAATTCATGATCAGGGCTCAAAACCGAGTAAACAGGCGTATTCTTCGAAAATTGAGCGTCGGGACCCTACGACGGGCCCCGCACCCCTAGAACGCCTTTTACCTGACATCCCTTGCATTTAAAATTATATTATTTTATTCCTTACTCTTTAACATAATCTAGATAAGCCATCTTGACCAGAAAATTGAGAAGAGCAACTTTTGAGTTGGGCCCGCGGACAATCGGGACACCGGAACGCGCACGACGGAGCAGTTGCAAGCTGTTGCGGAGCGGGAAGACGGAGCCGGAAAATCATGCTTGTTTACTCCCATATTTCCTGGACATATGGCTGCATTAGGGGGGGTCACATGGGCCAAAATCAACCAAGGATTGACAAGTGGCATTCAAAAAGTAGAAATTGCACAAAGTCAAGACAACACCATCACTTTTGGCCATTTTTTCCACCCCTCTTGGATGAATTTCGGGTAAGAGGACTCACCCCCCATAATACCCCTACTCTAGGGGCATTTTGGTCCAAGAAAATTTACCTCCCTCCTCCATATACTTGTTGGAATTTAGTTTTGAAAAAAGTGTGGTTTGACCGACTTTTGACCAAGAATTCCATTAGGTTCCATTTTGTGTAAATGGAAATTAATTGCATATTTATAATCTACGTTTGGAGTAGATTAGTGTGGTATATTTATTTTCTCAAAACCAATTCCGGGTGAATGAGAAATTAATGTCCAAAGTATGCAAGTTGAAGTGGGTTTATGAAGAGTTGGGAATGTGTAAAGCCATATATCCCACATTGGTTGGAAAATGAAAAAGAGGAGAGTATTTAATATGGCTCATCTAAGAAGGTTCCAATCAAGTGTGGACTTGGGCTTCCAAGCTAAGTGGGCCTTTGGGCTAACCATGCAAGCTAGTGGGTAAATAAGTTAATTTTGGGCTTGCCCAAAATAGACCTATGACCCGCGAAGCGGCACGAAGGGCGGAATGGGCGGTTTAGGGCGCACTTTGCACTTACGCATCGGTCGCTGTGGAGCTTAAATTTTTGGAAAAGATGGGCTCGATGTTGGTCCGTCCCATGGCATGGTTCGAGTCAAGGCAGCTCGGTCCAGAACGTTGGGTTCGTGGGCTTGGGCTGATGGGCCTCGGCCGAAACCCATCTGGTCTGTAGCGGATCGGTTGGGATTAAGACCATGGGTCGTGATGGTTCGGGGTTGGGCGACCCGCGCCTGTTCAAATAGGCGGGTCGGGAGTTCTGGGTCGATCCAGATAATCACATCCCTCCATCCAAGATCTGATCCAATGGCTGAGATTCCACCAGGTTCAATTTGTGTCTATTCCCAAAAGGCACCCTATCTCTTCATTAACTATATATACTCCCCACCAGGATTGACATTCCAAAAAAAAAACCAAGTCATTCAATCACAATTGTATAGCACTCAAATCACTATCTCTTCATATCAGAAGTAGAGGAGCACATATTTAACTGAGTTAACGAACTCGGTTAAATACATAACTGAATTCGATGGAATTCTGTTAGAATTCAAAGGAATTCTCAAGGCAACTGTTAGAAGATAGAATCATCTTGTTGCATAAGTTCCTTCAATGTCTGGAAGTGTCAAACACTGTTATGTTCGCCGAAATCGTTAATTTGAAGTGCTTCTATTAACGATTGTAAAGTCGTTTCATCTTGAGAGAAGATTGCCGCAGACCGTTAGCACCAGTGCGGGGCAATATCTTCTTGCGGAGATTGTGTCTAACACAAGACTCGATTTCATTTATTGCCCGGTTTGATTTAATATTTGCATTTATAGTTTATCCTTATTTTCTGCCCCGTTAAGTTTATTTTGGTTCATTTATTTATTTGTCATTATCGTTAAAGTTCAAGAAAACCTTTACTATTGTTATATACAATTTACCTAACAATCGCAAGAAGATATTTACGTTTTCTTGAATGTTTTGACAAATGCGAGCCAATGATGATGGACAACCGAATGACGTTATCGTTAGAGATTTAACGAGAAGTATGACGGTTTCCAAGGAAGGATAACTAGAAGGGCTTTAAATATAACGAGAAGGGCAACAATATTCACACAAGTGATTCAAAGACATTGTTGAACATGGAGCGGACTTACAATTGTAGAAATCTGTGGAAAAAGATAACCCGACTATCCAAGATAACCACCCTCTGTTTAAAGAAGTTCATGGAAGAAGATAACCCGACTATCCGGGATGAAGATCCATGATCCGCAAAGACATGGATAATAAAATTCTCATATGTCGAATGTACCTATTGAGTGGGCTAAGTGATGCCGTTACCTAGAGAAATGTCTCGTAGGGACAGCCAAAGAGTTGTGGAACCTTTTGATACGAACCTTTAAGGTTCAAGAAACCAGTTCCAAGATATGGTACAGATTTGGTAAACTTGTTCACTTAGCAGAGTTTGTCATATTCCTTGAAAGGAAATGGACAACGTGAATCAAAGCCAAACATCAACGAAGGTTGAATAGGCTTGATTGAGCATTAATGGGGTTTGAAGCCAACTTAGCAAGTTGAAGGTCAACCCAAAAGAATGGTGGATAGACGATAGGACTACCCGCCATATATGTGCTGATAGGGAGAGCTTCTCATCATACACTCCATTAATTGGAAAGAAGTTGTACATGAGAAACTCTACTACTTCCAAAGTCGTGGGACTTGGAAAGTTGTACTGAAGATGACTTCAGACAAAGAACTAACTCTCGGGAATGTGCTACATGTCCCGGACATTCACAAGAACATAGTTTTCAGATTGCTGTACAGCAAGGCTGGATTTAGACTAGTGTTCAAGTCTAATAAAGTTATACTGACCAAGAAAGGTTTGTTTCTTGGAAAAGGGTACCTTGCCTGGATGCGAAGGACATTGGTGTTTCTTATGGAAGGTTCTAATTTATGGCTTGATAAATTAGGTTACATGAATTTCAACACAATTAAGACGTTAGTGAGTCAAGAATTAATTACCTTTAATAATTCGATTCATTTGACATGTGTGAAATTTGCGTGTAAGCGGAAATTACGAAGAAACACAGCACCTCTTGATTTAGTGCAAACTCGAGGTGAGGTAAAAGTATTTAATTACTTTTATAGACAATGGCACAAGATATTGCTTTGAATATCTTTTGAAAAAGAAGGATGAAGCCTTGGAGGCTTTCCAGACTTGTAAAAATGAAGTTGAGAATCAACTTAATGTAAATATTAAGAAAGATTCAAAGTGATAGAGGAGGAGAATATGTTGCTTCGTTGAAAAACTTATGTTGTGAAACCGACATAATCTAACAAACGTCAGCACCATATAAACCTTGGTCTTACGAAGTATCTGATGCAAGAATCATATTCTTAAGGAGATGATAAATACAATGTTCATGCTTAACCCGAAAATTGTGGGGGTGAAGCAATACTACGTAGAACTACATTCTTAACAAGATACCCAAGAAAGGAATTGTTAAAACTCCTTATGAGTTATATAATAACCGTAAGATGTTTTATAATTACCTTAAGTGTGGGGGTACACCTCAAGTGTGGGGGTACGGACTAAAAGTAAAAGTACTTAAGCCAACGATAAGGAATTAGATATTCCTTTAAGACAACCGTAAGATGTTTTATAATTACCTTAAGTGTGGGGGTACACCTCAAGTGTGGGGGTACGGGCTAAAAGTAAAAGTACTTGAGCCAACGATAAGGAATTAGATATTCCTTTAAGACCATATTTTCATTGGATGAAATAAATAAGTTCTAGTAAGAGAACATATGTAAGTGCAAACAGTTCATCTTAAAGAAGACGAACCTAGGCACAGTTGATGGACAAAGGAAAATAGTCTTTTGGTCCTTATTTTCTATGGTAGAAAATTAAATGCAAACTGTTAAAGAATGTTATTAACAGTTAAATGAATAGTTCATAATATGTACAATATTTGGAAGTTGGTTGATCTTCCTCCGTAATGCTAACCGTTGGGTTACAAATTGGTCCTTGAAAGGAAATATGGTAAGATGAACTATAGAAGGAAACTTTTGAAAAATAGATCCTGAAAAAGGTAGACTTTCAATAAGAATAGTCAAGAGAGTCATAATTTCAAAAGATAGATTTCTAAAGGAAATTAATCTTGAGAAATAATCTATGATGAGACGGACTTGTGAATCTGAAAAAACAGATCTCTTGAAAATTGAATCTCAAAAGATAGACTCTCGAGATATAGAATCTGAAGAGATAGATTCTTAAAATGATAGACTCATTAATGGTAGAGACAGATATTTTCTCATAAGACAGACTCTCGAATAAATGGATTCTTGAGAAGTCTAAAGAAGGTAGAATCTTGAGAGGTAGACTCTGTAAGGTAGATTCTTAAAAGGTATGCTCTAGAGAGGTAGACTCTAAAAGTCAGACCACTTAGAGATACTGACTACTCGAGAAATCGGACCGTTACAGAGATGCTGACCACTCGAAGAAACTAACCTCTAGAGGAATTGATCACTTGAAACGACTGATCATTCTAAATAGACTGAAAGTCTAAATGGAATTGTAATCAATCATTGAAAAGGTATAGTCAAGGTACTTGGAGTACTTAAGGACATACACGTGATTACAATAAATGAGATATTCAATAGTATGAAAAGGATATACTGATCGAATATCAGATACTAATAAACTCCAAAGTGAAAATGTGTTCACAATAGACGATGGAGCGGTGTCAATGAAATCTTCCAAGACAACATGGATAACTCGATTCAATAGGGAATCTAAGCTAATAGTTGTTAGACAACGTTTAAAGCTGAATGGTCTAATAAATTCTTGGAAATAATTCCTTGTTGGAATAAGTTTATGCCTACATATCCTAAAGTATTGTGACGACAATGAAAACTAGGAAAAAGGCATAAAGTATGGTAAATCTAGACTTAATGGTTATAGATACAATACCATAAAAATTGATCTCTGATAGGACTATCACAATTGGTTATGTGAAGTCAAAAAGCAGATCTGTATACCAAAAGGGTATGAATAAGAGATCAAATTGTTTGGTAAGGGGAATGAGGTTAAAACCCACACAAACAAAGAAATCCATAGTGGACACTCAACCATGAGAAATGGAGATCCCAGGCCCTTGGTTCAATGAGACAACTAAATTATGGACATTCTAGTAGTGCACTTGAAACCTATTATAACCTATTCTCAGAAGCCATCAAGTGCTAAAAGTAAATCCTGATGACGTGTGGTGAGGGTAAGCTTAAAGCTTTTAATGATTCCTATACCTATGTGGTGGAGTATGCAGGTTACTCTTTATAGGAGATCACCTATATAAGTGAGAAGTAATAAGGCCGCTTCAAATTGAAACACTTATGAAGTCAAGCACGGTCCAAGGCCGAAATGGACAAAACGTGAGAACAAAACGTGTTAGAACTATTATTGTGTAAGTACTATTGTCTTGGTATACACTATACAGCACGTGGTTCAAAGCATAGCGCTACCAAACGACTAGTATATCGATAGTATTTTACTAAGGAAGGTTCAAAGCCAGAAGCTACCTATCCTGATGCAGTAATGGTTCGCCGAAACTTCCAGACGAGTCTGCATTCATGCATGCATTAAGTTTGTCATTCATGTGGGGATTGTTGGAATTTAGTTTTGGAAAAAGTGTGGTTTGACCGACTTTTGACCAAGAATTCCATTAGGTTCCATTTTGTGTAAATGGAAATTAATTGCATATTTATAATCTACGTTTGGAGTAGATTAGTGTGGTATATTTATTTTCTCAAAACCAATTCCGGGTGAATGAGAAATTAATGTCCAAAGTATGCAAGTTGAAGTGGGTTTATGAAGAGTTGGGAATGTGTAAAGCCATATATCCCACATTGGTGGAAAATGAAAAAGAGGAGAGTATTTAATATGGCTCATCTAAGAAGGTTCCAATCAAGTGTGGACTTGGGCTTCCAAGCTAAGTGGGCCTTTGGGCTAACCATTCAAGCTAGTGGGTAAATAAGTTAATTTTGGGCTTGCCCAAAATAGACCTATGACCCGCGAAGCGGCGCGAAGGGCGGAATGGGCGGTTTAGGGCGCACTTTGCACTTCGCACGTACGCATCGGTCGCTGGGAGCTGTGGAGCTTAAATTTTTGGCAAAGATGGGCTCGATGTTGGTCCGTCCCATGGCATGGTTCGAGTCAAGGCGGCTCGGTCCAGAACATTGGGTTCGTGGGCTTGGGCTGATGGGCCTCGGCCGAAACCCATCTGGTCTGTAGCGGATCGGTTGGGATTAAGACCATGGGTCGTGATGGTTCGGGGTTGGGCGACCCGCGCCTGTTCAAATAGGCGGGTCGGGAGTTCTGGGTCGATCCAGATAATCACATCCCTCCATCCAAGATCTGATCCAATGGCTGAGATTCCACCAGGTGCAATTTGTGTCTATTCCCAAAAGGCACCCTATCTCTTCATTAACTATATATACTCCCCACCAGATTGACATTCCAAAAAAAAAACCAAGTCATTCAATCACAATTGTATAGCACTCAAATCACTCTCTCTTCATATCAGAAGTAGAGGAGCACATATTTAACTGAGTTAACGAACTCGGTTAAATACTTAACTAAATTCGATGGAATTCTGTTAGAATTCAAAGGAATTCTCAAGGCATCTGTTAGAAGATAGAATCATCTTGTTGCATAAGTTCCTTCAATGTCTGGAAGTGTCAAACACTGTTATGTTCGCCGAAATCGTTAATTTGAAGTGCTTCTATTAACGATTGTAAAGTCGTTTCATCTTGAGAGAAGATTGCCGCAGACCGTTAGCACCAGTGCGGGGCAATATCTTCTTGCGGAGATTGTGTCCAACACAAGACTCGACTTCATTTATTGCCGGTTTGATTTAATATTTGCATTTATAGTTTATCCTTATTTTCTGCCCCGTTAAGTTTATTTTGGTTCATTTATTTATTTGTCATTATCGTTAAAGTTCAAGAAAACCTTTACTATTGTTATATACAATTTACCTAACAATATACTCCTATGTTGATCCAAGAAAGATGGGAACTCATTCAACACACACATTACACTACACACTCCCTCCATACACTTTCACTCTTGCTCTTACTACCACCATTCCACCACCACTACCACCACTCCTCCACCACATCTCCACTACTAAACCACCACCCAAACACCTCAAACAACCCTTTCAAATCTCAAGCAACAACAACAACAAGCAACAACAACAACAACAACCACAACCACAACCAAAACAACAACTTCAATCAAACAAAAAAAAGTCTTCCCTTGGAGACAAAGGAAGCACACCACCCTCTCTTAATCTAGGTAAGTTTCCTTTTTATATATCATAGATTTGATAAAATGTAAGTTTAAATGATTTGTTTGGGAATCTAGTCAACTAGTGACTAGATTCCCCTTATTACCTATGTAATCTATGTTTTTACTTTGTAAATAAACATGTTCTATATATTCTAAATGTTCATAATTCAGTCCTAGCATGTGTATATATGTCTTGAGTTCATTTTGGTGTTAATCTCATGCTTTAGATCTCAAATCCCAGCAAGATATAGTCCATTTGCTCAGCATGTGTATATTCTGCCCTCATCTCCTTCTTTGTTGTTTATTCTCATTTTTATTTATGTTTGTTCATAAATAGACACATGATAATGTTAATAATATATCAATAAACAATTTACCTAAGTTACATGGGTTTGTTCCAAGTTTATGCCATGTTTTGACCTCCATCTTCATGCCATATATAATCTGCCCAGCATGTTTAGTTTCAACCAAGGATTTTGATGTGCTGTTTTCTCTATCATAACTTTGTTTATAGATCTAGATCAAAACACAAAAGTTGTTCATAATGTGTTAAAGTACATTCTTGTGAAGTTTCATGTTCATATTACATGTTTAGAATAGGTTTTCATGCTTATCTTTGAGTTCTAGATGTGCTGTCCAGTGTATCTTTCTCTGTACCATGCTGCCTTCTTGTATTTAAAACTCTGTCAAAACCTGGTCTTTTGGATTAAGTCAGAACACAAATTTTGTTCCCAACGAACTAAGGAAAGTGTAATATTTTTTATATATATTTTGTACCTGTAAAAGTTCCATTCTTCCTCTCTTGTTTAGACCACCAAATTTCAGACACTGTACTTCCAGCTTCTGACATTAAAATGTCAGAGATATTTTGAGCGACTTAAACATACTTTATTGGCTCAAAATTTTTGTATATTCATTATCAATATGTTTTCTTCAACTTTAATTTTTGGTGTTTCTTCAGATTCACTAGTTAAAATAGTTAAAATTGGTGATCAATGTGCCATTTTTCCTGTGAATATTTTCTGGGCAGATTTTGTGATGCATTTTCTTGTCAATATTTGGGGTCAAAATTTAATCCAAAAAATCCATAAAAACTTCACAATGATACCTAACATTCAGGGAGCAATCCCCAATTTGTAGTTTTGGATTTGGGTTATTTTAGGGCAGGCACCGCGGCTCGGGACGGACAACGACGACGTCAAGATCCACAAACGCTCCGTCGCGAGGACATTCATTTTATTTATGGGATTTGTTTCCCACTTTTTGTGTATACATGTATATCCCCTAGTGTACATAATTCCCCTCCCCGTGGACGTTTTTTTCTTTTTTAACACGTTCAAAACCATTTTCTAACACCTATCGGGAAATCCACCCAAACCGATTCCCGGTTGTGAATTAAAATGAACGTACCTAGACTAGGAGACTCCTCTGTACATAACGCACATTTTTTCTAAAAGTTAGGACATAAAACGCATCTATCAAAAGGCAAATAAAATGAAGCGTAGGCGGAAGCATGCTAGAGAACGTAAGGGCGAGCGGAGTGCTGCTAATCACCTTCTCCTCTCGTAACTTAGCCCCCGAACCCACTTCTTTTTCTCAACAAAGGTTTTATCTCTATTTTCCTTAATAAAATAAGGTGGCGACTCTCTGATTTTCAAAACCAAAGGAGGGTAACCATTTTGAGAAAACGAGCGGATTCCAGCCGCGTTTCGCACGCATCCTTACGCGGGTACGGGCGCGGGCTCTCACACAAAGGTATAATTAATCCAATTAATTAATGAATGGATAGTATGTGAGAGTCCTACTCTAGGTATAATACATATTGAATAATGAATTCTTTCATAGAGTCCAACTCTATTAAGAATACATTACATCATAGAATCCAATTCCATGAACAATACGTATTTTACAATGCATCTCGAAGTCTGAAAAACACGAATTCAGAAATTTGCACTGCACGCGAACTGCACGAAATATCTGCACGAATTCGTACATTATGCACGTGCCACTGCACGAAAATTCTACACAAAGTTCTGGACTGCACGTGCGCTGCACGTAATCTGCACGAAAATTCTGGACGAAAATTCTGCACAAAACGTGTATTGCACGCGAACCGCACGAACGCAATCTATCAAATCTTGATCCTTTAAGAATTCAACTATTTATGATAATCAAATTATCATAAGCATCAAAACCTAAGAAGAAACAATTTTTCTTCAAGATCAGAATCATCAATTCAATAATCCAATTAAAGAAATTGATGATCCGATAAATAGATTAATCATATTAATAAAGCAACTTGAAAACCTTGTTCATAATCATACTATATCAGATATATTTTTTTCACCAAACAATTCACATAAATCCTTTATTCTAAATTCACATCATGCTAGATCATATAATCAAATCATATATTTAACATGATAATATTAAAATAACCATACATAAATGGGGCTCTGATACCACTGTTGGATTTTGAGGGTCCATGCGCAGCGGAAGACGGCAATAGAAATCAACAAAACCCAAAGCCCCAAGATCCATTCATGATGATTAAATTAATAGCAAGATGAATTTAGAATACTAACCGAAGTTGTGCGTTTAAAATTTCGGATCTTCAAATCTTCAAGTCTTGAAGTTTTAGATTTGATCTCCTCGTTCTTCGCATTCTTCGGATCAGGATCACAGGAACACGAACTTGAGATGCTAAAGCAAGCATCTGTTGGGTTTCCAAGTAACATGCGCAGCGTAATTTAGCATTTAAAATTTTGAAACCCAAAGCCATAGATCCGTTCATATGATTAAATCAAATACAACATAAGAATAAAGGAATAAACTAACCCTTGATGGCTATCAAATTCTCTTGGTCTTTGGTGGAGGTTTGAAGACTTGATCACGATCACAAAGCTTGAACACGAACTTTGAAGATGATGATTTTCACCCTCTAGCGGTATCCACACTTCGAACGAATATCAAATGAGCTTCTTTGATCTTGGTGCTAGACAAATTGTGAAACACTTTTTCACAATCAAAAGAACTATATGGAATTTATTTTGTGTATTATTTTGTTCCTCAACCAAGAATGTCTTGGAACAAAGTAAACCCTCTCTCAAACTCTTTGAGACTCACAAAATCATTGGTCTTGAGTGCTGGCCGAATTTTGTCTTTTATACACAAGTATGACCTATTCCAAATAGGAAACTTATGTCAAAATCCGTCCAAAATTCGTTTCCTAATCAAATTAGGAATCTGCCACCCGACAGTACTGTGCGGCCCGCCAAAACCCTCTGTGCGGTCGCACAACATTCTGAAACAAAACTGGTACATTTCTGAGCTAAGTGTGCGGCCGCCCAGTCAATACTGTGCGGTCGCCCACTCTTCAGAATGTCCAGAATTTCCAAAATTCCAATATAGTCCCTTTAAAGATTCGTTCTATTGTGTGTGACCCTCTAGGATTATACTAAGTTGGCAATGGGTTCAACATGAAACCATAAGATATGATTAGGTTCTAGCAAACCGTCATACCTACCCAAATAGTATAACTTAGATACAAGTTCGCATTCCTTTAGAATATGTCACAATCCCTTTGTCCACGATGTCATCGAACACAAGTCATGGTCAAACAGTCAACTTGTTTTGTTCAATACTTTCTCGATTCCGAATGTGTTGATAATCCAAATGACATTGATCCAATCAATTCATTTGAGTCCGGCCGAACATTTCATCAACATCATTCCTACGAGAGGCCCAAGCTTGACATCTCTCCGAGGAGGGACAAATCCATTTAGCTTATTATTCTTCCCTACGTGAATCCGATTATGCCAATCATACCCTTTATAACTTCCCGGTTAAAGGTAGCGTTTGAATATGTCAAACATAATGTTCATCAAGTGGAAGACTATAATAACTTCATGTCTAAGGATTCAAATGATATAACTAATATGAGATATATGTATGACATAGACCATGACATAAATCTCATAAAGCGGGTCATGTCCAGTACCTTGTTCCAAACAAGTACCCATAAATCTAACATGATCATCCCATGATCATTTAGCCTTTATACTAGTGCTTAACAAGTACTAGGGACGGAGATTATTATAAGTAAACATGAACAACAATAATAATCAAAACATCTCTTTATTGATATGAAATAAATGATAACAATTACAACGTTTATTAAACGTGCCTAGGGCACCACTACCAACAGCATCCTCTAAGTGTATCCACACGCGAACGAATATCTAGAACCATTCTAGATCTGGATTGCTAGATCCATTAGAAAACACGTTTTTCTAATCTTCAAAGGCTATATGAGTTTTGGTGTTCTTGAACATTTTGATTATCAATCTATACTCAAGAATATGTTTCTCAAACATATGTATTACAACTGAATAATGGCTGGTGAAAGAGGATTATTTATACTAAAAAATCTTTAACCCTTAAGGACCCTTGAGACCTAATCTCGTCACCCTAATTATTTTGCTGTAAATCTGGCCCAGACACTCTGGCACGGTCGTGCTCACAAACTGGCACGGTCGTGCCAAAGGGGGCGAATGTTCATAACATTCTGGTACGGTCGTGCTCACAAATCGGCACGGTCGTGCTCACAAATCGGGACGGCCGTGCTCACCAGAAATTCAGCCTTTTGCCTTTTCTTGATTCGTTCTTTTGTGTGTGACCCCATAGAATTATATTAAGTTGGAAATGAGTCCAACCAAGGTCAAACTCATAAATCATGAGCGGACTCTAGCAAGCCATCATGACTACCCAATTAATATAAATTAACGAAGTTCGTTTATTCTCATAGAACATATCACAATCCTTTTGTCACGCGATATCATATTGAACATAAGTCATGGTCCACGTCAACTTATATTTTTTAATGATTTCTCGATCCCGAGTAGATTGATATGAGCAAATGACATTGATCACATCGATTCATTTGAGCGTGGCCACGCATTTCATCAATCTCACTCTTCGAGTGGCCCAAGCAGATATCACTCTTGAGGGAGGGACAAATTCCATCTTGACTTATCGTTCTTCCCTACAAGAATCCGATCATGCCAGTCATAGTTTTTATGACTACCTGGTTAAGGTTAGCGGTTGACTATGTCAAACATAATGTTCCTCATGTGGAAGACTATGATAATCTCAAGTCTAAGGATATCAAATGATATAACTATATGAGATTTAATTATGAAATTTGACCATGACATAAATCTCATAGGTGGGTCAAGTTCAGTATTTGTTCACCCAACAAGTACCCAAAAGTTTAATTTGTATCATATACACATGATCATCGCATGATCATCAATTAAACTTATACTAGTTCTTCATAAGTACTAGGGGACGTGGATTATTATAATAAACATGTAAAACATATAATAATCCAAGGTTTCTATCTCTATAACAAATGAAAACATGACATAACATAAGGCCTTTCTTAAGGTCCTAGGGCATATCTCCAATAATTACATCGAAAGGTCTTCACATTCCACCATCTTGAAGCTCGCAAACAACAGGTACATGACATTCGGGGCTTAGCAATCCCTCAAATCTTGGTATCAATAATATTCTCTTGGGGCTTGCTCACGTCAACAAACTAAAGGCGATTTATTTTAATGGACCAAGAGCTGATTTATCTTGGGGCTATGCAAGTCACTCAAGTTTGGCATCAAAGGTGTTCTAGGGGCTTTACAATCAACAACCCCTTAGTATCTCGGCATCAAAAGTCTTTTGGAGCTCCACAATCGACAAATCTCTTGGGGCTAGACAGCAACAACGATAGAATCCAGCGAGACAAGACGGACTTCGATCGAACATGACTTGATCTTTGGTTGGCTTTATAAACACACAATGGTTAAAATGGTTCACACCACGAACTAAAAAAAAATCTTTTTCTCGCAAGTGTATATATGCTTTTCCTTCTAATCTAAAAATATATATATATATATATATATATTTATTTATTTTTTCTTTTTCTTATATATAACTTTCTTTGTCTCCTTACTTGTGTAAGAAAAGTATGTGCTTCATTTTGCTGTGCTTCTAGCTTCTTCCCCAGAATTCTCCATCACCCTTGAACTACGCTGGTCTGATTCTCTTCAAGGGATACGTAGGCAGCCTTTTGGCACGACCAACCCATCATCAAGAATGCCATCTCACCAATACTCCATCAAAAGTAAAACCAATTCATCATCATCATCAAGACAGCAAACATTCTCCATCAAAGCATCCTCCGCGACATCAGAAATCTATCTCCAATCAAGCAGCAATGGTTAGTGAAGGTATGCATGCATCCAAAACTTTCCTCAAAAACCCACCGCACACAAAATCAATTTCTCCATCCTTTCAAAACCACTCTCATGCAAAACTGCATTCAAATCACATCACACCACAAGCATAATTTCACACTTCACACATTTTCTCGCACAAGCACGCATATCTGCAAAGCACACACATAACAGGTACCACAACAATGCGGCTCTGAACAGCATACAGCAAATGCGGATCCGAACAGCATACAATAAATGCGGCTCCGAACATCATATAACAAATGCGACTCCGAACAGACAGCAAATGCGGCTCCGAACAGCATACAGCAAATGCGGCTCCGAACAGCATAGCAAATGTGGCTCCTAACAGCATAGCAAATGCGGCTCCGAACAGTATACAGCAAATGCGGCTCCGAACAGCATACAGCAAATGCGGCTACGAACAGCAATTTGGTCCATGGTGAACCACTGAAATCACCACCTCTTCCAACAAAAGACAATCACACAGGGAGCGCACTTCTATCCTCTGCAATTTCAAATTCATGCTTTTATTGAGTCTTTATTTTTTCTTGTCGATGTCTTCGGCGGATGTCTTTCTTTCATCGACGCATTTTGCTTCGTAATCCACGTCGCTGAGGGGATCTGTAGACACCCTACCTTAGACCTCTCATGTCCCGATTTCATACACATTCTCTGTCTTCCTCTTTTCTGTTATGTTTTGTTACTTTTCGTTACCTTTCGTTACTTTCTGTTAAGTTATTGACTTACTCCGTTAGTCTTGGACTTGACTAAGAGAAAAAGCCAACCTTGAGTCTTTGTTTCATTTGTTTTTGTTGACTTTCGTGGTGTTCATTAAGTTTCTGACTGACTTCGTTAGTTTCGGGGCTTAACTGCATAACGAGGTTAACTTTTGGGCTAAAATATGGATTTTCTGAAGGTGGGACGTGCGCGCTTTTGCCCTCCTTTTTTGGAGACGCGCTCTTCATATAGGGGGGTGGGACGTGCGCGCCTCCCGCTTCCAGAATTTCAGATTTTGCCATTTTCCCCTCCTTTTCTGATTTGTAACCCCCTTGGCCATTACTCCTATGCTTGATCCGGGGAAAGACCATCTTTGTGAACTCAAACACTCTCCCTACACCTATAAATACCTCTCTATTCCACCTTAGAAGAGAGGACTCTATTAACACGAGAGGAGGAACAATTATTAACTCAAGAACACTCTAAAAACACAAAGTCCATTTTCAAGGGTCCTTACTATACGCAATTTGGTTCTTCCCCATTCAAGCACAAGGTACAATGTCCATTTTCTTCTTCTAAACTCTTAATCTCATTTTATTACCTCTCTTTATCAAAACTTTGTGATTACATTCTTCCTCTTTCTACCTCTCTAATGTGTATGCAATCTCCATAAAAAAGGAATATAACCAAAAAGGCCACTTCACTATTGAAGTTTGGTCAAGGTTATATTCCAACATTCTAAACTCCATTTTAGTTTAACATTTGTATCTTAATGTAACTGCTAGCATAGTTTACATGTAACCTTTGACATTAATCAATACATAAAGAATTTCCCTTTTCTTTCCCTTGCAATTGTTAGCACATTTCACATTAATAAATGAATAACTTTTTTACATTAGAACGCCAAAAGTAGCAAGACCGGCTTTAGCTGGGCGGAGTGGGTGTTTAAGTACTTCCCACTCCGTAAACCAACCCCCGAACCCGTCACTCCTGAATCTCTGGTTTTCGTAACAAAACTTAGGCTAATTATTAGGTTTTTCTTATGTTCCTCTAAAACATAGGTGGCGACTCTAATTGTCGCGACCCCGACCCCGTGGGCCCGGAGTGCGCGAGCTGGACGTCGACTTAACACACCATTACTAAAATACTGAAGATAAAATTTCCATTTTTATACCCAAAGGTTTAAAACAAAGTTTTAGAAATCCAAGTTTAACAACAACAACAACAACAACAAACTACTAGTATAAGCTCCACAAGCTCATACCAAAATACAAAAGATTACAAATCTTAATGACATCATTGTTGGTAAACTATCCCCAAAAGGTATACATTTAAATAATGCAAACCGATCAATAACAACCTGCCCAAAATCTCAATCCTCTCGACGTCCTCCTCGATCCGCAAATCCTAATCCTTTCCTCCTGGGGGGGTTAAGGAAAAACAAAGATAAAAGAAAGGGGGTGAGATAAATCTCAATAAGTTACTAATGCAACTACATGACATGCTATGATGCAATAAACAATAATAATATCTCACATAGCACGTAGCAAATACCATTTACAGATAGCAGCGGAAATAAACAAGTAACAAAGGATACTGAGCCAAGGTTTCCCCAATAAAGGATATAACAATCTGATCACCGACGATAGGACCGCATAGAAGAGCAGCATCAATAAGTAGCATCAAAGAGCCGATAACCAATCAACGATAGCAGCATAATAGCTGAAGAGAAAACCCGGTACCGGAACCAATAACCAAACGATAACTGAGTATACGACACAAAGTCGCAACCCCTTATAATAGCTAGACTGTTCCCAAAAGGAGCTAGCTCATCTCACATCCAAGGCCAATATGGAGGAGGGAAATAATGGGGCAAAACAATGGTCAACATTATAATGGACTCGGCTCGTTGCCATTATAATCTTTTCCATCACCCGACACAACCACAAATACCAGCTGGACTTTCAAGTAAAGGCTAAGTAATAAAATACTAGCTTAAATAAACCACTTATGATTCCAAAGTAGGGAACCATTCCAAATAATCACCAAAAAGGTAAACCAATCCAAACAATCACCATAAAGAGACAATGATTACTCATGAAGAGTTTAACAACAACGATAGCAAGGAATTTCTAATAACAGAGTTCAATTAACAACAACGGTATTATTCAAAGGGGGGGGGGTCCAACAATATTGATCATTAGACAAGATGATACTAAAACAAGGATCCATATCAAACGCATCCTAATATGATACACGCAAGTCACTCGTACAGAGTACTACCCAAACGGTCGCTCTCAAATAACACAACGATTATCACTAACGTGACCCTAAACGTCCATTGCGAAAGTATCCCAAGACTTCTGAAACAATAATTAATCATATCCCAAATCACACTAAATCACAAAGGAACCAAATTCATCATTAGAGCATTCCATAGTGGCCATTAAGTCTAAGAGGATGATACCCGAAACCAGGGTTAAAGCTATGACCTAATCCAAGAACAAAGAAGAATAAGTGCCAAGAAATAGGGGCGGGCGGGCGCCCAGGTCAGGGCGGGCGGTCGCCTGGAGCGGGCGGGCGCGCGGAAGAGGGCAAGCGGGCGCTTAAATGGCAGGAGGTTTGGCCGCAGAAAAGGGAAGGGGGGGCGGGCGCCTGGCAAGGCCCGGGCGGGCGCTCGGTCGACGGACAGGGTGAAGTTTCAGCTGGGTTCATCAAAGATTCAACCCATTTCTCAAACCAACCCAAAATCAAACTTTCTAACTAGTTTACCCAATGCCAAAATAACTCCTAAGCCTAAAAATAACTCATAAAGCATCATTTAACAACCCAAACCAAGATTTAATCCCAACATTCTCAAAATCACAAAAGATGAACAAAATGCAAATAAATTCCAAATAATTTCTAAACTCAACCAAAATGACATAGATATCAACAAGAACATCAATAGAGTTAAAGATGAGCATTTTTAACATAAATGGGGGAAAAGTAACTTACTTGAATTTTCTCAAAGATGACGGAACTCGAATATTTTTGGTTTTACGCGATCCTATCGACGATCTAAACAAGTTTCATATTTTAAGAAATGAATAGTAACAAGAGGAAGATGATGGAAATGTAGAGAGAAGTGAGAGGAGAACTTACCCAATGGAGAGAGAGAGAGATTGAGCTGGGAGAGAGAAATGAGGAGTGAGGGTGAAAGAGTAGGGAGGTGAGGGAGAAGAGAGGGAGTAGGGGAATTATTTCCAAAAACTTACACTCAGGCCCCTCCTCTACACTACACACAATTACTTACACTCCCTACTAACAATTAAGACCCAACAATATTACACTAACCCGAATGACTCAAATAAAATGCTAAGCATAATTATGATGAAACATAAAATGTACACATAAATATTTAAATAAATAATAATTTAAATAAATAAATAAGCAAATAAATAAATAATAATTATTTATTACTAATAAAATAGAGCCTAGTTTTCGGGTCGTGACACTAATATCTAAAACAAAATAGACATCCTAGGATAATTCACGCGCTCTAGCCAAGCCATGGTTTCCCCCGGGGTATCTACAACAAGCATCAAGAATGCATCCTTAGTTCTTCTCAAGTACATAAGGACGTTCTTGACCACTATCTAGTACTTTCACTAGGATATGATTAGTATGTTCTCATCATACTCCAAGTATACGAGTTATCCCGTTTATGTACATAATATGACATACATGATAGATCCAATTGCCGAAGCATATGGAATCCTAATCATGTATTCTTGCTCATTAATCTTCCAATAAGACTAAGTCTTGCCAAGAACATTGTCATTTAGACAACCTTGCAAGTTCTTCTACAAGAGTTTTACATACTAAACAATTCAGTATTTTGTCTTTATAAGTACTTTGACACAAACCAATCAACTTCTTAGATTTATATCAATAGATGTTAATTCCAAGACTAGGAATAAGTCTATGCTACCACTAATTTTCTAGCAAACAGAAGTGTCATCTTTGATGAATTTCAAACACTTTAAATGCATAATCAAAATGAATATTTGAACTCCAAGAAGCTTGCTTCAATCCATTCACATGGATTTCCGCAATTTACATACTCTATTAGAATTTCTAGATTATCAAAAGCTTTAGGTTGTATCCAATACATCCTTAAGTTAGTTCCCGTTAAGGAACGCTGTTTTGATGTACATTTGTCAAATTTCATATTCCAAATATGAAGATATGACAATGAGAATTCTAATATCTTAAAGCATGACTACGAGTGAGAAAATTTTGTCATAGTCAAAATATGAGTCAACCTTTCACATTTAGTCTTGCTTAAAGAGTATGTACTTTGCCATCCATGTTAGTTTTCTCCAAACTTTATTATTGTACATGGATTGCCTTTTTGATTCTATGACTCCAAGTCATTAATCTAAATATGGAGCGGACATTGCATTTTGATAGGTGGTAAATGTGTCATTCTCAATGAACTTTACCTCAATATTTTCTATTACGGGAAATCCAATATTTCTTGTTATAGATTGTATCCTATCATATGTGCAAGTAACTTGAACGAATTTTCACAACTCCTTGTGGAAGTTTGTTCAACTTCCATATTAGGTTCAATGTTATTTTCTATGTCTCGAACCATTCGAAATATATTTTACTCCCACTGGTCGTTTTAGAGATAAACAATTTATCTATAAAAGTACTATCATAAGCAACAAACAATTTGTTTCTTATAAGTAAAATAATATCCTCAAGTTTCTTTAGGATATCTCATGAAAATATATTTATTAGATTTAAGTGTGAGTTTGTCCTAGACATGTCATTTCCAAAAGGTCTCACTTTCTTAAATATTTATGAAAGACAAACCAAGTTTTCTTTCATTCCATATCACATATGGTACTTTTGAACCTATTTTGTTGGAACTCATATTAGTGTAATTATAGTGGTTTCCAATGTATAACCCAAAAATAAATAATGGAATATCAATTTGAGTCTATCATCTAATGAACCATATCCAATAAGGTTCTATACCTCCGCACAGACACATCATTCCAAAATGGTGTTCTTTGTGGAATTAATTGTGAAACAATTTCACAACCTTAAAGATGATTGTCAAATTTTTGGTTTAATTATTCATCATCTTTATCAAATTGGAATCTTTGAATATTTTTACCAAGTAGTACCAAAATCCCCTTTTAGTATTGCCACTTAATGCACCATATACATCAACATGTATTAGGTCTAATAAGTTACTAGCCCTTTTACTACTCCTATTAAAAGATGTCTTGGTCCAAGTAAATAAGATTTGCATATATCATATGATTCAAAATCATACGACTTTAAAACTCCGTCCCATGGAATTTTAGATATGCATCTCTCATTTATTTGATCAAAACAATAATGCTTTAAGAATTTAATTGTTTATGTTATAGCCTTATTTATTATTATGTTCTTTAAGATTTATTTATATGATTTAACATTACGATAAAGAAAATCATAATAAATAAAGCACTTTCTTATTCTCGATAAGAAATAAATATCCTTCATTATCTTAAAAAGAAAATAATATTTTCTACTTAATGAGTAAAGTCACTTCATTAGTGTTCTACGTACAATGTTGCAACTCTTGCATCATTACAATTCGTAGATTAACTTTACCTTTCTTAATTAGTCTTTCAATTTACTAATTGTTGCACATTCATACAAATGTGGGATCCAAATTCGGTATCACATACCCAATAATTAAAAGTAAAAAGATTAATTTTATAACATAAAATATCCGACGTGGTAGTCTCACTACCATTCGCTTTCGATGATCATCCAGAATTTTGATAACAATTTTAAATGGTCAATCTCATTGCCATGTTACCAAATATCATTATTTAGAGTTATAATTTTAGCCACAATTATTTCATTTAGGTTTGACAACATTTATCTTACCTTTATCTTTTAATCCCCTTTTCTTTCAAAAATTTATAAAGTCAAAAAATCAAAATTTTTGACTTAGATTATCACTTTCCGTACTAAAGTTCAGATATCGAGAGCACAACTGTACGGTGTACGGCCAAACTAAGCCATAAGGCAAACACATTTTCGTACATCATTCAGAAACTTATAGAAGTCCACACGGCCAAAACTAAGCCAAAAGGCATCCATGTTTCCTTATGGATCTGCATTCTGTTTCTAAATTCCATGTCTCATCAATTTTATTGATTTAAGTGATCCAGAACAATTCAGGATTCTGATTTCAGTTTATCTGAATTCTGAATTGAGATCACTTTTCAGGAAACACGGTTTCGAAAATCAGTCATCTGAAACTAGATTCAATCTCAGATTCAACTTCTGAACATCATCTGCTCGGCCGAATCTTAAGACCCGCTCGGCCGTGCACCACGAAAAAATAGATTTTAATTTCCAAATTTTATCCAAGAATTGCTTTCCTTGATTCAATTAGGATTTGGTGTTCACGGTGATCGAATCAACATGATCATCAAAACCCAAAATAAACAATTTATTCATGAATCTACGATCATCAATGAGTTAATCGAATTAAATTTTGATGATCCTACGGAACATATTAATCAAATTAATATTGCAATTTAGGTTACTAATGTAACGACCCGAAAACCCGCCTCTATTTTCGTAGTAATAAATATTTAATTATTTATTTATTTCTTATTTATTTATTTAAATTATTTATTTATTTAAATAATTATGTGTGCATTTTGTGTTTCATAATATTTTATGCCTAGCATTTAATTGGTTATTGGTGCTAGTGTGGAGTGTTGGGTCTTAGTTGTTAGTGGGGAGTATAAGATTATTGTGTTAGTGTGTAGGGGAGGGGGTCTATGTGTAAATTCTAAGTTATCATCCTACTTACTCCCTCTTTTCCCCTCACCTCCCTCACTTTCATCCTCACTCCATTCCCAGTCATTTCTCTCTCTCTCCATAGCCATTGCTGAAGGTAAGAAACTTCTCTCTCTCTCTTCTTATTGACCATCTTCTAGTCTTTGTTTCTCATTTCTCATTATAGGAAAAATGTTTAGATCATCGATAGGATCGTAGAGAACAAAGAAAATTCGAATTCCGTCAACTTTGATAAAATCCAAGTAAGCTACTTTTCCCCCATTTTTATGCTAAAATGTTCATCTTTAGTTTATGTAATGCTTTAGTTCATATATATGCCATTTTGGTTAGTTTGGAATTTATTTGTATTTTGTTCATCTTTTGTGATTTTGAAATGTTGGGATCAAATCTTGATTTAGGATTGCTAGATGGTGTTATTTAGGTTCTTTATAGGCTTATATGTTGTTTTGGGTACTTGGGTATGCTAATAGAAGTGTTGGGAATGTTGGGTTTGATTTGGGTAAGGTTTATGTTTGATTTTGGTAAGAACTTGAAGAACCCGGCTGATTTTCCTCCCAGTCTGTCGACCGGGCGCCCGCCCAGGTTTGGCTAGGCGCCCGCCCGCCTGTCCTTTTTCCTTCGGCCAGCCTACTGCCTAAATGAGCACCCGCCCGCCCCTTGGCGGCGCCCGCCGGCCCCCTTTTTCTGGAAATCATATTTGTGTTTGTTTAAGACTAGGTTGTATTTTTAGTTTGGGTTTTAGAGGCACATGAATTGAGTTTTCTTGTCTTTAAATGTTAGGATAGAAGTATATATAGGTACTCCTAAGATTTAGAACGAAAGGAGTGAAATTCGGAGCTAAAATAGGGATTTTTCATAATGTCCGGCCGAACACTTTATAAAAATTGTCCGTTTTACGTTCAATCTTCCGGAGACCATAACTTCTTCGTCCGGACTCCGTTTTGGACGTGTAAACTATCGTTAGAAATATATTTTCGAGTACTACGCAATGGTGCTATTGGCCGCATGGTTCCAGATCATAATGGTTGTCTTATTATTGAGGTTTAAGATCAAGGTGTAGTCTCGGTCTAGGTTCCGTAGTACTATTCTAGTTGACTTAGTTGGGCACCGTGGAATACTTTAGTAATTAAAATTGGTTCCTTTGTGAACAATGGTGTTATGTAATTTGACCAAGTATTGTTTGGGAATGTTTGGGCATCTTATGATGTGTTCGTGATTGTTCCAATCGAATTGATTTTCGAGTAAGACTTGGTCTAGGTTTTAGGCGATGTCCTATAGTACCTAGAGGGTTGTTATTGAACACCAAAGTGTAGGGTTTAGTCCGGTCGTGATCATGTTCTAATAAGAGTAACCTTTTGGATTCGTTTGGGGTGTTTAGAATTGGTTCGTTATGGACGGAGGTAAAGCGTGAATTGGAAATTGGGTACTTACGGTTTGATTAACCTTAAGGTGTATTCATTCTGATTTTCTACTTGGGAATTCCAGGTGTGATGCGATGGTTGAGTTCTTAGTCCTAGTATATCTTTATGAGTAAATGCTTAGGGTCATTTTGGTAATAGTCATTGTGCCATTTGTGAGCGACCGTTTGGGTTGTGCTCTTTATGATTAACTTGTGGGTATCATATTTAGGATGTATTTGGTACG
Source organism: Campanula takesimana (assembly GCA_026119855.1). Lineage (NCBI taxonomy): Eukaryota > Viridiplantae > Streptophyta > Magnoliopsida > Asterales > Campanulaceae > Campanula > Campanula takesimana. The sequence goes on from JAOWBW010000305.1 coordinate 110,253, forward strand.
TGCCTTATCTTGGAATCATTATGTTTTAATGGTCAATGTTGTTGGACTCTTTTATGAGAAACTCCTTGTGTTTATTGCTGTTGAACTCTTCTTGAGTAATCGTTTGCATCTTTTATGGTGATTAATTGGTATGGTTCCCTACTTTGGAATCTTTGGTTGTTTATCGAGCTAGTATTTATTACCTAGCATTTAATTGAAAGTCCAGCTGGTTATTTGTGTTCGAGTCAGGCAATGGATAATGTTATAATGGCACGAGCCAAGTCCAGTATAGCATCGCCCATTGGTCCTTCTTTCCTCTTCCAGATTGGCCTTGGTTGGGATGAGCTAGCTCCTTTTGTGAGTATTCTAGCTAGACGTTTTGGAGCATGACTTTGTGGCATGGCTCCCGCCCTTTGTGGCACGTTACTTTGTTATTGGATCCGGTACCGGGGGTTTTCTCTTTAGTTATTATGCTACTACGAAGATGGTTCGATTGGTTGATTGATTGATGGGTCGGTTCTGACCGGGGCTCTCTTCAGCTGTTATGCTGCTATTGTTGACTGGTTTATCGGTTGAAGCTGCGCAGCGATTGTTCTATTGGTTTGGTGAACCTTGGCTCAGTATCCTTTGTAACGTGTTTATTTCAGTCTTATGTGCTGCATGATGAGTTAGTCGTTATTTCCAACTGGTATGGGATGGTTGGCGATAGGGAGCTTTCTCATTTGTTGTTATATGATTTACTTGCTCAGTTATATAATTGATTTGCATGATAGTATGCGATGTAGATGCATTTAGTAACTTACTGAGATTTTATCTCACCGCGTTTCTTGTTTCAAATTGTTTTCCTTAACCCCCCCCCCCCCACCAGGAAAGCAAGTGGTATCGTTTGAGGTCCGTTGTATCGGGAGTCTTCTGAGCAGGTTGATCGCCTTTGGGGTAGTTACTCTTCAGAGCCTCTTTGTATATGGTTGAAAGGTCGTGGTCGTTCAGGGTCATGTATTTACTGTGGTCCTTTGGGAATTTATATTATTAATAGTTATTCTTGCTTTCGCGTTTGTTTCTAGTCTCCGAGTTATAATCTCGTTGAGGTATTGTTTATTGGTATTGGTTTATAGTAGAATTCACGTGCCCGGTTTGGTATTTAGCATTTTTGGAGATGTTAATTATGAAAATTTTATATTTATGGATTTTTAGAATTTCCGGAGCGCGACAACTAAGGATTATTAAGAATGTATAATTTCTGTTATTGCTTTAGAACAATTCCTAAGCTCATGATCCAATCAAAGAAATTAAATTCATTCTCTTTTAACTTTGTCCTTTTAAAGAACAGATCGCAGTAACAAACATAATTATAGTTTAAAATAATATTCTACACAAATATGCAAATAAATATACACCTATATTTCATACCAATCATTTAAGAGATAAGTTATTTGTATTTCATAAATACTCCCACTAAATCATATAACCCATATATAGAACAAATGTATAATATAATTTATGTGGGCTAAGATCCATATTTCACCCAATTTTGAGTCGGCTAGGGCACGACTGCTCAAAACTAAGTTATTTAGGTAGATAACCCTTATCAATCATATCATATATGAATTTAAGATATTTTATGAGATTATTTAGACATCATATGTCAAATCATGTTTTAAGTCATCTTGTGCCTTAGGCCCAAAACTGTTTTGATAGCCTAATTAAGTCGAACCATTTTAAACGTATAGGAATCACTGTTTCCTCATCTTGCTCAAACACTGATAGAATTAATGCACCTCGCTAGGGCGTAGCCTGTATAAACTACCCGTTGTACTCATAAGTGTTTTAATCATGGGTTGAGTAGACACCCCATTTTGAACGTTCATTCATAATCACACTACTTCTGTGTCTCGCCTTTGATTTGGGTCGAAACTCGTTAAGTTTGGCATGTTACGTTAAGTTTTTGACTGACTCCGCTAGTTAGGGGCCAAAATGAATATTCAAACTACTACAGAAGGGCAAAAAGTGATTCCAGCACAAGGATGCCTCGTACGAGACATTGATGTCTCATACGAGACATCCCCACTTGACAGTCGGGTTTTGGTCAGTTTCCTTGTTGATCTCAACCCCTTTCTTGGCAAACACTTAAGCAATCCGGGAAAAACCTAATGAGCGATCCTAGAGTCCAAAAATACCTCCTTGGAAATCAAGTCCTTGATTCCCATCCAAACTTACCTTCTTGGCTTAAACCCCTAGGTCAAGAACTCCTATAAGAATCTTGAAGAACGCTTAGGTAAAACTCCTTGTTTTCTAACCTTCATAACACCAGTCAAGCCAAGTTCATCGGATCATCAAGGCCTTTAGTCAAGGCCATCCATAGGAATCTTGAAGAACGCTTATGTAAAACTCCTTGTTTTCTACCTTCTCATCCTCTTCTTTGTCTTTGAGGTAGTATGATTCTATTAAAGGATCAGCCTAGAGCCTCTCTAATTCATAGAGATGGTCTCGAAGCATATGATCCGACATTCCAAATAAATAAGAAATTATTTATTTGGTTCTTTTTGTACGTTTTGCATGATTTTGAAACAATGATGATGATTTCTTAGCAAGACCAATCCTAGATTGGGTGAATTGGGTGCTCCTTGACCTTCCCCAATTCATAACTTAACCCCCGAATCCAGATCATACGGTCCGTGTTCCGTCAAACATGGTGGCGACTCACAACAAACGAGCAACATTCAAACCCTAACGATCCAAGCCGAGCAGTCTGTGAACCACGGGAGGGGCACGCGCTCACAGTAGCGACTCTGCTGGGGAAGATCACAGTAAGTGGGTTAGACTTGCGTCGAAAGAAATCATCGTTGTTTCAAAATTCTACAGTTTCTGTCTGTATTTCTGTTCCCAGAAGGGATATCTCGTACGAGACATCGATGTCTCGTACGAGACATCCCTGTTCTGTCCAGACACTCTGTTCTCTTGGTTTAAAAAAAGGAACTCCGTTCGGTTCAAACGTGTATACAAGATTACAGGCTTGTCATCCCCTCTGTTTTTGAGTCTTAGGACCCTCCTAATGACGAAGAAACTCCCCATATCTCATAAAGCTAACCTTTGTTTTGCAGGAGTACTTTCTAATTGTTTTATTCTCTGCTTTATTTGCGTTTGCTTTATGTGTGAACTATGACGGCCTGAGTTCCTCCACAAGAGGGAAACGTAGGCAGCCACTTGGCCTGGCCATTGCATGTTTTTGTTTTTCTTTCAAAAAAAAACTTTCTATTTTCTCTTTGTCACCTAGATCTTGACTCTCACACACGTGCACACATGTAGAATAACTGCACTAGATACCCTTCAACCCGGGTCCCAATCAGAGGACGGATGTCGGTCAGCACCCCCATTCTAACGAATGGCCCTTGCTGGTCTCTCCAAAGATGGTGTGCCCACTCCGTGACACGCTCCTAGACTGTGTTCATGGGGAGCCTTAGCCATAAGCCCTGCATCAACCTCATGCATACATACTAGTCAATAGGACACTCCTTGAGACAGGTCGGTTCGATTCTTAGGGTTGTTTTAACCTTTGCCCAAGAAAACGCATTTTCTACAATCTATAATCCTCCCTTCATGAATTCTTAACGAATGTCCCTTTGGTTAAATTGTTGAACAAAGGATTGAGATGGTGGAATTGAGAATTTTTCTACGTTCATTGAGTCTAGTCTCTTTCACCACCAAGATCCTGCATTTGACAATGTCCCTTTCAATCCCTTACAAGAATCCATATGGTCTGATTGCAATAAAGGCATTTTTTAACAAAGTGCAAAACAACTACGGAATCACTTCGGTTTGGTTAACTCGAATGGTGGATTCCGATGAGAATATGGGACCCTTGCCCGAATTGTCCGTTTGGGAGAGTGCATTACAGGTGAAAAACAAGGGGCTCGTATTCTAGGGTGACAGAATCCACTGTTCCAGGATGAACTAGATAGTAACCTCAAATTAAAATGGATTAAATTATGTCCAACCAATAGGACTAAAATCTGAAATCTGACTGTGAGGCTGGATGCCTCGTACGATACATCCATGTCTCGTACGAGCCATCCTCCCTTTTATATGATTCTGCAGTGTTTGGTCAACCCAATCTCATAAAATCAGATTTGTTGGGACCCCAGCCTGGATTTGACATAGTTTCTGCATTTTAGGTCCGTCCGATCAGCAAGGTAGCTCCATAATCCCGACACAATGCATGCTGGCACAGAAATGTCTCTCTGAGAAATCTCCCAAAGTTTGCGCTTTACGATGGAAGCCACCGGAGGTTAAAAGGAAGGTCTACCCAACGGAGAGGCCCCAGAAATCAATATAATGCAAGAATTTCGCTTCAGAGGGCTCGACTATGCCTCTTATTATGCTCATGACCAAGTCAAAAAGCGTAACGAGCAAAGCGAAAAAGATTGGGCTGAGATCGAGAAGATGATCGACGGCAGTAAGCTTGAGATATTACAAGCCGAATACAATGAAATGAATAAATGGTATAATGCCGCTGTCGAGAGAGCTCAAGATTTGGAAGACAGCCAAGAAAAAGTCATTAATGATGAGGTGGGTAACTGCATCAGCCTACTTTCTCAAGACCTAAAGAACCAAATGGAGGAGGAGCATAATCCTCAATGTCATTAGGGACCACTACGAGGGAATCATACAAAGCCTCCAACCTAAGACACCAAGAGTCTACACAGATTTAAGTCAAATGCGACTTGGGAAAGTGTTCCGTGAGCTTGAGAGGGAACGCAAGCTAGCACCGATGCAAGGATATAAGCCCAAGTACGAAGGGGCCGGAAGGGCCTTGCACCTGTATTGCTACTACCATCAGTGCCGCGGTCATCACACCGACAAACGCAACAATCTGAGAGATAAGATCCAAGATCTTATAGACTAAGGCACTCTTCAAATAATAGGCAATGGAATCGGTCTCGTGTTCCTAATCCCACGCTCCTGTTCCGCTTTATTAGTCAAAAATTTATTAGACTAGTTTTTCCTTTCCAGAATAGTTGTTTCCTTTTATTTATTTCTCTTAATTAGACTAGACTAGTTGTTTATTTCTTTTTTAGAATAAAAAGGGATACTACTCACCCGAGAAACATTGTGGGAGAGAGCATGCCCTCCTATCAATTTCAGCTTTTAGTAATAGTCAGTTTCTTTTAAGTTTCTCGCATTTTTTGTATGTTAAAAAATAATGTAGAGATGGTAGAAGTACACAATGAAAATGACTACTCTAAAGCCATTCCATTATCCGGAACACGCCCAGTACTTAACATGATGCTAAGAGAAGGATACTTCCCTGGTCTCGGACTTGGCAAGCACTTACAAGGGATCAAAGAACCACCACCTATCATTCTATATCCGCCTGAATATGGTCTAGGGTGTGTCTTACCACTCAAAGGAATCCCTAAGGAAGAAAGGGACTGGACCTCATACATAGTGCCACTAGCACCACCCTATCGAAGGACTCTAAACGGGTACTTTGTATGCGAGGGGGAAAACTTGCCATACTTCATGTTCCCTGAACCGTGGATTGACCATAAAGGGAAGCGCCAACCGGGATTTGAGATTTTCAGTGACTGTGATCCGTACTCACTTGAAACAGAACCGATGCAATTCTCGTGGCTACCTTGAGAATTAGGGGGTACCAAGGCCGAAGCATGCAGTGAGTGGGACTTTGTGTTGGGAGAAGACCTACTGCGCTAATTTCTCAACCTTTGCAAGCTAGAGGACACTCATATTAATGCAATAGATAAGGGGGACTATCCGAACCAAGACTACACCAAGCTCATCAATAAGTGTGACGAACCAAGACTACACCAAGCTCATAAAGAAGTGTATTCCCCTACTTTCTTAATGAGAAAATAGATCTTTCTGAGTATCCTGAGATTGCTAGCGTCATAAATGATGAATTAACTAATAACTCTAACGAATTAGATAATAATGAGTCATAAGAAGATAGATCAAGAAAATGAACAAATCTTAAAAGAAATTAATAAGCAAGTAGGTTATCGTGGTGGAAATGGTCTTATTGATGCCGAAGAAATGCAAACAGTTAATTTGGGGATGGACGATGATCCGAAAGAGACCAAGATTGGCAGTTTCTTCAAGGGTGAAGACGGACAAGCCCTCATAGTGATTCTCTGAGAATTCGTAGATGTGTTTGCTTGGTCCTACAAAAATATGCCGGGGATATCCAATTCGATTGTTGAGCATAAAATACCGCTACTTCCAGATTCAAAGCCAGTCAAGAAGAAACTCCACAGAATTAAACCAGAGTGGTCGGTACAAGTCGAGCAAGAGATAGAGAAACTCTTGAGTGTTGGGTTCATCAAAGTAATAGAATATCCAACCTGGTTGGCTAATACTTTGCATGTTTCGAAGGCGAATGGAAAGGTTTGCGTCTGCGTAGATTTCCGTGACCTCAATAGAGCATCTCCAAAAGATGATTTTCCTCTCCCTAACATAGACATGCTCGTTGACAATACCGCAAAGTATGAGGTCTGTTCGTTTGTAGATGGATTCACAGGGTACAATCAAATCCTCATGGTAGAGGAGGACCAACACAAAACAGTGTTTACAACACCTTGGGGGACGTTCTGTTATACAGTCATACCATTCAGACTCAAAAATTATGGAGCCACGTACCAGAGAGCTGTAACTGCGCTGTTCCATGACATGATACATAAAGAGATGGAACTATACGTCGATGACATGATCATACACTCTAAAGGCTCCGATGGGCAGCACTTCGTTGACCTCAGAAAGTTCTTCGAAAGGTTGAGACACTACAAGATCAGACTTAATCCGGCCAAGTGTACATTTGGGGTAGTGAAAGGGAAAGTCCTTGGGTACATGGTCACCGAGCTTGGTATAGAAGCAGACCCTTCTAAGATCAAAGCCATCATTGACATGCCTCCACCTAAGTCGCATAATGAAGTAAAGGGATTCATGGGTCGCCTTCAGTACATTAGTTATTTCATCAATCAGCTCACGACGATGTGCGAGCCCATTTTTAAGCTCCTCAAGAAGAATGCATCGCTAGAATGGACCGAAGAATGCCAAGAAGCCTTCGAGAAAGTCAAAGAATACTTAGTAAACCCGCTAGTATTGCTCCCACCGCATAAAGAGAAACCGTTGAACTTATACCTCACAGTCAATGATACTGCATTAAGGGCTATACTAGCACAAGAGCAACCCAATTAAAAGAAAGAGAATGCCGTATACTTTGTCAGCCGTCGTTTTCAAGGGGCTGAATTGAATTACTCTGCATTAGAAAATTCATGTGCTGCACTGGTATGGGTAGCTGAGAGACTAAAGCCGTACATGGAGGCGTTTCCTGTGCAACTAATTGCCCGAATGGACCCAACGAAGTACATCTTTGAGAATTCGCATGTATCCTCTAGGATATCCAAGTGGTACTTCATACTCGCGGGGTATGATATCACTTACATCACACAGAAATCCATAATAGGAAGAGTCTTTGCTAATCATTTAGCCGAATTTCCATGTGATGAAGCGAAGGGGGAAGACCCGCGATTCCCTGATGAGGACATCTTAGCAATAGCAGAAAATAAGTGGCAATTATTTTTCGACGGCGTGGCCAATAAACGGGGATATAGCATTGGCATGTTCCTGGTAGATCCCTCAGATTTCTACACTCCACTCACAATCCGACTTGACTTTGAGTCCACTAACAATATTACCGAGTACGAAGCCTGCATAGCGGGGCTTGAAGTAGCCTTAGAAAGAAATGTGACCGAACTAGAGGTGTTCGGAGATTCACAACTTATAATCTATCAGTCAGTCAAGAAATGGAAGGTACAAGATCCTACACTCCAAAAATATAACGACCATCTCCAAGACATGGTCAAGCAATTCAAAGAGGTCACTTTATACTATCTTCCTAGAGATAAAAACCACTTAGCAGATTCGCTAGCCATTCTCGCATCACTTGTAGAGATTCCCGAATGGACTGAAGTTAAAACCTTCAAAGTCATGAGACGAACGGCCCCTGCTTATTACTCGATCATAGACTTGCATGACCGCAAAGAGGCGTGTGACTCTGTTTCCGTGAATGCCTTAGATGATAAGCCTTGGTATTATGATGCATGGCATTTCCTCCTAGACGGAACATTCCCATCGGACGCATCACCTAAGGCAAAGATAGCTCTCAAACGATTTGCCGCCCAATTCGTTATCATAGGTGATCACCTCTACAAGAAACATCACAAGCAGTGACTACTCTGTGTCGATGAGCACGAAGCCACAGAAATCATGGACCAAGTCCATCAAGGAGTCTATGGAACCCATATGAATGGCAATATGCTAGCAAAGAAAACTATTCGACTAGGGTACTATTGGGCTACAATGGAAGCTGACTTCACCGACATGGTTAAGAAATGCTACAAGTGTCAGATACATGCTAACTTGCAACACGCACCACCCTCCGTGTTATACCCCATAACATCCCCTTGGCCATTTTCTACATGGGGAATAGACGTCATTGGCAAAGTCTCACTGACAGGTCATAATGGACACTGATTCATGTTGGTTGCCGTTGATTACTTCACCAAGTGGATCGAGGCTCAATCCTACAAAGTCCTAAATGCCAAAAAGGTGGCTGAGTTTATTAAGACCAGCATCATATGCTGATATGGCGTACCTCATGAGATGATATCCGACAATGGAACGCACTTTGAAAAAGAATGTGACCAACTACTTGCGGAATACAAGATAGAAAGGCATCAGTCGTCACTGTACCGACCAAAAACCAATGGAGTAGTCGAAGCTGCTAACAAAACCATAGAGACCATCATTAGGAAAATGGCTAAGACTGGCAAAGACTGGCCCAACAAGCTACCTTTTGCACTCTGGGGCTACCGTACTTCAATCCGTACCGCCACCGGTGAAACTCCATACGCCCTCGCCTATGGGATGGAAGTAGTATTACCAATCGAATTAGAAGTACCATCACTAAGGGTTCTCCTAGAAAACCAAGTCAACAAAGTCGCATGGTTGAACAGCCATTACGAACAACTAGCCCTGCTAGATGAACGGCAACGTCGAGCCGCCAAGCATATCCAAGCATATCAATGGAGAATGGCCCGAGCATTAAATAAGAAAGTCAAATCCAGAAACATCAAAGAAGGGGACCTTATCCTACGCGAACATCGTCCTGGACCATTCAACCCTATGGGAAAGTAGAGACCAAGATAGATAGGCCCTTACATAGTCAAGAAGATCTTCTCTGGAGGAGCGGTACAACTCGCAGACCTAGATGGAGATCAAATGCCAAAGCCTGTCAACATGGACAAGCTGAAGAAGTACTACTCCTAACTCCGTCCCCTATCTACAAAAAAATAGGAGAGAAAGCTGGCTAGGTTGAAAACCCGTAAGGGTGGCCTAGGCAAAAGTTAGAGCCGAAGGCACGAGAAAAGAAGCCCGCTAGATTAAAAACCTGAAAGGGCGGTCTAGGCAAAAATCAGGGTGTGCAAAATAAAATAAAATATAGGGGACAGTCTCGTACGAGACATATCAGTCAGCAGACATATTTTTCTCTTTCTTGAACAAGAACTACGATGACCTGAGCTCCTTATTTAATTGATGTAAAAGGAGAACGTAGGTAGCCTTTTGGTCTGACCTATTTAATAAATAAAATCAAAGTCTTGTCTTCTTATTAATTAAATGCATTTCAAGAAAGCAATAAGGAAATTTCTAACATGAATACCAACTTGCAAAAGAAAATAAATAAAATACTAAAAATCTAAACATTGTTCTATCTAGGCAATCTCTCGATACTCCTAATGATCTATTTCTTCCATAACTTTGTAGGGGCTTGACCACGATCCGCCTTGTCATCCCTCTTCCTCTTGAACCAAGGTATCTCATAACTGGGAGGAACATCAAGTCGAGTGAACACTGAGGGAGTCAACCTCGCAAACACATGAGGCGTATCTAGAGCTTGAACTTTACCGGGAAATCCATTTGCCCACTTCTCGTAAAAGTCACTATCCAGAAAGTCTTGAGTGGCATCCACACTGACATTAGAAGGATCCTCCTTAGCTTCCTTCATCCTCAAATTCAAGCTAGGCTCAAATTGGTCCCCCAACAAAGAACGGCGAATCTTATCAATACCCTCGACACCGGGATGGAGTTCTTTCAGGAACCAATCCAAATATTTATCCGACAAATAGATGCTCCCTCCATCATGACAAAGATTGGTCCAACGATCCATAGTGGTGCCTTTCCCCCAAGCACGAGCCAAGCACGTAGAGAACTCTGAGTCCATGAAAGAACTGTCTTGAGGCCATCCCCCGAACACGAAAGTGTCCTGCTGTTGACCGAATTATCGCATCACCCTTCGAGCAAAATAGAAAGAGGAATCTCTCAAACCCGGAAGGACGACCCTGTCGTATCCAAGGGTATTCGCTATGAACTGCTTCACCTTCCAAAAGGATGGGCACCAAGCAATATCATCAATCTCCGCTTTGGTGAAAAGATGGGCCCACTCCTCAATACTGAGACCCTTCACCAATAGTCTCCGCCTATGAAATATATAAGGAGAACACTCGATCGGAGAGTTCAACAGTTTAAAATGTTCTCTGAGCCAAATAGTCAACAAAAATAGACTTCCCCGAGTCATAGAGCCTGTTCGGTGTAGTTCATCAAGACCATGAAAGGTCTCCCCTAAGATAAGAGGAACAATGTTGAAGGCCCGTCCTCTAGCTTGCAGAACGATGTCCACGAGCTCCGTGTCCGCCATGCCACACTTGCTCATAAAAAGCACGCTTCGGAATAAGCACAATACAAAGAGACAATATTAGGAATCCACCCCATTACCACGAGTCACCCGACCTTTAAATCTCCTAGGCAAAGCGTGGAGATCAACATGGCGGTTATGAATACAATTCTGCGCCTCAGGAAGGCCTATAATCAATAAATCCCTGAGAGACTCCGCCGGTACCTTGTCATACTTGGGCACCACAATCACCCCTGTCAATGGCATATCCAGGATAGCGGCCATCTCCTCTACAGTGGGGACCATCTCATTAAGTGAAAAATTGAAGAGATGAGTCGAAGGATCCCAAAATCGTGCAACTCCCTTTAAAAGGTCCCAATCCGATTTTAGGTTCTTCAAGGTGAAAAGAATCTTAAAACCAAACAACTCTATGAATCTTCCTTGATGAGCCTTGTCAAACGAGCAAAATAACGTTGCTAAGTCCTTCTTATAGCGTTCCACTAATTCCAAGTCCAAGGAGAACTCATCAACAATTATTGATGAAGGGACGGATTTGCTTGGGGCCATTGGGAGCAAAAGGTTGAGAATTTCACTCCAAAAGAAAAGTTCCCATAACTGATTTATGGATGCATGGTATTCTAGGATGGACTAGAGGTGTTTATATACAAGTTTCGACACCAAATCCTCGAGGAAAAAGGAGAAACAGCCGCAGACTCAAGGGATGACTCGTACGAGACATCAATGATTTGTACGATGTAACGACCCCAAAACCTGTCCCTATTTATTTTATATTTTTTTTTTGGGATTTTAATTTGACATTATGTGTGCATTTTATGTGTTGCATCATATTTTATGACTTGCACATCTTATTTGATTAAATGTGCTATTTACTTAGTTAGCAGTAATAATGGTTAAGGGAGTTAAATGATTAAGTTGAAACTTTAGGGTCCTTAGTGGAATTATAACTTCAGGGGCTTAAGTGTTAAAAACGAAAGTTGGGTGACCAAAAGTAGAAAAGTGGGTAAAATCTTCATATAACTTATCTTCTTTCTCTCTCTCTCTGTGTGTTTTTATGTTTCTCTGCAACTTTTCCTCGTTCTTCCTAGGGTTAGGAGAAAAAGGTAAGTTCAACCTATTTCGATTTAATTCTTTTTATTTACTTATCCGTTTTAAAATCTAATTATATAAAAATGATCAGGGTGTTGAATAGGTCATTTCTACCCGAACAAAACATATTTATTTGATACTTTTTCCGGAAATAGGTAAGTTACTAATTCCCCTTAAATGTTAAAATTGTCATATATATGTTGTATATGTTATATGTGGTGAAATTATTGTGAAAAGAATTTATTTGTGATACTTGTAATTTTGGGACAAAGTGAGTATTTTGTGGATTTGGTTTGGTTGGGTTCAAAGTAGTGTTAGAATTGTGTGGGACTGATTTTTGGTAGCCTTAGTAAGGCTATAAACGTTAAGTGTGTAAGTGTTGTACTTTTGGGGCGGTGAAACGAAAGGAGTAAAATTAGCAAAGTTTGGGCCTGTCAAGTTTCTGGGCGACGGCCCAGAAAGGGGTTGGGCGACCGCCCATGCTATCTGAAAGGTTTGGTCTGGAACAGGGTATTTTGGGCGACCGCCCAGTCTGGTATGGGCGACCGCCCATAAGTGCTGAAATGTTGAGTTGTTCCAATCCAAGTGATTTAGAGTTCAATCTTTGTCTAGGTCTTAGGTGATATCCTAGAGTACCTAGAGGGTTATTGTGGAACACTCTAGTGTTTGAAATCTGTTCCTTTGTGAACATATGTGTTGTGGAATTTGACTGAATGCTAATTGGATATAGTTGAACATCCTTTGATGTGGTTTGGATTGGTTCATCTTTGTGATGTGTTTGGCTTTGTTCCCTACTTTGGAATCATTGCCCTCGGTTGTTGTTTAAGCATGTATTTATTACAGTGCTTTGTTTGAAAGTCCAGCTGGTTTTGTGTTATCGAGTGGAGGTGGAAAGGATTATAGTGGCACACAGTCAAGTTCACTATAAGGCTTTTCCGCTGGACCTTTTTTGTAATCAAGTGGAGGTGGAAAGAATTATAGTGGCACACAGCCAAGTTCACTATAAAGCTTGTCCACTGGTCCTATTTCCCAAGTCCAGATTGGCCTTGGATGGGATGAGTTAGCTCCCTCGAGTGAGCATTTGGGTTATGACTTTGTGTCATATTTCCCCGTTGTAACTTTGGTTCTTATGGTTATGGTTTGGTTTTCGGGATCCCGGCTTCAGCTCTTTGATGCTGCTCAGTTGATACCTCTCAGATGGTTATATGTTTGATTCGAGAACCTTGGCTAATATTCTTTCGGTAAACCTTGACTAAGTATCCTTGTGAGTGTTACATCGTTGTATGTGTGGTATTATGAGTTGGCTTTGCCTCTCATGCTATATGCTATGTGATGCTTATGATATTGTTCGTTATACTTATCATTATAGCATGAAACGTAGTTGCATTTTAGTAGCTTACTAAGATTCATTCTCACCCTTTAATTGTTTAATGTTTTAGATAAAGGCGAGTCCAGGGGATAGGACACTTTGGCACCGGAGGACGTTACAGTGGTAAGAGTTGGGATTTGTTTTGTAAAGGCTACATTACATAGATGCAATACCTTTTGGGTAGAGTTTCCGTGACTTCATCATTTTGTAACACCATTATTTTGGATAATGTTGGTGTATGTATATTTGTATAAAAGTTTGTAATCCTTCGGGCTAAGTACTTTCGTTTGTGAAAGAGTTTGTTTGAAAGTTAAATGAAGTCTTTGAACTTCGAGTGTGGATTTTGTTAAACTTTATGAAAGTATATTTTGAAAAACTTTTCTAAAAGTGTTTTATAACGTCTTCCAATCGTGTCCCGAGTGTGGAGCCAAGTAGGACCACGGGTCTGGGGCGCAACATACGAGGCATCTCCCAATTCAGATGACAGAATCTCTGCTCAGATTCAGGTTGCCCGACAAGTCAAAACATGTCTCAATCACCTCAGAAATGCACCCAAAACAATTCATACATCACATACAAATGACCCAACACGAATCCATCTCATAAAAATACCTCTCGGTTGACCATCCGGTTGCGAATCAATTCATTACACAATTAGAAATAAAAACCAAAATTAACAAATGTATTGTGTGTTAGAGTTAGGAGTTAACTGTTTCATAGGTACAAACCAAAGAAAGGGAAATTGTCTTTGCCTACGCCGAGGCAATAAGTACATCAACAAAATAAAAGAGGGGAGAAGGGGATCCTATCTACTCCAGCATCAAGAAGAAAAGAGACGTCGCCACCGCCACATGATCATTCATCAGTCCGAGGGCTTTTCCCACAAGAAGCTGACTCTGCTGTCTGACGAGCCAATCGGCCTAAGAGATCCGCGGTCTCACTCTTCACCCTCTTGGCATAGGCCATAAACTGGGCAAGCCGTCCCGCGACCTCTCTATACTCAGCAATGGGCACCTGTTGAGAAGAAACAAAGGGAGATGTCAAAATATTTAGATGAATGATAAACAGAGAAATGAAACGGCAGAATGACGGAAATGACGGAAGAAGGGTGGGTCATAAATCATACCATGGTCGTGTTAGCAGGAGGTATGAGTCCCTCAGGCATATCATACTGGCGGGAAGGTCCTCGGTGCTCTCTATTCCCTTAGCCATGTTGTAGGTGAATGAAGCCGGGGCGAGTTACGGACGGAAAGGAATATGCACAAACCCCTGGGCCTGAGCCTGATCACCCTCCATAATCAATCAAGGCATGAGACGAGCGAGAAAGTCCTAATAATCAGCTCTAGATGCATATGATCAAAAGCATCCTGACCAATAGTGAGGTCCACCCTCTCCTCCTCCTCGATAGCATAAGAGTTAAGCATATGAGCCGGTGGGTCCAAAGGGACAAGGAGATCAAGCCTGCTACCACCTTGCTGGCAAGAGACTCTCTCTCCTAACTAAAAGCATCCCCCACCAAGGCCAATCATTAGCAACCTCATACCAGCAAACCCATATGCCTAATGAATCTGTAAACTCCTCCAAGGAAAGAGAGCAGTGTCAACATCAAGAATGAATACATACTCATCAAGTTGTCGCCGCATATGCTCCAGTGACAAGTCTTCCCCTTCAGCATGCTCACCGCTGGTATCTCTGTTACCCCTAAGCCACCTCAAAGTATCCGGAAACATGGCGGTGTTTTCCCGGAGGTCAAAGTTGAAGAGAGCAAACATGGCGTATCCCCAAGCCTACAAATGGGAGAAACATAGAAAAATGTCAAAACTGAATGAATTACCGAGACAAAAAGTAAACTGGGCTGAAATAAAGGAGGAATACAGAAGAAGGTGAGTATTATACCTCCCAAGCATGACTGTAGCCGCCTAAGCCAGCGTTCGCCCGATCTTGTGAACTCTCATCCATGGCCACGTAACAATGGGCCAAGCCTGCCAATCCCCAACTGGCATCAGTAACATGTTTCTTATCCCTCAGGCAGCTCAATAGAGTGAACAACGCAGTCGACGTATGATTAGCAAACAGCGTCTCAGAAAAGGCCCACTATAGAAAGCCGCAAACGGTTACAATTTGAGTATTAGTAAGATGCATCTGACCTCCAATAACGGCAACATAGGCATCCACCTTATCCCTCAAAGCCTTCAGAGGGACCCCCTTGCCTGAGGTGCGCACAGAGAAACCCAGAAAGTGCGTCATATCATCACTGCTAGGGGAGAAATCCGTATCGACCTCAAGTGGCTCACCGGCAATAGAAAGACCAGTAATAGCATGAAAATCAGTGGAAGTCATGGTGACCTCTCCCCACCTCATATGCATGGTGTGGGTACTTGTAGACACCCCGTCTTGGACCGCTCACCCCGATTGCACACTTGATTTTGTGTTTCTGTTAGTACCCGATATGAAAATGAGTTTATTAGGGCTTTCCCAAATATACAAGGACTTTATGGGAATTAGAAACCTTGCAAAGACTTGTCCCGGATTCCCAAAAATAGCTCAATGTTCTAGAAAACATTAAATATGGACATTTAGGGTTGCCTTGTATGAACAGTAAAACCCTAGCTTGAATTTCAAGTCAGCGCGCAACGATGGCCACGCGGCCACTTTTGCCGCCGCCCTCAATATTGGCCACGCGGCCACTTTCGCCGCCGCCCTCAATATTGGCCACGCGGCCACATCCGCCCCGGATGATCTGGACCATCAGATCTTCCCCTTAGTTTAATATATAAACCAATATCATGCTATTGGTTTAGGGGGATCCGAATTTGAGAGTTCTCAAACACAATTTTGCTCTCTAATTAGCATTTAAACCTCCAAGAAGATCAAGGTTTATTTCTTGCCAACATAGGTAAGTTTTCTAACTTATTTCTTCACGTTCTTGCATTATTTCTAATGTAGATCTTTAATATTCATGTTCTTGCATGTTTATTCATAGTTTCTTCATATGCTTCGCATGTTTATTCATATGTTCATATATGTTCTTCATATGTTCATCGTGTTCATAGATTAAAACCTTTTTTATGCTATATTTAGGGTTGTGATCTTCATGTTTGCATGTTATTTCATAGCCGATGATGATCGAGGGTTCATCAACCCGAGGATGATCTAGGAACTACTTGTAAACCCTAATCTTAAGGTAATTCCCCCCTCATTATGCATGATCCCGATTCTTCTGCCTATTCTAAATTCTCCTCGAACTACGCTGACCTGAGCTTCTCACATTGAGAGGAACGTAGGCAATCTTCGGATCCAGTCTCAAACACTAACACACTACTAACACATTCATCATGATAGAAAGACCGATCATTCGGGCAATAGGAGTGATAACGTTCAATATTCTTCTCTTGTTGTAATTTGACCCCCGAACCCATTAAACATGCTTTTTCTCAATGTTTTGGCTTTAATTAAAACGGCGTGGCGACTCTCATAATTTTAATGTTGCTATGAATATTCTCAAATTCAAACACACGTATTCACAGTGGCGACTCTGCTGGGGACTGCTTTGAAACTTTTTCAAACTTAGTGGGTCTAACTTTCGTCACATCATGATGCTTGCCATGTTTACACATGCACACACTTGCCATGTTTACACATGCACACACCTGCCATGTTTACACATGCACACACCTTCCATGTTTACACATGCACACACTTGCCATGTTTACACATGCACATACTTTCCATGTTTACACGTGCACACACTTGCCATGTTTACACATGCACCTCACGCACACTTGCCATGTTTACACATGAACCTCACACACTTGCCATGTTTACACATGCACCCTACACATACTTGCCATGTTTACACATGCACACACTTGCCATGTTTATACATGCACCTCACATACTTGGCATGTTTACACATGCACCCGTGCACCCCGCAATGTTAATACTTGATACTTGTACTTTGTATATACCTTGTATCCTTGTACCTTTGTTGTTTTCGTCTTAGTATTAGGGTCAAACAAAACACTGCTATGCTCCTTTGTACATTATTCTCTCTCTCTCTCTCTCTCTCTCTCATGCATTGCATTGCATCATCCTAACATTAAAAACTCCTCTCTTTTCTCCCTAAAAAAAAAGAATTAGTTTTTTACCACACACTACCACTAGTCCGTGTCAGCACTGCACAGGTCCCCATTACCCGGAGTATTCAATGTGCAGGAATTTGTGCGCTACTGCCGCCCTCTTTTCGAGTCACTCGTCTACTCCACTCACCGTATACGTTCCGCGAGCGGTGGGAACCTTTTACCTTACCCGTGTCAACCCACACATAGAGATTAGGACACTCCTTAGACCAACCATTTAGGATGTAAATAAATGCAAAACTTTTCGCAAAATAAAATGTGCATTGCATCTAGACGACCTCTAAGGTCCATCGCTCACCCCTTGGGCCATCTATCAAAATTCCTCATCTTGGCCTATCTAGGTTACCTACCCATCATTGCGATCCATTTGGGCCTACCCTTCATCTCGACCCGCTTTGGTCAAAATCCCACCATCCTTTGGCCTCTTAGGACAATCTTATCTACCTTTGACCTCCTAGGTCAACCTTTGACCCCCTGGGTCAACCTTCCCAACCTTTGACCTCCAAGGTCAACCTTATCTACCTTTGACCTCTTAAGCCAACCTTTGACCCCCTAGGTCAACCTTTGACCTCCTAGGTCAACCTTACCACCCTTTGACCCCCTAGGTCAACCTTTGACCCCCTAGGTCAACCTTTGACCTCCTAGGTCAACCTTACCACCCTTTGACCTCTTAGGCCAACCTTTGACCCCCTAGGTCAATCTTATCCGTTTAAGTCAACCTTTGACCCCCTAGGTCAACCGTACTAACCTTTGATCTCTTAGGTCTACCTTTGACCCCCTAGGTCAACTTTATCCGCCTTTGACCTCTTAGGTCTACCCTTGACCTCCTAGGTCAACCTTATCACCCTCGACCTCTTAGGTCACCCCTCGACCTCTTAGGTCAACCCTTGACCGCCTAGGTCAACTTTATCCGCCTCCGACCTCTTAGGTCAACCCTTGACCTCCTAGGACAACCTTATCACATTTAACCCCCTAGGTAAACTTTATCGTCTTTGACCTCTTAGGTCAACCTTTGACCCCATAGGTCATTCTCATCCGCCTTTGACCTCTTAGGTCAACCTCATCCACCTTTGACCTCTTAGGTCTACCCTTGGACCCCTCGGTCAACATTATCACCCGTTGACCTCTTAGGTCAACCTTTGACCTCCTAGATCAACCCAATCACCTTCGACCTCTTAGGTCAAACTTGGACTCCTAGGTCAACCTTATCCGTTTTCGACCTCTTAGGTCAATCTTTGATTCCATAAGTGAACCCAATTACCTTTGGTCCTAACCCGCTTAGGTCAAACCGTCATCTTGACCCACCATCGTCCAGACCAACCTAGGTCAACCCGTTTAGGTACACACACCATCCTTGACCCATTTAGGTCAACCTGCCCGTCTTAGGTTAAAACTACCCCTTCACCTTTGACCCGCCAAGGTCACCCCGTGACCCGCTTAGATCGACTTACCTATCTTGGATCCATCTAGGTCAATCTCCAACCTTCCTTAATCCACCAACCCGAATAGGTCAACCTTAGACCCGCCTAGGTCAAACCATGTCCATCCCGCTTAGATCATCCCATAGGCAAACCGCTACAACCCGCTATCTTGATTCATTCACCATTTAGGTCAATCCACCATTATCGTCGCATCCTAGCTTGAACCACTTCTTGTCTCAAACCTTAGGTCAAACCTTAGGTCAAATTTAGGTCAAGCCATACCCTACTCAATCAAAACCAACTCCTATAGGTCTTCCTCACCCATGCTTGACCAAGGACCGAGTCATCTCCCTTTTTTTGACCCCTATGGTCATCTCTCACCTCTTTTTAAAAGTCTAACTTGATTCGAACTACGGCGACCTGAGCCTCTTATTGTGTGGGACCTCTCCCTCATGATAAGGGGAACGTAGGCAACTTCGGCCCGGTCAAACTTTCAAATTCTTGTCAAAAATGCATTTCAAAGTGTGGAGACCGACTCTTTTCCAAAAGTGATTTTATAATGATGCCTTGTCACTAATTATAAATCTAAGCTCAATTCAAAGACATAATTCCCCCACAACTATTGTAGATCCTACATCATGTCTGTTGAAAGGAACATCGAAGTTGCAAATGAAGCTATTACCCAAGGTTTCGAGACAACTCTCCACACCAATGCTGATCTCAATGAGAAAGCGCTCCATTTCGAGACCATCCTCAACGAGCAAGCAACCCTCTTCCAGACCGCTCTCGACGAACAAGAAGCCTACTTTGAGACTGTCCTCCTCAAGCAAGTCGACCGCTTTCAAAAGGAGATGTGCAAGGCTCTAAAGGACACCGAGAAGCGCCTACTCTGATATTTATTGCATTTATGATTACCTCGGCCGAGTTCTCCCTCTTGCTCAATTTCAACACCCGTACGCTCCTCAAATGCATGGGCCATCACAGATTTCCCCCGTTGGGATGCCTCCTAAGACTACTCATCAACGACAGGTACCAGTACCTAAACCACCCTCAAAGACAGTTCGGAAGGACGAACGCGAGTACAATGACTTGGGTATGCCGTTAGCCAAACTCTTCAAAAGTCTAGTTCAAGCCGGAAAGTTGTCTCCTTTGTTCAACTATGAACCAAGTAGGGTGAAGCAAGGCTTGGATCCCTCCAAACACTGCCAATACCACAAGTACATTGGGCATGACACCGAAGATTGCCTCCAATTGAGGAGAAAGATTCAAAGCCTCATTGACAGCGGAGCCATCACCCGCCAACGGAATACATGGGCATGGGCAAAAGAGGAAATTGGGGCTACCTCCTTTAAATAAAAGAAAAGAAAAGGGTCATTCAGTCTTCGTAGGTTCTAGAGTGTCCTTAGTCAAAAGTCCACCTTGGACGATTTTGTTTCTTTAAGTAAAAGTCCACCCCTGACTAGTCAGTTTAAATCTTTTAGTTCCAATAAAAGGGTCTTTATTTCTTTTCTTTTCTCTCTAGACTTGAGACATAAGCTTGCATATATCAATTTCATGAAAATTGTCTTATTCACCATTTTCGCTTGATTACTATATCTTTATATGATGAATTAATCTTAATCTTACTCATTAATGACGACTCATTAAAAGGTAAATGGACCCACAAACCATTCACATAACTAAGTAAACGATTAATCTCAAATGCTTCGATCAATTGGGATGAACGAATCACTTTCTCTTCTCTCTACATTCTACCCCTATACACCTTCTCCCATACACTATCCTCATACGCCTCTCATCCCACCATTAGACCCCTTTTCCATACGGCCATGACAAAGAAATGGACTGTGGTTGCTCATCATCAAATAGACATCCATGCTACCACAATTTAAGGGGTTGTTTGTTCCCTTCATAAGTACTACATGCCGATACACCGGGGCTGTCCGTATCCCATCGAGAGTTTGTCATTCCATCTCCTTGTGAAGTCAATGAAGGACTCGTTGTCTCTTTGAGTGGTGTTCTCGAGCTCTTTCCTTGTGGGCCAGTGAGTGGTGTTGCCTTGATATTGATTTTTGAAGGCAAGCATAGCGGCATCCCAATCAAGACGGAGAGTGAGCGGGAGAGTTTCATACCAATCCTTTGCCGCCCCCTCGAGGGTGAGAGGAAAGCATTGAGCCATAACTTTTGGGGAGACCTTCTTTGGAACCATAACCCAAATCTAAGTCTCGATGTGAGCCATCGGGCATGAGTTTCCCTTAAACTTGCTAATGTCGGGCATCTTGAATTTGTCGGGGAGAGAGGCCATCGTGCTCATGAGGATGGATGACTGATAAAGGCTTGTGTTGGAGCCTTTTCCCATGTTGAGGCCGTCGAATTTCTGATCAATGTAGGCCATGACGGAATCGACCATTTTGGGGTCGTTGTTGTCGGTGCTTGGTCCCCCCACTTTTTTGGTACGGGCACTGACATATGGGATTTTAAACAAACCCTCGGTCCACTCAGATTACTCATTGTCATTAACCCCCTTGTTCTTGGAGAGCTTGAGGAGCTTGGCTTTCAGTTGGTCAACCTTGGCCTCGTGGGCCTCCCTTTGACTGTCGACATGAGCTTGCCACAAGGCTTATTTGGTTTGAGCCTCTTGGTTAAGGGTAGAGACTTGTTGTTGGAGTGCTTGAACCATGGCAGAAAGCTGTTCGAGAGTCATGGCATTGTTGGTGATGGAGTCGCCGGCCATTGATAATGTAGAAGCTGTTGGAGTGATCGGTTAATGGACAAGCCTGTTGGATGAATCCCTGTAGATGCGGAGAGTACCAATCGGACCTATAATTGGAGAAGTAGCCCTTGTCAGTCTCGGTTCACACTTTCGGTCCATGAAGAGGTTGAGAACATACAGTTGGGCACACGACTCGAACCACATAAGAAAAAAGACTCTTTTTTTTTTCATTTTATAAGTCGGAGGGAATGGGTCCCTTTTGGGGTTTCTAAGAAGATAATGGAATCGTCACACTAGTATATAGACCATCTCGCGGTCCCATATACTCATCGGATTCCATCGCGTTTGTGAATCCTACATGTGTCGGGATTAAACTAAATTAATGAAGTAAAGCATACATGCGGGGACGGATTTTTTTTATTTTCGTCCAAAATAACCACTTTTGGGGACGGATTTTTATTGCGTCCGTTTCAACAAGTTGGCATGTATGATTTGAAAACATTAGTTTAGGGAAATCTCGGTACATGGAAACCGACTTGGTCACGGAGTGTTAGACCCTAACTAGAATTGTGTGGCTTGTGCTCGGCTAAAGAGAGACTTAAAGGTCACCCCCGGCATGTAGTCATGAACTACGCCACGGGCTGAGGTTTACCGCTTCGAAAGAGCCAAGGTCGAGTGGAGCTTGAAACTTTCTAGGAAGGGCCTCGACGGGTTTGGGGTCGGACTTGTGCGACTCGATAGTGAGCAATTTATAGGAGTAATGTGCATGTAGTGTGAGGTCTATCACGTGACAAATTTTTTTATTTTATTTTATTATTATTTATTTTTGTTGAAAAGAAAAGATAAAAACACATAAGCACGTAAATTACAACTCCCGAATCACCCGTGTGACCGGTAAATAAAACACAAAATTAAACAGTCCAAGGGTTTAATTCTGTTCTGATGCAGGCAACTGTGCCCACACCCCACTGTTCTGTTCAGTCACTGAAACCTGTTCTTGCCCTAGAAATTGGTTCAGAAGCGCGCGCCTCGGGATAGTGTTGTGGGAAGCGCGCACCTGGCGCATTGTATTTGGGAGGCGCCCGCTTCTGGGCTCACCTGTCAGATTATCAGAAACTTATGGACTCAGGGGATTTCCCTGGTCCTGATTGTGTGATGGAAACCCTGCAATGTTTGTTAGCACGAAATAATAGGAAGAATAGGAAGAACACATGGAAGGCGGGCGATTCTGGAATTTGACGCGGGACGCGCTCGCTTTGGACCATGAAGGTCTGAAGCGCGCGCTTCCCATGTCAATTTCCAGAATGCCCAGAAAAGTGAATTATGAACAGAAACACAAGTTTAACCCTCAAGCAGTCCCCAGCGGAGTCGCCACTCTAGATACCCCGGGGGGACCACGGCTTGGCTAGAGCGCGTAAATTACCCTAGGATGTCTAATTGTGTTTTAGAGTCGCCACCCACGTTTTTGAGGAACGTAAGAAAACCTAATGTTTATGAGCCTAAGCTTGATTTATGAAAACAGAGATTCTTTGGGATGAGGGGTTTGGGGGTTAGGTTACGAAATGGGAAGTACTTAAACACCCATTTCGCCCGAGCAAAGTCGGTCTTGTTTGTTCATAGTTCACTTTTAAAGATAAATGCGTTCTTCCTATTAAAATGATGATAAAAAGTTGTTTTAGAGTTAAAATGTAGGGAGATGACTCCTAGGCCAATTCAATGTAATGAAAGGACCGTTGGTGTCATGTCCCAAATGGTATTGGGTGATTGCACATTTGATTGAAGAAGAAGAAGAAGAAGAAGAAGAAGAAGAAGAAGAAGAAGAAGAAGAAGAAGAAGAAGAAGAAGAAGAAGAAGAATAAGAAGAAGATTAAGAAGAAGAGAAATGCTTAAGACATTTAACTATAGTATCCTTCAAAGAGAACCTCTTGTAAAGCCTTGAAGAAGAGGTTGAATACTTAGTTGAAGAAATCCCAAGAAAAAGTCTAGGAAAGAAGTGAGTAAAAGGTCTAAAAGTAATGATGTCTAAGGTCCCCTCCAATGATGGATTAGAGGGGGTTTTATAGTTGAAAGAGGACTGTTTTTGGAGCCAAACAGAGTCTCCAAGAAATCTTTCTCGGGCAAAATCGTGTATAATGAACAAGGGAGAGATTCTTGGGCAGAATCTGTAACTAACACACCCCAGAAGCGCGCGCATCCCACCAAGGCGGCGAAAGGCGCGCGCGTTTGGCCTCAAGGGGCGGAGGCGCGCGACTCTGAGAAGCAATTTTTGACAGAATGGACTAGAAAGTTAGAACTGTAATTTAGTTTAGTCCCGAGACTTAACGGAGTCCATCTGGAACTTAACCAAAGTAACAGAAACTAACAGAAAACACTTAAAAGTGGAGAGAAACACAAAATCAAGTGTGCAATGGGGGCGAGCGGTCCAAGGCGGGGTGTCTATAATGGGGTCTCTTCTGTTGCTGATCGGATCGATATGCGGTAGCCCCATAATGCTAGCGGTAACTTCTCGGGCAATCCCTTCCTGTTGAAGTCATTTTCCATATGATAACCTCAATCGTTTTGTTTGCTGCTTCGACCGCTCCATTAGCTTGAGGGCGGCACGAGGATGACTTGTGCTTTGTAATTTTGTAGTTAACCAAAAGCGCATCCATTTCCTTCTTAAAGTGAGAACCTTTGTCGGAAGTGAGAACCATTGTCGGAGATGATCTCATGAGGAATACCGTATCGGCACATGATGTTATTCTTCACGAATTCGGTCACTTTCTTGGCATTGAGAACTCGGTAAGCTTGTGCTTCGACCCACTTTGTAAAATAATCCTCGGCCACTAGTATGAATGACTGTCCATTGCTTCCTGTAGGATGGACTTTGCCGATGATATTTATGCCCCAACAAGAGAACGGCCATGGTGTGGTCATGTTGTACAATTATGAAGGTGGAGCAAGTTGCAAATTAGCATGGAATTGGCACTTGGCGCATTTCTTGACTTTCTCGATGCAGTCTCTTTCCATTGTAGTCCAATAGTAGCCAATACGGAGTATCTTCTTGGCTAACATAATCCCATTCATGTAGGGTCCACATTCACATTCGTGGACTTCGTGCATTATCTCTTGAGCTTCGGTCTCATTTGCACATAAGAGATTGATCCCTTGATGATGTCTCTTGTAGACTCGGTTCCCAATCAATACATATCTCGCAGCTAGCTTTTGTAATGCTACTCGAGACTTCCCATTGCTGTTCTCGGGGAAGGTGGCGCTGTTGAGAAAGTTCATGATGTCTGTGTACCATGAGGGTTATCCTGGACTTTATTGATCTCAATACTCATACAGTATGCCAGACTAGTCCTTCTTGTAATTTTTAAGGGCTTCACCATCTTTCCTTTTGGCATCTCAACCAGTGAGGCTATGGTGGCTAAAGCATCGGCAAAGCGGTTCTTGTCCCTCGGCAAATAATTGAACGTGATGTCTTGAAACTGTTCAAACAATTCCTCGAGGTGTTCACCATACTGTTCGAGGGTCGGGTCTTGGATTGTCCATTTACCCGATGTCTGATTGATAAGGAGTAGGGAGTCACCGAATACTTCTAGATCTGTGTCATTTCTTTCTAGTGCTGCTTCTAGCCCCGCTATACATGCGTCATATTCGGCAATGTTGTTGGTAGCTTCCAATTCTAGATGGATTGCAATTGGAGTGTAGATGTCCTTTGGATCGACAAGCAACATTCCTATTCCATAACCGTGCTTATTGGTTGCGCCATCGAAAAAAAGTTGCCACTTATTTTCCTCAGTTGTAGTGCAAATCAAGTGCTCGTCGGGAAATTGTAAGTCTTCCCCCTTCACTTCGTCACACGGAAATTCAGCAAGTTGATCACTGAACACTTTCCCCCTGATGGATTTGAGTGTCACGTAAGTGATATCATAGCCGGGGAGCATGAAGTACCATTTGGCTATCCTTGTTGACATGAAAGGTTTCTCGAAATTGTACCAGAGCGGGTCCACCTTTGCTACTAGGTTAATCGGAAAGGCTTCCGTGTAATGTTTGAGCTTTTGAGTGACCCAAACCAATGCTGCACATGACTTCTCTAAGACAGAGTAGTTCTTTTCGCCTCCTTGAAGTTGGCGACTGAAAAAATAAATGGCATTTTCCTTTGTGAAGTCTCGTTGTTCTTGTGCTAGCATAGCTGCTAGGGCTTCATCATTCACCGTGAGGTAGAGCAAGAGAGGCTTCTCCTTGTGCGGTGGCACCAGAACAGGAGGGCATGTCAAATAGTGCTTCACTTGATCGAAGGCTTCTTGGCAAGCGTCGGTCCACTCTAGAGCCAAATTTTTCTT
The DNA here is from genome assembly GCA_026119855.1 of Campanula takesimana. NCBI lineage: Eukaryota > Viridiplantae > Streptophyta > Magnoliopsida > Asterales > Campanulaceae > Campanula > Campanula takesimana. Next base: position 136,056 of record JAOWBW010000305.1, read on the forward strand.
GAGTAGCTTAAAGATTGTCTCATACATGGAAGTGAGTTGGTGCACAAACCGACTGATGTATTGAAGTCTGCCCATGAAACCTTTGATTTCTTTCTGTGTTTTCGGAGGAGGCATGTCAAGTATTGCCTTGATTTTTGAGGGATCTGCTTCAATTCCCCTTTCGGTGACCATGTAGCCAAGAACTTTGCCTCGGATAACCTCGAAGGTGCACTTTGCGGGATTGAGCCTCATCTTGTTCTTTCGAAGCCTTTCGAAGAACTTTCATAGGTTGATCAAGTGTTGACCGTCGGTCCCTTTTGAATGGATGATCATGTCATCAACATAGACCTCAATTTCCTTGTGGATCATGTCGTGGAACAAGTCTTTCACAGCCCTTTGATAGGTAGCCCCAGCATTCCTCAACCCAAATGGCATGACTGTGTAGCAAAAGGTGCCCTACGGTGTTGTGAAGGCAGTCTTGTATTGGTCCTCTTCAGCCATGAGAATCTGATTATACCCAACGAAACCATACACAAATGAGCAGACCTCATAGGCAGCAGTGGAATTGACTAGCATGTCGATGTTGGGTAGTGGAAAGTCATCCTTCGGAGAAACCTTGTTCAAATCCCAGAAATCCACACAAACACGGACCTTGCCGTTAGCCTTTCTAACTGTCACAACATTTACTAGCCATGTCGGATACTTAATAACTTTGATGAAGCCCACACTAAGAAGCTTCTCTATCTCTTCTTTGACTTGTAAAGACCACTCTGGCTTGATCTTTCTGAGTTTCTGCTTTGTTGGCTTAGCGTCGTCTCTGATCGGAATCCTATGCTCGGCGACCTTTCTCTCTAAACCCAGCATGTCTTTGTATGACCATGAAAATACATCCACGAACTCTCTAAGTAGTGCAGTCAATCTGTCTTTCTCTTCCCCTCTGAAGAAGCTTCCGATCATCGTTTCTTTCGGCTCCTCATCGGTACTCAGATTAACAACATGCAATTCTTCGTCAGCCCCTGGATCATTTTCACCACGACTACGGACCTGTTGAGCAAGTTCATTTAAGTATGTTGCATTTTTGTGGTCTATTTCATCATTATTTGAATCGTTATTAACTAGTTCATTAAATTCATTATTAGTTAATTCATCATTCATGATGTTTGCAATCTCAGGGTACTTAGAAAGATCAAATTTTTCATTAGCAAAGAAAGGGAACACACGCTCGGCTATTGCCTCCATATCCTCTTGGGTGAGGATGTTGGAAACACTCTCGGACTCGAAAGTGAATGTTAACTAGTCTTCCTTTGTAACCTTGCGCAGTATGCACCCCATTTTCTCGATCAGGAATTCCTCGGATACCACGGGTCCTTTGTTGAGTACCAGTTGTTGATCAGCTTGGATCTTGGCTTGATCTCGCTGATAGGCCCACTTCTTGTGTCGGTGTCGTCGGAGATGGCATTGACTTGGCACTCATCCATGATTGCAATTCCCTCAAACATGGAGGCTAGATCAGTTAACTCCTCCCCCACGGTAATCTCTGTTTCGGACTCTATGGTCATTTTCTTCCCCCACCATTCTCGGGTGACATGGGAGTTGGTTCCCCTTCGGATTTCTGAATCTCACAATCGGCAAAGACCTCGAGACCGGACTTTCTGATACCCTTATTGTTAAACCATGGATCGGGAAATATTATGCACGAGACATCTTCCCCCTGGTGGACAAAGTAGCCATTTAGTGTCTTGCGTGGGAATTTTATAGTGTCGGCCTTCTCTGCGAGCTCGGGCCTTTTCATTCTTGACGGCTTGCTCATATTTCATGTCGTCTTTGGATGGTTCGTATCCTAATCCGAACTTGTTCTTGACAAAAAGGACCTCTACGGGTTGCATTCTCCCTTGTTGGTATTTCCCTAGGCCTAAACCGGGAAAGTAGTTCATATTCCTCATCATGTGGAGGACATTGTGATTGCCGAGGGTCCATGATCCGTTTCCCCCTTCTTTGTCGATGGTGTTGATTGAGACGCCGGAGAGGGTGGAGTCTTCTAGACCATGCTGAACTTGGTGAACGGGTTCCCCATTTCTGTGGATAGTGACATTTTCTGCCATGACGGTTACTATCTAATCCCCATTTTTGAACTTGACGCATTGGTGGAGAGTCGAAGGGACGACATTAGAACTGTGTATCCATGGTCGGCCCAAGAGAAAATTGAATGAGGAGGGGACATCGAGCACTTGAAACGGGACGGACATAACCATGATCCAGAATTCAATGTCTATTTCCACCATACCCATGACTGTACGGGCAGTGCTGTCGTAACCTCGGATTACTTGAGTAGAAGGCTTTAAATCTGAACTCCTAAGCCTAGTATGTCCATGATTCGGCCAGGCATTATGTTGAGTGCGGAACCACCGTCAACCAAGACTCTTGAAATAGGTCTCCCCCTTGCCCTTACTTTGAGGTAGATGGCCTCATTGTGATTGGACCCAAATGGTGGAAGGTCCATATCGGCAAAAGTGATGACATTGCCAAAATGTATGTGGCATATTATTGCAGTAAGGTTCTCGGGAGTTGTATCGGGAGAGATTGATGTGTCGTTGAGATTGCTGATGACAAGATCTCGATATTTCTTTGAAGATGCAATGAGGTCCCAAATGGATATATTGGCTTGAGTCTTCTTGAGTTGTGTTAATAAAGTATCTTCGGGAGTGTCGCGAGCTTGCGATCTTTGAGAAGAGGTGCTTGGCATAGAAGTAGTGGGATTTTCACGCCCCGGAAATCTCAAAATCCATAAATATAAAATTTACATAATATTCATCTCCAAAATACAAAATACCAAACACGGGCGCGTGAATTCAACTATGAAATCTATACCATCAAGCAACACCTCAACGAGATTATAACTCGGAGACTATAAACAAACGCGGAAGCAAGAACAACTATTAACAAAAATACCCAAAGTACAACCGTATATACAAAACACTGAACGACTACGAACCCACAATAATATGCGTAAAGGCTCCGAAGGGCAACTATCCCAAATGCGATCAACCTGCTCAGAAGATTCCCGCTACAACGGCCCTCACAACGCTACCACTTGCTTTCGTGGGGGGGTTAAGGAAAAACAATTTGAAACAAGAAACGGGGTGAGATAAAATCTCAGTAAGTTACTAAATGCATCTACATGTTATAATATCATGCAAATCAACGATATAACTGAACAAGTAAATCACATAACAACAAATGAGAAAACTCTCTATCGCCAACTGTCCCATACCAGTTGGAAATAACGACTAACTCATCATGCAGCACATAAGACTGAAATAAACACGTAACAAAGGATACTGAGCCAAGGTTTCACCAAACTGATAGAACAATCGCTGCGCAGCTTCAACCGATCAACCAATCAACAATAGCAGTATAACAACTGAAGAGGACCCCGGTCAGAACCGACCAATCAATCAATCAACCCATCAAGCCATCTTCATAGTAGCATAAAAGCTGAAGAGAATACCCCTGGTACCTGAACCAATAACAAAGTAACGTGCCACAAAGGGCGGGAGCCATGCCACAAAGTCATGCTCCAAAACGTCTCAACCAAGGCCGATCTGGAAGAGGAAAATTAGGGCAAAACAATGGTCAACACCATGATGGACTTGGCCGGTGCCATCACAATATCTCACATCGCCCGACACAACCACAAATACCAGCTGGACATTCAAATAAATGCTAAGTAATAAAATACTAGCACGGTAAACAACTAAGGATTCCAAAGTAGGGAACCATACCAATTAATCACCATAAAAGATGCAAACGATTACTCAAGAAGAGTTCAACAACAATAAACACAAGGAGTTTCTCATAAAAGAGTCCAACAACATTGACCATTAAAACCTAATGATTCCAAGATAAGGCACGTACCAAATACATCCTAAATATGATACCCACAAGTTAATCATAAAGAGCACAACCCAAACGGTCGCTCACAAATGGCACAATGACTATTAGCAAAATGACCCTAACATTTACTCATAAAGATATACTAGGACTATGAACTCAACCATCTCATCACACCTGGAATTCCAAAGTAGGAAATCAGAATGAATACACCGTAAGGTTAATCAAACCGTAAGTACCCAATTGCCAATTCACGCTTTACCTCCGTCCATAACGAACCACTTCTAAACACCCCAAACGAATCCAAAAGGTTACTCTTATTAGAACATGATCACGACCGGACTAAACCCTACACTTTGGTGTTCAATAACAACCCTCTAGGTACTATAGGACATCGCCTAAAACCTAGACCAAGTCTTACTCGAAAATCAATTCGATTGGAACAATCACGAACACATCATAAGATGCCCAAACATTCCCAAACAATACTGGGTCAAATTACATAACACCATTGTTCACAAAGGAACCAATTTTAATTACTAAAGTGTTCCACGGTGCCCAACTAAGTCAACTAGAATAGTACTACGGAACCCAGACCGAGACTACACCTTGATCTTAAACCTCAACAATAAGACAACCATTATGGTCTGGAACCATGCGGACAATAGAACCATTGCGTAGTACTCGAAAAGAGATTTCCAAAGATAGTTTACACGTCCAAAACGGAGTCCGGACGAAGAAGTTATGGCCTCCGGAAGATTGAACGTAAAACGGATAATTTTTATAAAGTGTTCGGCCGGACATGATGAAAAATCCCTGTTTTAGCTCCGAATTTCAATCCTTTCGTTCTAAATCTTAGGAGTACCTATATATACTTCTATCCTAACATTTAAAGACAAGAAAACTCAATTCATGTGCCTCTAAAACCCAAACTAAAAATACAACCTAGTATTAAACAAACACAAATATGATTTCCAGAAAAAGAGGGCGGGCGGGCGCTCACTCAAGGTCGGGCGGGCGCTCATTTCACCAGTAAGTTGGACGAAGGAAAAAGGTCGGGCGGGCGGGCGCACGGGCTTGTGAGGGCGGGCGCCCGGTCTGCCTTCAGGCCGAGAAACAGAGCTTGGTTTCACCATTTTCGAACCAAAACCAAATTTCTCACAAATCAACACTCCCAACTTGATCCCCAAAGTATCCAAACAACATCTAAATTAAAAGGGACCTAAATAACACCATTTATCAACCAAAACCAAGATTAAATCCCAACATTCATAACAATCACAACTTTTTACCAAAATCCAAATAAATTCCAAATAATTTCTATACTCAACCAAGAAGCCATGGATATCAACAAGAACATCAATAGAGTTAAAGATGAGCATTTTTAACATAAATGGGGGAAAAGTAACTTACCTCGAATTTATCAAAGATGACGGAACTTGAATATTTTTGGTTCTACGCGATCCTATCGACGATCTAAACAAGTTTCAAGTTATGAGAAATGAGAGATAATGAGGGGAAGATAGGTAGAATGTAGAGAGAAAGAAGGGGAGAAAAATTACCCAAAAATGGAGAGAGAGAGGGAGAGTTGCTGGGAGAAAATGAGGGAGTGAGGGAGGAGAGGGGTGATGGAGGGAGTAAGTAGGATGATTTAGGAATTTACACATAGACCCCCTCCCCTACACACTAACTCAATCATCTTATATTCCCCACTAACATTTAAGACCCAACACTCTATACTCGCACAATTAACCAATTAATTGCTAGGCACGACCACATCATGATACCCAAAATGCACACATAAATATTTAAATAACTAAATAATTTAAATAAATAAATAAGCCATAAATAAATAATTAAATATTTATTACTAAGAAAATAGAGGCGGGTTTTCGGGTCGTTACAATCTACCCTCCTTAAAAAGAATTCGCCCACGAATTCACTCATCAAACTTCACAACACGCGGTCATAATGAGGCGACAACATATCGACTCTTCCATAGCACTCTTAACCTCAATCGAGTACTCAACTAAATTTTCAGACATAGTCTCCACGACTCAAATAAACCAATATATATTAATCACATACATATCTCAGGTATACTCATATTAATCATTCTAAAGTTAACTTCCTCTTTCATACCGAATTTCGCATTCTCAAGACTATCACGTGATCACCAGTTCTGAGACATAGCTGATTTGATCCTAATTAGCATTACTCTCACCATCAACCCTTAAATCATCATCATCCATAATTTTTACTTTTCCCGTACGGTTTGACGATCTAGACATCATACCAAGTAATCATACTACTAGCCGAACAAATAAGAGAAGGAATAGGGCTAACAATTATTGTCACCCAATGACTCAATGATATACTCAAAAATTTACCGTTATCAACTATCCGATCAAATGAGATTTCCCCTACCACATTCACTTCCTCATGAGATAAAACATAATACAGTCAAAATCTTTGAATTTCTCCAACTACTTGCATTACCTCATACTTAGTTTTCTAAGGAAATATCCAGAAATTTAAAACATTAAACCATCTCGAGCTTACTCAACTTCTTAAACTATGAAAAGCTAAAGAAATTTCTCATCCTCCAAATGTTCACCGCGTGACTATATCTCTGAGGATTACCATTAAAGTAGCAATTGTAACGATCCGAAATTTTCACAATCTTTGTTTCAATAAATAGTAATATATTACAACTTACAACTCTAAAAGATATTACAAAGGATCACTAATAACCCGAAATATTCGATAAACTGCTCCGTCCCAATACAAAATCATAGCACCCTTTAATATGCCCAAGTATCTATACTCAACTTCCTTTACAAATTCTTAATCCAAACGAGGGCGCCACCAAGAAAAGATTCAGAACCATGTGACAACTGTTCACTAAAACCCAAAAATGCCTTTAATATTGTTCGAGGAATTCTCACCTTCTCTAAATATGTCTAGTCCTTTAAACTCAACGCGCTCACCATCATTAATGATTATAACTCCCACAATATACTCATAACTCGTATTGCTTTAACTCAATTCCAGTCATGTATTAAAATGATCCCAAAAGTATCATAACTCAACTTCTTAATCTGACTCGTAATAAATTAAGTATTCCCTCATACTAAACAATTCTGATGCACTCACGTAGATGTACTAAAAGTAAAGAAACATCTCCTATCAAGAAATTCTCAAATTGAATCTTTAACTCTTTTAACCCAATCGATACTATATGTCCACCGATCCACCTATCAGTATTGTAGCTTATATTAACTCATCATATAACCCAAGTTCCCTATCGATCAAGCGACATATTACCCCCAATATAAATTATACCCAAGACTTCAAAATTAATATTGCCAACGGAATAAGCTAAATTCCCAGCACAACCTTATAATAAAGATTTTCTGACTTTCAAGATAGAACCTGAACATTATATATACTTAGTATGTTCCTAAACAAAGTCAAACATACTAATATAGAAATATTCACCACCTATCGATGGCACACAAGAAATTCGTAACACACGAAAAGCTAAACCATACCACTTAACTCATCAATATCTCGCATATGTGACATAACCAAATCATCCTATATATACTAGTAACAATCACGTAGTTCCGTATTCGAGAATACACCTCAACATAAATCCATGAATGATAACAATCAGGCGAACATAGCACAAAACGTTGTCCACTTTACGAAATAGATATGCCCGAGCCATCAGATTTGCACTCTCGATTCCCAAACCAACTCACCCCAAGGGGACCAACACTATTAATATCAATCTTATACTTGATATACCAGAAGAGAAGAACACTCGATGTCAACATCACAACTCATAACTCCACCAACTTCTACCTTAACCTTACCTTCCAAGAAAACTTAGTTTCTAAACCGCTCAAAGTTATAACACCCAAGTATTGAAACCTATTCAATATCAGAGTTCTTATTCTCCTTCAAGATCTAAAACTATTGCTCTGATACCAACTGTCACGCCCCGGAAATCTCAAAATCCGTAAATATAAAATTTACATAATATACATCTCCAAAATACAAAATACCAAACACGGGAGCGTGAATTCAACTATGAAATCTATACCATCAAGCAACACCTCAACGAGATTATAACTCGGAGACTATAAACAAACGCGGAAGCAAGAACAACTATTAACAAAAATACCCAAAGTACAACCGTATATACAAAACACTGAACGACTACGAACCCACAATAATATGCGTAAAGGCTCCGAAGGGCAACTATCCCAAATGCGATCAACCTACTCAGAAGATTCCCGCTACAACGGCCCTCACAACGCTACCACTTGCTTTCCTGGGGAGGGTTAAGGAAAAACAATTTGAAACAAGAAACGGGGTGAGATAAAATCTCAGTAAGTTACTAAATGCATCTACATAGCATAATATCATGCAAATCAACGATATAACTGAACAAGTAAATCACATAACAACAAATGAGAAAGCTCCCTATCGCCAACTGTCCCATACCAGTTGGAAATAACGACTAACTCATCATGCAGCATATAAGACTGAAATAAACACGTAACAAAGGATACTGAGCCAAGGTTTCACCAAACTGATAGAACAATCGCTGCGCAGCTTCAACCGATCAACCAATCAACAATAGCAGTATAACAACTGAACAGGACCCCGGTCAGAACCGACCAATCAATCAATAAACCCATCAAGCCATCTTCATAGTAGCATAAAAGCTGAAGAGAATACCCCCGGTACCGGAACCAATAACAAAGTAACGTGCCACAAAGGGCGGGATCCATGCCACAAAGTCATGCTCCAAAATGTCTCAACCAAGACCGATCTGGAAGAGGAAAATAAGGGCAAAACAATGGTCGACACCATGATGGACTTGGCCGGTGCCATCACAAATATGATACCCACAAGTTAATCATAAAGAGCACAACCCAAACGGTCGCTCACAAATGGCACAATGACTATTATCAAAATGACCCTAACATTTACTCATAAAGATATACTAGGACTATGAACTCAACCATATCATCACACCTGGAATTCCAAAGTAGGAAATTAGAATGAATACACCGTAAGGTTAATCAAACCGTAAGTACCCAATTGCCAATTCACGCTTTACCTCCGTCCATAACGAACCACTTCTAAACACCCCAAACGAATCCAAAAGGTTACTCTTATTAAAACATGATCACGACCGGACTAAACCCTACACTTTGGTGTTCAATAACAACCCTCTAGGTACTATAGGACATCGCCTAAAACCTAGACCAAGTCTTACTCGAAAATCAATTCGATTGGAACAATCACGAACACATCATAAGATGCCCAAACATTCCCAAACAATACTGGGTCAAATTACATAACACCATTGTTTACAAAGGAACCAATTTTAATTACTAAAGTGTTCCACGGTGCCCAACTAAGTCAACTAGAATATTACTACGGAACCTAGACCGAGACTACACCTTGATCTTAAACCTCAACAATAAGACAACCATTATAGTCTGGAACCATGCGGTCAATAGAAACATTGAGTAGTACTCTAAAAGAGCTTTCCAACAATAGTTTACACGCCCAAAACGGAGTCCGGACGAAGAAGTTATGGCCTCCGGAAGATTGAACGTAAAACGGACAATTTTTATAAAGTGTTCGGCCGGACATGATGAAAAATCCTTGTTTTAGCTCCGAATTTCACTCCTTTCGTTCTAAATCTTAGGAGTAACTATATATACTTCTATCCTAACATTTAAAGACAAGAAAACTCAATTCATGTGCCTCTAAAACCCAAACTAAAAATACAACCTAGTCTTAAACAAACACAAATATGGTTTCCAGAAAAAGAAGGCGGGCGGGCGCTCACTCAAGGCTGGGCGGGCGCTCATTTCACCAGTAAGTTGGCCAAAGGAAAAAGGTCGGGCGGGCGGGCGCGCGGGCTTGAGAGGGCGGGCGCCCGGTCTGCCTTCAGGCCGGGAAACAGAGCTTGGTTTCACCATTTTCGAACCAAAACCAAATTTCTCACAAATCAACACTCCCAACTTGATCCCCAAAGTATCCAAACAACATCTAACTTAAAGGGGACCTAAATAACATCATTTATCAACCAAAACCAAGATTAAATCCCAACATTCATAACAATCACAACTTTTAACCAAAATCCAAATAAATTCCAAATAATTTCTATACTCAACCAAAAAGCCATGGATATCAACAAGAACATCAATAGAGTTAAAGATGAGCATTTTTAACATAAATGGGGGAAAAGTAACTTACCTCGAATTTATCAAAGATGATGGAACTCGAATATTTTTGGTTCTACGTGATCCTATCGACGAGCTAAACAAGTTTCAAGTTATGAGAAATGAGAGATAATGAGGGGAAGATAGGTCGAATGTAGAGAGAAGGAAGGGGAGAAAACTTACCCAAAAATGGAGAGAGAGAGGGAGAGTTGCTGGGAGAAAATGAGGGAGTGAGGGAGGAGAGGGGTGATGGAGGGAGTAAGTAGGATGATTTAGGAATTTACACATAGACCCCCTCCCCTACACACTAACTCAATCATCTTATATTCCCCACTAACATTTAAGACCCAACACTCTATACTCGCACAATTAACCAATTAATTGCTAGGCACGACCACATCATGAAACCCAAAATGCACACATAAATATTTAAATAACTAAATAATTTAAATAAATAAATAATCCATAAATAAATAATTAAATATTTATTACTAAGAAAATAGAGGCGGGTTTTCGGGTCGTTACAGGGATTGCTTGCTATGACTCTTCCAGATCGAGTTAGCATGTTGACGTTCCTGTTTTGCTTCTTCCTATTTTTTAATACTTCCCTCATTACCTCATCATAAGTCACAACGTAGCAATAATTGTCAAATTATTCATAACATTGGAGCCCTCACTCAAAATGGTAATTGAATGAGTGGTCTCCTTAAACTCTCCTAACTCTATTACATTGACATCACCCCTACTAGGAACTATGAATTTCAACTTGTCTATGAGATCTTGGATGATGTTACGGAGGACGAAGCATTCCTCGGTGAGGTGGCCACTATGTTGGTGGTAGCCACAATACTTGTAATGGGCATGGTTGGCGCTGACCGCCTTGGGTTGGTACCCTTGTAGAGGTGTGATTTGCCCCTTTTCTTTGAGAACTTCAAAGGCCTCGGTGTGAGTCATGCCTTGGAGAGGAGTGTAGACACGATCATTTTAAGGTCTCTTACCTTATGGTGGAGGAACCTTTTTGTAATTCCCCTTGTCAGTTGTGATGGCATTGACTGAAGCCTCTTTTATTGAGTTAGAGGCGGCCTTGTATCAGAATCTAGGAGAACTTTTCTTGATCTCTTTGAGCAAGTCATCCATTCAGACCCCTGCCTCATACATTTGAGAAAAATCTGCATAGCAAGCCCCACTTAGGTCTGTGCGGAGATCAATCTTTAGACACTTGAGGAAGATGTCCATTTGCTCCTTGGTGTTAGGCCTCTCGACAATTTCAGCAAGTTTGTCATTCCACCTTCTTGTGAAGTCAATAAAGGACTCATTGTCCCTTTTGGTGGTGTTCTCAAGCTCTTTCTTGGTTGGATGATGAGTGGTGTTGCCTTGGTATTGACTTTTGAAGGCATGCATGGTGGCGTCCCAATCAAGACAGACTGTGAGCGGAAGAGTTGCATACCAATCTTTTGCCGCCCCTCGAGAGTAAGAGGGAAGCATTGTGCCATCACCTTGGGAGAGACCTTTTTCGGAACCATAGCCCATATGTAAGTCTCGATGTGAGCCATGGGACAAGAGTTGCCTTTAAACTTGCTGATATCGGGCATCTTAAACTTGTTGGGGAGAGCGGCCATTGTGCTCATGAGAATGGATGACTGATAAAGGCTTGTGTCGGAGACTTTCCCCATGTTGAGACCGTTGAAACATTGATCTATGTAAGCCATAATTGAATCAACCATCTTGTGATCTTTGTTGTCGATGCTTGGCTCTCCCATTTTCTTGGTATGGGAACTAACATAAGGGTTTTCAAATAAACCCTTGGTCCACTCAGATTCTTCATTGTCTTCCTTTCCTTTACCACTTGAAAGCTTGGTGAGCTTGGCCTTCATTTGGTCCATCTCGGATTCATGAGCCTCCCATTGATTGTCGAGATTGGATTGCCAAAGATCATCTTTGCTTTGGGATTCTTTGTTGAGAGTGGAGATTTTCTCTTGGAGCATTTTAACCATAGCTGATAGTTGCTCAAGAGACATGGTGTTGTTGCTGTTGGAGTCACCGGCCATCGATGTTGTCGGAGCTGTTGGAGTGATCAATTCACGAACTAGCTGGTTTGCTGAATCTCGGTAGATGTGGTAAGTACCAATTGGACCTAAATTGAAGAAGAGGCCCTTGTCAGTCTTGAGTAATACATTCGGTCCATGAAGAGGCTTAGAACAGACAATGGGCACACAACTCAAACCACATAAAGAAAAAGACTCTTTTGTTTTCATAAGTCGGAGGGACGGAGTCCCTTTTGGGGTTTCTAAGAAAATATTAGAATCATCACACTAGTATATAGACCTTCTCGCGGTCCCATATACTCATCGGATTCCACCACGTTTGTGATACCAACATGTGTCGGGATTAAACTAAATTAATGTAGTAAAGCATACATGCGGGGACGAATTTTTATTTTCGTCCATAATAACCACTTGGGGACGGAGTTTTATTTCGCCCATAATAACCACTTGTTTCTCTTGGAAACGGCATGTATGATTTGAAGACATTAGCTTAGGGAAATCTCGGCACATGAAAACCGACTTAGTCACGGAGTGTTAGACCTTAACTAGAATTGTGTTGGCTTGTGCTCAGCTAAAGAGAGGCTTAAAGGTCACCCCCAGCATGTAGTCATGAACTACGCCACGGGCTAAGGTTTACCGCTTCGAGAGAATCAAGGTCGGGTGGAGCTTGAAACTCTCTACGACGGGCCTCGACGGGTTTGGGGTTATGAAATTTGTGCACGTAGTGTGAGGTCCAACATGTGACAAAACATTTTTTTACTTTTTTTTTTTAACAAAAGAAAAGCAAATAAGCACATAATTTATAACTCTCGAATAACCCGTGTGACCGATAAAAAACACAAAATAAAACAGTCAAATGGTCCGAATCAGTCCTTGATGCAGGCAACTGTGCCCACACACCATTATTCTGTTCTGTTCTGGAAACTGTTCCTGTTCTGGAAAACCACCCAGAAGCGCGCCCCTCTGGCCTATGTTGTGGGATGCGCGCGCATGGCTCAGAGTCTCTGGGAGGAGCCCGCTTCTGGGTAAACCTGTCAGACTTTCAGAGACTTTGGACTCAGGGGATTGCCCTGGTCCTGAATGTCTAATGGAACCCCTGCAAAGATGATTAGTGTATAAAAAGGAAGAAGAATAGGAAGAATATTGAGAAGCGGTCGATTCTGGTCTCTGATGTGGGATGCGCGCGCCTTAGGCCAAGTAGGCCAGAGGCGTATGCTTCCCCCATCAGGAACAAGAATGCCCAGAAAATTGTAGACTTTGAACAGAAATGCAAGTTTAACCCTCAAACGTCCCCAGCGGAGTCACCACTGTAGATACCTGTGAATACCCCTTTCCGAATGCAGGCGACACACTGGAAGTCTTTATTTTTATTTATCTTATTTTATCTTTTCTATGTGATTAGGATATTCAAGTTGGCATTTAACCTTAGTAAGAGTCACCACGTTGTTTTTATCGAGCTAAAACATTGAGAAAAGCTAATAGAGAGGGTTTGGGGTCAAGTTACGAGAAGAGAAGAATATCAAGTTATCACTCCTATCGCCCGATAGATCGGACTTACTATCATGATGAATGTGTTAGTAGTGTGTTAGTGATTGAGACCGGATCCGAAGATTGCCTACGTTCCTCTCATGATGAGAAGCTCAGGTCGACGTAGTTCGAACATAATCAGAATAGAGAGAAGAAGCGGGATCATGCATAATGAAGGGGGAGGAGAAAGAATCATACAAGATGATCACATCCTAGAACCATGATTATACTATTGATAAGATCAATGTGTAGTCATCATATTCATCATGGGAGAGTTATTGATCATGGGAGTAATTACCTAAAGTTTAGGGTTTAGAAGTAGTTCCTAGATCTCGTGGATCATCATCGGCTTTGCAATATGAATAGGGATTAAAACATTAGATTTAACATGTTACGCGTGATAAGTAGCAAATCTAGCATAATAATAAGAACATCATGAACATATATGAAGTAAACACATAAGCATGAACATCGTTACCCTAGTCATAGAGCATTTTATGAATTCTAGTAATAACATGAAGAACACGTTATGAATCATATGAATATAGGTGTATAAACATAATGAAACTAGCATAAATCAGATCTAAACTAAGAAAACATGTAGAATTCTCACCAATCTTGACAAGAACGAAGTCGAATCTCTAGAGCGGATTCGCCGGACCTTCGGAATTGCTAGAAAGGCTTAGAGAGAGTTCTGTCTGCAGTTTAGACTGTAGAACTCGGGGGAGAGAATTGTGTCAAAATTATAAACTGAGGTCACCTATTTATAGGATTTCTGACTTGGAGGAAGTGGCCGCCCGGCCCAACCTACACTGGCCGCCTGGCCAAACCAAGTGTTTGGCTCGGTTTCCAATGCTCTGATCAGCTTGGACTCTGGAGATAACATCTATCTTTGCAGCTCATCCGATTAGGTCGTCAATATCTTCTTATCTAGGCTTTTCGGGAAATCCTGGATAACTCCTGTGCAGCTCGTAAATACTTGGGAGGTCCCTGTGAGTTCTAGAATGCCTAATAACTCATTTTCAGGTTGGGTACTAACAGTAGCCCCTCGGTGACGCTTCTTGGAAGGCATGGAGGGTCGTCGATTAAGAAAAGGAACCGATCTAAAACATGAGTTCCAAATCGAGAGAGGAGTGTGAAAGAAGGTGACCAGGTTGGTCGAGTGCCTGAACATTTGTCCGGCTACCTACGTATCCAAATGGAATTAGGCCAATTATAGTTCGAGAATATGAGGAAGAAAGAAACGAGACATCGTCTTTTTGCTGGGGATAGACAAAGATTCGTTAAGCAATAAAGTCACGTGGACCCTACTGGGGAGAAAAAAAAAATGAAACATCGTAGAGCAATAAAGTCGTTGCTGATGGACTTTACAGAAACGAATCATCGTAGATCAATAAAGTCATTGCAGATGGACTTTATTGGGGAAATAGGTGAAAAAAGGAAGAAACGAAACATCGTAGAGCAATAAAGTCATTGCAGATGGACTTTATAGAGACGAATCATCGTAGAACAATAAAGTCGTTGTAGATGGACTTTATTGGGGAAAGAGGAGAGGTCATACGCACGGTTCGACAAGAAGTTTAAAGAATCGAGAACAAAAAGAGGGATGAATTCTAACTTCCTATAGAGCGCACGTAATCGCATAATTTCTCAGTAAGGTATGGTACTTTGAGAGGTGTAGTCCTCAATATCGCAGAATCCGGTAACTGGTAACGCCGATTGTCTAGAGCTCGCACGGGTTACGCCTATAACTTTCTCAACATGAAGGGTTTATAGATGCATCCCACCTCCAATTATAATCTTTTAGGTTTACAGAGTTTCCGACCTCCAATTATAAATTGATTTAGTTATTTATGGATTTTACGATGGTTTCCTTAATCCGCCTTCGGGTTTATGGATGTTTCCTACCTCCAATCATAATTTTAGGGTTTAAGGACGTTCCCAGCCTTTAATTATAGATTGTTTTGGTATTTTACGTGGTCTTCCATACCAGATTTGGTTAATTTACACGGTCTTCCAGATTGTTTTCATTAAGCTTGGTAATTTACGCGGTCTTCCGGACTGGATTTCATTAATTTTGGATTAAAAATAAGCTGAGGGGCTAAATTGTAAAAAAATTTGCCTGGGGAATAACTGGCCCCGTGGCCAGTCCTTCTGATTGGCTGGACCTTGTTGACGAGAATCACTTGTGGGCGCGCGAGATGGAGGGCTGAGATCGTGCCACGTCGCCTGGAGACACTGGCCGCGTGGCTAGTCCCTTCGTTAGACAGACCCTACAAACAGCCGCTGGCTGTTGATTTCATCTTCACTTTCTTCATATTCTTGCCGGGGAAAGAGAGAAAAAGAGAGATTTTTTGAGATATTTTGCTATTATTGAGATGGATTTTCAATATCTTTTCGGTGCGGATCAACCTTACGAGCAGGGTGAAGGTGCGGGACCACAAGGGGGAGGTGCGGGGCAACCTCAAAAAGAGCAGCATCAACAACGGGCGAGGATGGCTTCTCGAAACTTCCGTCCCGATGAGTGGCATTTTACGATGGGACAACACTTCGACTTGTATGTGGGCACTGACAAGCATTGGTCTGGCGGGAGACTGATGGAGACGAAGGAGGTAACGATCTCGCTTTTTTATTGCTTTTGGGTATTTTAAGTCTTTTATTTCATACTCGTTGTATTACTCTGAGACAGTGTTAAATTAAATTAATCATTCGTGATTATTTAATTTTCTGAGATTGTCGATTAATTTTTGGGGATGATGAAATATATGCGTGAGTAGATAAAATAAAGCATGCATTTATACTTCAATTATAGAACAAAATTTATATTGCTAGTTGGGTAACGTACCTTTGCTGTGTTTACCTGCAGAGAATGAAATCTCGCGGGTCCACGAGGCCGGTGCCAGAGATTTGGCAGAGATTGTCGCCGGCTGGTGCGGTGAGGGACAGGATCAGGGCCCTTGGTTTTGGTCCATTTTTTGATGCGGTATAGGCCGTGGAGGGGACCTAGATGGTGATGGGTCTGGTTAAGGTGATGAGGGAGTATTGGTGGGATACTATCCACACATTCCATTTCAGTTGGGGAGAGGTGACCATTACTCCCACCGACTTCGCTGCTATTATAGAGCTCATGTTTACGGATGTGGAGCTACCTTTTGACGAGTCTTTGTCTGCGGACCCACACCGTCAACTGGAGTTGATAGGGATGCCGTTGGACAAAGGTGTGAAGGGGAATGGCTTTGAGGCGGGTCATCTGAGGACCTTGGTTGACGAGGCTATCCGGGACTTTGTCGAGGGCATCAGTGACACTGATTGTCTGGTGCGGGCTATCCTGTGGTACAGCTTGTCACAGATATTGTTCCCGAGTACGGGGACATTTTGTAGGTTTTCTCTGTTGGGTGCTCTAGCTGATCTGGAGCGGGCGAGTTAGGTTTCTTGGGGCGGAGCCGGGCTGGCAGAGATGTACAGGGCCCTAGATGTTTGCTCGAGGTCCAGTACCTCATCTTTTGATTGCTTTCAGTTTGATTTTGAGGTATGTCTAACTCTCTTGTTATTCCATGTCCGTCTTTTGTTAGAACTGTATAGACTGAAATACTGCCATTTCCACAGGTGTGGGTCTACGAGCTGTTCCACATTGCTTCCTTTAGCGTGCACGGGGTCATGGAGGTCCCGGTTATGAGGTTTTGGGCAAAGAGGAACCGGTTGGAGGGCCGCAGCAAGGCCAGAAAGACTCCCGATATGGGGATTTTTACCTTGAGGTTGAGTTGTCAGCTGCATGAGGACTTCCAGTCCTTCCCTTGGTTGGATCTTGTTCTGCAGGGGTCGGTCTGGCTTAGGATTTCCCTGCTTCCCGATGCTTCTTGAAGGGGCTGACTGGGAATGCCATGTACCTTGGCGAGAGATTCTGCAGGCAGCATAGCAGGCATCCTGCGGTATAGGCCCCGCTTGAGCCACCGAGGAATATGCTGTATCCGGCTAGGCTGAGGACGAGTGGTGACTACCGAGCCAGGACTCCGGACCATTTATACCAGAATGGGGCTGACTATGAGTGGTTTGTGGAGCACGTGGTGAGTCCACAAGTATTGGCGAGGAGGCAGGCTGGTGCCTATCCGGCTAGCTCGAGTAGAGGGGCTAGATACGGTATGAATATGCCACGGTTCTCGGACAGTATTCGGATGCAGCAGGGCGGTGTTGAGGTGGATTTCGATCTGACTCTAACTGAGGCTGATGAGGTTACTGAGGCCCAGCTTCCTCTGCTTGGAGCTGCGATATGATACCCTTTGCTTATCATTTCTGTCTTGCACACACATACTTTAGACTTGTATCTGAATTGTGCTTATCTGTCCCAGGTGACTCGGGAGGCCTATATCCGCTCTGTCCGTCGGGGCAACATTTTTTAGTGGTTATTCAGGAGCTTGGCTGCCGCTTGAACTTTCCGTCAGAAGGATGTGGTGGTGCCGCCGCGCAGAGAGAGAACACCTACAGAGGCTACTTCCTCATCCCGTGCCCACTGGAGGTCTGTCAGAGGTAGAGGCTCAGGAGTCGGTGGATCCCACTATGTGCGGCAGTGGGGCCATGATGATGATAGTGATGATGAGGAGGAGGATGTTGAAATCAAGGATTCCGATTGGGACTAGGCGTAGTCCTTATTCCTGCATTTGTTAGTGGGAGAGAGAGAAAGAACAAACACATACATTTATGTACAATATTTTTATTTGATTTTGTATGTAATTAATTAGTATTTTATTTACATGTCTTTACATTTAGTACAATGCATGAGCCCTAGGGGTAAAACGGGGATTACACACTATCAGGCAGTTACACCCTCTTTGTCGGACCTCTTTTGTGATTCGGGACCTTTAAAACATCAGAGATGGGTATATTCTGGCGTTTGATGGGGACAGACTTGCAAATCTGTACAGAACGGCTTATGTGGCCGCGTGTCCAACCCTGGGGAACGACTGGCCGCGCGACTAATCCCTGGTCTGGCATGATTTTCGTTAGATTTCTCCTTGTACGATCAGGACTTGAACTCCCTACCTTATTTAAGCAGCAGTTTCGCAGAGGAACGAGGCAGACTGCAGTTTTGCTTCCTTTTGCTCTAGATTTTGATCTTTCCACGCCTTTCTGATGGATAGACACCCTAGGATTTCTGAGGAGAGATAACGCTACTTCATCAAGAGTTTGAAGATCTAGGTTAGGAGGCTTTCAAAGACTACTCGGGCAACCATTGATAGGAGATTTGGGAGCAAGTGTCTTTGGTCCCTGTTTTGGGTTAAGTCTGATGAGAACCTGATTCGTACTTCTGCCAAGTTCTGGGATAATGAGAATCATGTCTTCAACTTCTCCTATAATGAAATCACCCCAACGTATTAAGACTTTGTGGCTCTCTGTGGTGCGGGAGTGATGGATAGGGTATCCATGCCGCAGTACCAAGTGCCTTCAAAACTTCGTGTTTCCCAATTGCTGCGGGTTTCTGTTGAAGATGCTAGGGACTTGCTGTTGGATGGTGATGTTGATCTTTGTGGGCTTCCCATCAGGTTTATTAATAGCACGGTTGAGTCTGACACGGCCTTGTACTGTCTGGCCCTTTGTCTATTCGCCTCGGTACTATTTCCACCTTATGTAGGAGTGGCTACGATGGGTTGTCTTGACATGGTGGACCAGGCTCGGGCCAATCGCAGTATTTTTCCTTGTTTGTTGGGGGAGACCTTGCACGGTATTAGAGAGTTGGCCTCGGGATCTCGCAAGATGACTAGAGGGAGTACCCGACTATTAACCTTGCGGCTGCAGGAGAGATTGCGGGTTTTGGAGGAACCTGTCGGGCCAGTATCACCTTGGGTTTGTCAGAGTAGGCGACTAAGGCAGCCATTTGCAGGATGGCTCAGTCTGCATGGGTAACATATTTGCCGCAGCTGGGTACGGCTTAGATCAAGTGGATGGTACCTCATTGGGGGGTTATTAGCGCATGGTGGTCTCAGAGCGATCTTTGCATTATCCGGGTCCCTGCCTTTGATGAGACCACTTATTACTATGCAGTACGGGTGTACCGTCATTACGGTATTCTGCAGATCATACCTTCTTCATGGGATGAGACTTGTAGTAGGGTTAATACCAGGATACTCCTTATGAATGCCGGGGTTGCAGTGCTCTTGGAGCGGTGCTGGTCTTATGCTCTCAAGCCTAGCGTTCTCTGTATACAGCAACCTAATGACATACTCATGTCTCGAGAATACTTGGACTGGTACCAGACGACCTTGGGGAATATGGGACATACTCTGAGACGACTGAGACGTAGGGTGGTGGTCCTTTATATCTCGATCAGACGCTTGAGGGAGGATGAGAATGTACAACGGGAGGTGGAGACCGAGTTGGCTCCGCTAGCACCTACTGAGAGGAAAAGAAAGAGAGAAGGCCCAACGGGGGTGACTCAGTTGAGGAAGGATTTATTTGAGGATCCTACTAGACAGGCTAGACGCGGACGAAGAGACAAGAAACCGAAGAAGGAAGAGGAGGAGTGACTCCGAGTATCCAACCACAGCCATTACAGACATATAGTTTAGATTTTAGTTTGTTTTAGTTTCTTTAAATTTCATTGCAGGTTATTTATTCGTAGGTTCTTTCGAGCTTAGACTCATCAAATAAATGTTAACGTGTAGTGACTTGCGGAAATAGAGATTTTGCTTTAGTTATAAACAGATTGTTTGCTTTATTTGAATTTGCTCAAACCATATTTGGATTTTTATTTATTTTTGAGACCGCACCATTGAAGGCTGCCTACGTTCCCATTTTACAAGTAGAGCTAAGGGGCTCAGGTCACCGTAGTTCATTTCTGATTGTAGAAAGGGAAGATAGAAGGGGGAAGTAAAGAGAGAATAGTAATAATAATTTATTTTTATTTTTTACAAGGGGACGGCCGTTGTAGAACACTGTTGATTGAGAGTACCACTGATGGAGAGTACAATTTGTGGAGAAGGACCATAGTGGTCAGTTGTAGCAGCAGCAGAGATTGTAAACCTTGACAGAGAGGAGGCTGTTGTCGTCCGTGTACACCCAATCTTCGTTCAGCTTGGTTAAACGACCCGTCTCGATGAGTAGTCCGACCTCTTCTTTCAACTCTTGACAGTCGTCCGTTGTTCGCGCGCGTGCTTGTGTTGTTCTTGAGGCAGTCTTTGTCCTTCGGTTTACCTTTTTAATTGAGAGTCGCCACCATGTTGTTGTCAGAACACGGACCGAGAATCTAGATTCGGGGGTTAAGATATGAATTGGGAAGGTCAAGGAGCACCCAATTCACCCAATCTAGGATTGGTCTTCCTAAGAAATCATCATCATCGTTTCAAAATCATGCAAAATGTACACAAAAGGAAAACAAACAAATAAATAATTACTTATTTATTTGTGATGTCGAATCAAGTGCTTGGAGACCATCCCCATGAATTGGAGAGGCTCTAGGCTGATCCTTTTGATGGAATCACACTACTTTAAAGGCAAAGAAGGAGATGACAAGGTAGAAAACAATGAGTTTTACCTAAGAGTTCTTCAAGAATCCTATGGATGGCCTTGACTAAAGGCCTTGAATCTCCAATGAACTTGACTTGAATGGTGTGGTGAGGGTTTGAATTTCGTGGGTGAGGAAGAGGGACTGATTATGGGAACCTTTTGATGAGATTTGGAGTGGTTCTTGGGTGAATAAGGAGTCTACCCTTTTTCTGGTTCAAGAAGCTCTATATTTATAGGGGTTTTGGACCTAGGGTTTTGGCCAAGAAGGTAAGTTGTGGTGGGAATCCAAGACTTGATTCTCACAGAGGTATTTTAGGACTCTAGGATCGTCCATTAGGTTTTCCCCGGATTGCTTAAGTGTTTGCCAAGTAAAGGGGTTAAGATCAACAAGGAAACTGACCAAAAACCCGACTGTCAAGGGGGATGTCTCGTATGAGACATCAATGTCTCGTACGAGGCATCTCAGCGCTGGAATTCACTTTTTGCCCTCTGCAGTAGTTTTAATATTCATTTTGGCCCCTGATTAACGGAGTCAGTCAGAAATTTAACGAAACATGTCCAACTTATTGAGTTTCGACCCAAATTAAAGGCAAGCACAGAAGTAGTGTGACTATGGATGAACGTCCAAAATGGGGTGTCTACAGAGCCCCTCGGTGACGATACTTATGGATGAAGTACCGTCGTCGATAGAAAAGACGCCATTTTGAACTAGGGGTATGGTCGTGATAAAAACCTGCCTACGTATTCCTCGGAAGGAAATCAGACTAAACGTAGTTCGACTCTGAAAACACGCAAAAACTGAGGTTTAAAGTATTTTGAAAATCATTTTTGAAAACAATACTTGCGGTAAGTAAAGCTTAGATATTAGAAAGTAACCCATACTGAGGAATCAATGGCCTTGACCCAATTCTGAATATACTCCTTTTTATTGATGACGAACCGTCTCTAGATGCAATCCATACTGAGGAATCAATCTCTTTGATTCCAATTCTGAACATGCCCTGTTGTTGATGACGAACCGTCTTCGATTTTGGAGACACCAGTTACACGGACCTTGCTTCTCCTTCCAACGAGGTTGCCTTATTCGTCGGAAAATGTGAATCCTATGTTATTAACATACGTCTTGATAACAATTATCAGACTCTGGGTTTGGAGATGCCAATTACTTGGATCCTTGCTTCTCCTTCCAACGAGGTTGCCTTATTCACCGGAAAAGTGAATCCTATGCCATTAACATACGTCTTGATGGCAATTATGGGATTCTAAATGGTGGGATCCTGTGTTATTAACTTACATCTTGATAACAGTCATGGGATACCCGGATTTGGAGACGCCAATTACTCGGACCTTGCTTCCCCTTTCAACAAGACTGCCTTTCCATTGAAAATGTGAATCCTATGCCATTAGCTTACACCTTGATGACAATTATGGGACTCTGAATGGTGGGATCCTGTATTATTAACTTACGTCTTGATAATAGTCGTGGGATACCTGGTTGTAAATCCTGTGCCATTAACCTACGTCTTGATGACAGTTATGGGATTTAAAGTTTGCTGATACAGATTTTGTTGCTCACCCATGATCTTGGATGCGCGGTGAGAATAAATTCGTACTGAGAAACAACTTTTCTTGTTCCAATTATGAAAATATCCATTTGTTGACGACTCAATGTTCCATCTTGAACCGGGTTCAGATTCGACCTTTCAGTCATAAGCAGGGCTTTTTCTGACTTTTCTGTTAAAAGCAGGGCTTTTCTGGAATTTCCCAAGAAAACATGGTTTTCTGAGATTTTTCTGGAGATCTCTCATACGAGATATCGATGTCTCGTACAAGACTTCTCTGTTTTTACGCATAACAGAGGCGCCGAAGGTGATTTTCAAATCACTTTTTCTTATTTCATTTAAGGAATTCTCAACCCTAGGCGATTTTTCACTCAAAAATCTTTGTTTTTACCAAGTTATGGTAATCCCTAACCCTTTTAAATGGCCGGTGCAAATCGTTCTCATAGGGAACACCTCTTTGGTAGGCACATGATAGGCAAAGTGTGGGCGACAGATGAGTTGTGCCCGTTTACCGATGATCATATTTCTCACGCCGTTCGGACGAGCCGGGTAAGGATCTCTTCCTTTGACTGAGTTTCTATGTCATTTTCGTCGTTGCATGTCTCAATTTGGTGCCTTCACAGTTTTACTTTCATCGAATTTTTGCCTAGAATCATTGCTGCTAGCGTTTATCATGCATGGCTAATTTTTCGATGGAATTTCACCCTTGTTGATGTTGAAAATCATTGTAGTATAGTAGTATATGATTTTGACTGTCGTTTGTCTCTTTTGTCCCTATTGTTTGCAGCCATTCAGGGTCATTGATAACTGTTGAGGCAGCGTACAAGCGGTTTTCGAGATGTGGGCAACTCTCAATGGCGAGATAAAGGAAGAGATCGAGAATCTCGGGCTGAAACCCTTCTTCGATGGCCTGGCTGGTGAGAGGAGGAACGTTCACTTGCTCCAGGCTATTCGGGAGAGTTGGTGGGATAGTACTCACACCATGTATATGCGGTGGGGGGAGGTTACCATGACCCCTACTGACTTTCATGCCATTACCGGGCTTGCCATTTCCGGTGAGCCTCTTGAGGTTGATACGGATTTCTCTCCCAGCGGGGATGATATGAGGCATTTTCTGGGCTTCTCTGTGCGTACCCTAGGCAAGGGTGTCCCTCTAAAGGCCTTGAGGGACAAGTTTGATGCCTATATTGCTGTTAATGCCGGCCAGATGCATCTTACTGCTACTCGTATTGCAGCCGTCCGCGGCTTTCTGTGGTGGGCCCTTTCTGAGACGCTATTTGCAAATCATGCATCAACCACCTTGTTTACTCTGTTGAGCTGCCTGAGAGATATGCAGCATGTCACTGATGCCTGTTGGGGTTTAGCTGGCTTGGCCCACTGCTATGTGGCCATGGATGAGAGTTCGCGTGATCGGACGAACGCTGGCTTAGGCGGCTACAGTCATGCCTGGGAGGTATAATACTCATCTTCTTCTGTATTCCTCCTTTATTTCAGCCCCATTTTACTTTGATAGCATTTTCATCTGAGCTATTTGTATATTGACATCTTTTATGTTTCTCCCATTTTGCAGGCCTGGGGATACACCATGTTTGGTCTCTTCACTTTTAACCTTCGAGACTACACTGTTATGTTCCCAGATACTCTGAGATGGCGCTGTGGCAATAGGGATACCCGAGATGAGTAGGCTGAGGGGCTGATATGATGGTGGAGCTTATGCGGCTCTATTTCAACAGGTGGGAGGCCGTCCCTGAGTCCGCTGTCGCTTTCTTCCCTTGGCGGAGTCTGGGCATTGATCATGCCTACGGGTTTGCCGGTATGAGACTACTGATGATTGGCCTTGGTAGGGGATGCTTTTATTTAGGAGAGAGAGTCTCTCGCCAGCAGTGTGGTGGCAGACTCGATGTCATTGTCCCTTTGGACCCGCCGGCTCATATGCTTAACTCTTATGCCATCGCGGAGGAGGAGAGAGGGGATCTCATTATTGGTCAGGATTCTTTTGACCATATTTCCTTGGAGGCTGATTATCAGGACTTTCTCGCTCGCCTCATGCCCCGGTTGATTATAGAGGGTGATCAGGCTCAAGCCCAGGGAGTTGTTCATGTCCCTTTCTGTCTACAGCTTGGACCGGCTTCCTTTACCTACAGCATGGCTGAGGGGGTAGAGAGTACTGAGGACCTTCCCGCATAGTACGATATGCCTGAGGGACTCGTACCTCCAGCTGACGCGACTATGGTATGGTTTATAACCATTCTTCCGTCATTTCTTGTCATTCTACCATTTCATTTCTCTGTTTATCATTTATCTGAAGATTTTGATATCTCTATTTGTTTCTTCTCAACAGGTGCCCATTGCTGAGTATAGAGAGGTTGCGGGACGGCTTGCCCAATTCATGGCCTATGCCAAGAGGGTGAAGAGAGAGACCGCGGATCTCTTAGGCTGATTGGCTCGTCAGACAGCAGAGTCAGCTTCTTGCGGGAAGAGACCTCGGAGAGTGATCACGTGGAAATGGCGACGTCTCCTCCCTTTTGATGCTGAGTAGATAGGATCCCCCATTCCCTCTTTTTCTTGATGATGTACTTATTACCTCGGTGTAGGCGGAGACAATTTTTACTTCTTTGGATTGTACCTATGCAACAGTTATTTCCTAACTCTAACACATAATACATTAGTTGATTTTAGTTTTTATTTTTTGACTGTGTAAATGGATTCACTCATATCCGGTTGGTCAACCGAGGGGTAAATTTATAAGATGGATTCACGTTGGGCCATTTGTATGTGATGTATGAACTGTTTCGGGTGAGTTTCTGGGGTGATTGAGACATGTTTTGACTTGCCGGGCAACCTGGGATTTGAGCAGAGTTGTTGCTGTTCTGAACTAAGAGATGTCTCGTACGAGACATCGATGTCTCGTACGAGCCATCCTATTAGTGTGCAGCTATTTCTCCTTTTTCCTCGAGGATTTGGTATCCAAACTTGTATATAAACACCTCTAGTCCATCCTAGAATACCATGCAGCCTTAAATCAGTTCTGGGAAGTCTTCTTTTGGAGTAAAATTCTCAACCTTTTGCTCCTAATGGCCCTAAGTAAGTCCGTCCATTCATCAATAATTGTTGATGAGTTCTCTTTGGACTTAGAGTTAGTGGAACGCTACAAGAATGACTTAGCAATGTTCTTTCGTTCATTCAATAAACATCGTCAAGAGAGATTCGTGGAGATGTTCGGTTTCAAGATTCTTTTCACCTTGAAGAATCTAAAACCGGAATGGGACCTTCTAAAGGGAGTTACACGCTTTTGGGATCCCACGACTCATATTTTCAAATTTTCACTTAATGAGATGGTCCCTACTGTGGAGGAGATGGCGGCTATCTTGGATATTCCATTGACAGGGGTGATTACGGTGCCCAACTATGACAAGGTACTTGCGGAGTCTCTCATGGATCTATTGAGCATCGGCCTGCCTGAGGCGCAGAGTTATACTCATAACCGCTATGTCGATCTCCACACTTTGCCTAGGAGATTTAAAGGTCGGGTGACTCGTGGTCATGGTGTGGATTCCCAATGTTGCCTCTTGGCATTGTACATATTTCAAAGCGTACTTTTCATGAGCAAGTGTGGCATGGAGGACAGGGAGCTTATGGACATCTCTCTGCAAGCTAGAGGATGGGCCTTCAACATAATTCCTCTCATCTTGGGGGAGACCCTTTATGGTCTTGATGAGTTACACCGAACCGGCTCTATGACTCGGGGAAGTCCATTATTGTTGACTATTTGGCTCAGAGAACATTTTAAATTATTGGACTCTCCAGTCGAGTATTCTCCTTATACTTTCCATAGGCGGAGACTGTTAGTGAAGGGTCTCAGCATTGAGGAGTGGGCTCATCTTTTTGCTAAAGCGGAGACCAATGATATTGCTTGGTGTCCATCCTTTTGGAAGGTGAGGAGATTCGTCGCTAATACCCTTGGGTACGACAGGGTCTTCCTTCCGGGTTTGAGGGACACCTCCTTCTATTTTGCTCGGAGGGTAATGCGACAATTTGGTCAACCGCAGGACACCTTCGTGTTAGGGGGATGACCTCAGAACATTTCTTTCATGGACTCAGAGTTCTCTGCGAGTTTGGCTTGCGCTTGGGGGCAAGGCACCACTATGGATCGTTGGACCAATCTTCGTCATGATGGAAGGAGCATCTATTTGTTCGACAAGTATTTGGTTTGGTTTCTGAAAGAACTCCGTCCCAGTATCGATGGTATTGATGAGATCCGCCTCTCTCTGTTGGGGGACCAATTCGAGCCTAGCTTGAATTTGAGTAATAAGGAAGCTAAGGATGATCCTTCTAATGTCAAAGTAGATGCCACTCATGACTTTCTGGATAGTGACTTTTACGAGAAGAGAGAAAGCGTGCTTCCCGGTAAGTTTCAAGCTTTTGATAGGCCTCATGTGTTTGCGAGACTGACTCCCACGGTGTTCTGTCGACTTGATGTTCCTCCCGGTTTTGAGATAACTTTGCACAAGAGGAAGAGGAATGACAAGGCAGATCGTGGTCATGCCCTTACTAAGTTAAGGAGGAAATAGATCCTTAGGAGTATCGAGAGATTGCCATAGATAGACCAATGTTTAAATTTTTAGTATTTTATTTATTTTCTTTTGCAAGTTGGTATTCATGTTAGAAATTTTCTTATTGCTTTCTTGAAATGCATTCAATTAATAAGAAGACAAGATTTTGATTTTATTTATTGAATAGACCGGACCAAAAGGCTGCCTACGTTCTCCTTTTACATCAATTAAATAAGGAGCTAAGGTCATCGTAGTTCTTGTTTAAGAAAGAGAAAATGATGCCTGCTGACTGACATGTCTCGCACGAGACATGGGTGTCTCATACGAGACTGTCCCATATATATATATATAAAATATATATATATATATATATATATATATATATATATATATATATGTGTGTGTGTGTGTGTGTGTGTGTGTGTGTGTGTGTTTTTTTTTATGCACACCCTGACTTTTGCCTAGACCGCCCTTTCAGGTTTTCAATCTAGCGGGCTTCTTTTCTCGTGCTTTCTGCTCTAATTTTTGCCTAGGCCGCCCTTGCGGGTTTTCAACCTAGCGATATTTCCTCTTTTCTTTTCTTCTCTTAATAGGGGACAGACTTATGAATAGTACTTCTTCAGCTTGTCCATGTTGATGGGTTTCGGCAGTTGATCTCCATCTAGGCCTGCGATTTGTACCGCTCCTCCGGAGAATACCTTTTTGACTATGTAAGGGCCTATCCATCTTGGTCCCCACTTTCCTATGGGATTGAATGGTCTAGGACGATGTTCACGTAGGACAAGGTCCCCATCTTTGATGTTTCTGGACATGACTTTCTTATTGAATGCTCGGGCATTCTCCGTTGATACGCTTGGATATGCTCAGTGGCTCGAAGTCGTCGTTCATCTAGCAGGGCTAGTTGTTCATAACGGCTGTCTAACCATGCGACTTCGGTCATTTGGTTTTCTAGGAGAACCCTTAGTGATGGTACTTCTAACTCGATTGGTAGCACTGCTTCCATCCCATATACTAGGGCGTATGGAGTTTCACCGGTGGCAGTACGGATTGAAGTACGGTAGCCCCAGAGTGCAAAAGGTAGCTTGTCGGGCCAGTCTCTGCCAGTCTTAGCCAATTTCCTAATGATGGTCTCAATGGTCTTGTTAGCAGCTTCGACTGTTCCATTGGTTTGTGGTCGGTACGGTGGCGACTGATGTCTCTCTATCTTGTATTCTGCAAGTAGTTGGTCGCATTCTTTCTGAAAGTGTGAGCCATTGTCAGATATCATCTCATGAAGTACCCCATATCGGCATATGATGTTGGTCTTAATGAACTCAGCCACCTTTCTGGCATTCAAGACTTTGTAGGATTGAGCCTCGATCCACTTAGTGAAGTAATCAATGGCGACTAACACGAATGAGTGCCCATTATGACCTGTCGGTGAGACTTTACCAATGACGTCTATTCCCCATGTAGAAAATGGCCAAGGGGATGTCATGGGGTATAACACGGACGGTGGTGCGTGTTGCAGGTTGGCATGTATCTAGAACTTGTGGCATTTCTTAACCATGTCGGTGCAGTCGGTTTCCACTGTAGCCCAATAGTACCCTAGTCGGATGACTTTCTTTGCTAGCATGTTACCATTCATGTGGGTTCCACAGATTCTTTGATGGACTTGGTCCATGATTTCTACGGCTTCGTGTTCGTCGGCACAAAGTAGACACTGCTCGTGGTGTTTCTTGTAGAGGCGATCACCTATAATAATGAATTGGGCGGCAAACCGTTTGACTATCTTCGCTTTAGGTGATGCGTCTGATAGAAATGTTCCGTCTAGGAGGAAACACCATACATCATAATACCAAGGTTTATTGTCCAAGGTATTTACGGAAACAGGGCCACACTCTTCTTTGCAGTCGTGCATGTCTATGATTAAGTAATAAGAAGGGGTCGTCCGCCTCGCGACTTTGAAGGTTTTAACCTCAGTCCATTCGGGGATCTCCACAAGTGATGCTAGCATGGCTAGCCAGTCTGCCAAGCAGTTCTTATCTCTAGGAAGATAGTAGAAAGTGACCTCTTTGAACTGTTTGACCAAGTCTTGGAGATGGTCGTTATATTTCTGGAGTGTAGGATCTTGTACCTTCCATTTCTTGAGTGACTGATAGATTATAAGTTGTGAATCTCCGTACACCTCTAGTTCGGTCACATTTCTTTATAAGTCTGCTTCAAGCCCCGCTATGCAAGCTTTGTACTCGGCTATATTATTAGTGGCAATTATTTTTTGATGGCGCAGCCAATAAATGGGGATATGGCATTGGCATATCCCCGTTTCATCGCATGGAAAGTCGGCTAAATGATCTGCGAAGACTCTTCATCTTACGGATTTTTGTGTGATGTAAGTGATATCGTACCCCGCGAGCATAAAGTACCACTTGGCTATTCTAGAGGAGACATGAGACTTTTCGAAGATGTACTTTATTGGGTCCATTCGGGCTATCAGTTGTACAGGAAACGCTTCCATGTACGGCTTTAGTCTCTCAGCTACCCATACCAGTGCATCACACGACTTTTCTAATGCGGAGTAATTTATTTCAGCCCCTTGGAAGCAACGACTGACAAAGTACACGGCGTTTTCTTTCTTTGAGTCGGGTTGCTCTTGTGCTAGCATAGCCCCTAATGCAGTGTCATTGACTGTGAGGTACAAGGTCAACTGTTTCTCCTTATGTGGTGGGAGCAACACTGGCGGATTCACTAAGTACTCATTAACCTTTTGAAAGGCTTCTTGGCACTCTTCGGTCCATTCTAGGGATTCATTCTTCTTGAGGAGCTTAAAAATGGGCTCGCACATCATCGTGAGTTGATTAATAAAACAACTAATGTACTGAAGGCGACCCATAAATCCCTTGACTTCTTTTTGTAACTTATGTGGAGGCATGTCAATGATGGCTTTGATCTTAGCGGGA
Source organism: Campanula takesimana (assembly GCA_026119855.1). Classification (NCBI taxonomy): domain Eukaryota; kingdom Viridiplantae; phylum Streptophyta; class Magnoliopsida; order Asterales; family Campanulaceae; genus Campanula; species Campanula takesimana. The sequence goes on from JAOWBW010000305.1 coordinate 166,303, forward strand.
CCTGCTTCTATACCACGCTCGGTGACCATGTACCCAAGAACCTTTCCTTTCACTACCCTGAATGTTCACTTGGCCGGATTAAGTCTCATCTTATGGTGTCTCAACCTCTCAAAGAACTTTCTGAGGTCAACGAAGTGCTGCTCATCGGAGCCTTTGGGGTGTATGATCATATCATCAATGTACACCTCCATTTCTTTATGTATCATGTTATGGAACAACGCAGTTACAGATCTCTGATAAGTGGCTCCAGCATTTTTGAGTCCGAATGGCATGACTGTATAGCAGAACGTCCCCCAAGGTGTGGTGAACGCTGTTTTAAGTTGGTCCTCCTCAGCCATGAGGATCTGGTTGTAACCGGCGAATCCATCTACGAATGAACAGACTTTGTATTTCGCGGTATTGTCAATGAGCATGTCTATGTTGGGAAGAGGGAAATCATCTTTCGGAGATGCTCTGTTGAGATCACAGAAATCAACGCGGACACGGACTATTCCATTTGCCTTGGAAACCTGCACAGTATTAGGCAACCAGGTTGGATACTCTATCACTTTGATGAACCCAACACTCAGGAGTTTCTCTATCTCTTGTTTAACTTGTACTGACCACTCTGGCTTAATTCTGCGGAGTTTCTGCTTGACTGCTTTGAATCGGGAAGCAGCGGTATCTTGTGCTCAATAATCGAACTGGCTAGCCCCGGCATATCTTTGTAGGACCAAGCGAACACATATACGAATTCTTGGAGAAGCGCTATGAGGGCTTTCCGGTCTTCCCCCTTGAAGAAACATCCAATCTTGGTCTCTTTCGGATCATCGTCCATCCCCAGATTAACTGTTTGCATTTCTTCGGCATCAATAGGGCCATTTCCGCCACGAAGACCTACTTGCTTATTAATTTCTTTTAATATTTGTTCATTTTCTTGATCTATCTCGTTATATGACTCATTATTATCTAATTCGTTAGAGTTATTAGTTAATTCATCATTTAGGACGCTAGCAATCTCATGATACTCATAAAGATCTATTTTTTCATTAAGAAAGTAGGGAAATACACGTTCCGCGATGGCATCCAAGTCCTCTTGGGTGAGCTCATCGGTAGCTGTATCTGACTCTAAAGTAAGAGTTACAAATTTTCTTTCTCTATGGGGATGGGGAGTACATCCTAATTCTTTGATGAGGAAGTCTTCACTTGCTATGGGTCCCCCAGTTATGTACCAATTCTGGATAGGCTCGTCACTCTTCTCGATGAGCTTGGTGTAGTCTTGTTTTGGAGTGTCCCCCTTGTCTATTGCATTGATCTGAGTGTCCTCTAGCTTGCAAAGGTTGAGAAATTGGCGCAGTAGGTCTTCTCCCAACACAAAGTCCCACTCACTGAATGCTTCGGCCTTGGTACCCCCTAATTCTCGAGGTAGCCACGAGAATTGCATCGGTTCTGTTTCAAGCGAGTATGGATCACAGTCACTGAAGATTTCAAAGCCCGGTTGGCGCTTCCCCCTATGGTCAATCCATGGTTCATGAAACATGAAGTATGGCAAGTTTTCGCCCTCGTGTACAAAGTACCCGTTTAGAGTCCTTCGATAGGGCGGTGCTAGTGGTACTATGTATGAAGTCCAATCCCATTCATTTTTAGGGATGCCCTTGAGTGGTGACATATACCCTAGACCATATTCTGGGGGGTATAGAACAACAGGTGGTGGTTCTTTTATCCCATGTAAATGCTTGCCAAGTCCAAGACCGGGGAAGTATCCTTCTTTTAGCATCATGTTAAGTACTGGGCGTGTTTCGGAGAATGGAATTGTCTTAGAATAGTTATTTTCAATGTGCACCTCTACCATTTCTACACTATTTTGCTTTTGGAAAAGTGCGGGAAAGGTGAGAAATTTAAAAGAAACTAACTATTACTAAAAATTGAAATTGATAGGAGGGCATGCTCTCACCCACAATGATTCTTGGGTGAGTAGGATCCCTTAAAGAGTAAAAAAACAACTAGTTTAAAACATTGATGAATAATGGGGTTCGGGGGTCAAATTGCAATAGAAGAAGAATATTCATGTTATCACTCCTATTGCCCCACGATTCGGTCTTTCTATCATGATCAATGTGTGTGTGTGTGTTAGTGTTTGAGACCGGATCCAAAGATTGCCTACATTCTTCTCATCATGATAAGCTCAGGTCGGTGTAGTTTATTGATGAATTAGAATGGGGATGATGAAGCAGGATCATGCATATAGAGGGGGAAGATTAGGGTTAGAAGTAGTTCCTAGATCATATTAGGGTTTGATGAAACCCTAGGATCATCATAGGCTATGGCATATGCACATAAATAGGGATTACAATCCTAGATCTAGCATGTTATGAATGTATAAGCAGTAAATCTAGCATTATAATAAGAACATCATGAATACATATGAATGAACACATAAACATGAAGATCGCTGCCCTAGTTATAGCATATATTATGAGTTCTAGACTAAGATTATGAAGAACGCATGAAGAACATATGAATATGGATGCATAAACATAATGAAAACATGCATAATATAGATCTAGCCTAAGAACATAACAAGAACATAACAAGAAAAGGAAGAGGACTTACCTTGATCGGCAAGAACTATGATTGAAGCTTCTTGAAGATTCGAAGAGGCTTCGAGGGTGCCGAAAAGGCTTAAACAAAGAGTTTTCCCATCAGTTTTGACTCAGAAACTCGTAGAATGAATTGTGTGTCGAAATAATGAACTGAGGTCATCTATTTATAAGAAAACTTGACCTGGGAGGAGTGGCCGCCCGGCCGGTCCAGTAGATTGGCACACTTTTCGAGGTGTGTCTATCTGGACTCTGGAGAATGATCAGATAAGCCTATCTTCGATCCCTCATCCGATCAGTCGTTGATATCTTCTTATCTGGGCTTTTTGGGAAATCCTGGATAAGTCCTGCGCAGCTTGTAAATACCTGGGAGGTCCCTGTGAGTTCTAGAATGCCTAATAACTCATTTTCAGGTTAGGTACTAACAGTAGCCCCTCAGCGACGCTTCTTGCAAGGTAATGGAGGGTCGTCAATTAAGAAAGGAACCGATCTGAAACATGAGTTCCAAATCGAGAGAGGAGTAAGAAAGAATGTGACCAGGTTGGTCGAGTGGCTGAACCTTTGTCAGGCTACCTACGTATCCAGGTGGAATCAAGCCATTCATAGTTCGAGATCTGCGGGGAAAGGAAGAAACGAGATGCCATCTTTTGCTGGGGATAATCAAGCATTCGTAAACAATAAAGTCGCGTGGACCCTACTGGGGAGGAAAAGCGAAAAAATAAACGAGACATTGTCTTTCCACTTGAGATCGACATGTTCGTGAAGTAATAAAGTCGTTGCAAATGGACGCTATTGGGGAAAGGAGGGAAGGCCATACACACGGTTCGACAGGAAGTTTTAAGAATCGAGAACAGAATTAGGGATGAATTCTAACTTCCTATAGAGCGCACGTAATCGATTTATAGATTGATTTGGAGGATTAGGGCTTACGGAGGTTCCGACCTTCCATTATGGATTTATTTAGAAATTTTGTAGAGGATTTCAGAACCCAATTTTAGAGAAGCTTTAGAAATTTTGTAGAGGATTTCCGAACCCAATTTTAGATTTTAGAAATTTTATAGAGGATTTCCGAACCCAATTTTAGATTTTAGAAATTTTATACAGGATTTCCGAACCCAATTTTGATTTTTAGAAATTTTATAGAGTATTTCTGAACCCAATTTTAGATTTTAGAAATTTTATAAAGGATTTCTGAACCCAATTTAGATTTTTATAGAGGTCTTACGGACCCGGTTAGGGCTTACGGAGGTTCCGACCTTTAATTTATTATTTTTAGGGTTTAGGACCTTCAATTATAGATTAATTTTGAAGATTAGGGCTTAGGGAGGTTCCGACATTTAATTTATAATTTTTTGGGTTTAGGACCTTCAATTATATATTAATTTTGAAGATTAGGGCTTACGGAGGTTCCGACCTTCAAATATAATCTTTTGGGTTTACGGAGGTTCCGACCTTTAATTATAAATTTATTTTAAGAATTAGCGTTTACGGAGGTTCCGACCTTCAATTTATAATCTTTAGGGTTTAAGGAGGTTTCCGGCCTTTAATTATAGATTGATTTGGAAGTTTGGAGGCCTTCCGGGCCGATTTGGAATTTGTTGGTGCCTTTTGTTTAGGTTTTAAGCTTTGTGAAGTTTGAGTGTAAATTACCTATAGTTTAGGGTTTGAGCTTAGAGATATTTTTGGATGTGAATTTCCCAATGTTTGGGGCTTAAATGTGTTAATCTTGATTTGATTGTAAATTACCCAAAGTTTGGGGTTTTAAGCTTTGTGAAGTTGAGTGTAAATTACCTACAGTTAGGACGTCACGGAGACGAGACAAAAAAGACAATTTATAAATTAGTGGAGACAGAGTGTGCGGGTTTATAAACAACGTGTCGTGATAGAAAACACTTTTGAAAATGTAACGACTTTATAAAAATGGCTTATAATTAATTACAGTGTAATTAATTCAAGTACTTGTCCTTCGTTAGGATTTGTTGATTAGGGTAGTCCTTCGGGTGAGTAAGATTTCATCGGGTTTGCGGGTGATTTCTGAGTAGCCAGGCAGTTGTCCTAACGTTGTTTGAAAAAGCCCCAGTTTGAATGGGGGGCTCTTGAGAGAGGTGAGCCATGTCGAGCACTGGTGGAGAGAGATAACATTCTGTAGGGAGTAGCCTTATTGGAGAGTGATCCCGTTGGAGCATCGGTAGTTGATCCTGTCCTGTTAGGGTAGCCCCAGCTTGGTGAGGGTATTAGAAAGAGGTCATCCATGTTGAGCTTCGATGGAGAGAGATGACCTTCTGCGGGGATTGATCTTGTTGGAGTATCAGTACTCGAACAAATTCCATTGAGACAGCCCCAGCTTAGTGAGGGCATAAGGTGGGGGAATCCTACCTCCTTTTAGACGCACCCTGTTTTTTCTCTAGACCGCCCTTGTGGGTTTTCAATCTAGGTGGGTATATTCTTTTAGCGTCATTTTTTATTATTATTATTATTTAAGTCGACTCAAAATAAAGTAAAAAGACAGAAACGTACAGACGACTTGCAGGAGCCTTTTGTTATAGTGAGAGAAGAGAGAGAAAGAGAGAACAAGAGAGGGAGTTCTCGCATTTAGACCTTACAGGAAGTATGTGTATAAAAGGAAGGAAACCCCTGCTTGACAGAAAATAAGTGTTTAGCTCTTTCCTAGATTGTAGAACGGAAGACTTGTCGAGACATTTGAAAATTGTTTTATTCAGAATTGTCTTTGATTGCTCGAGAATGGACCTCATTGATTAGTTACGTATCTTATGATTATGTTTTAGACAAGTAGTCTCGAAATAATAAACTCCTTGATTAATCGAGAAAGAGAATAGAAACTGTAATGTATGGGAAGAGAGAAAAGAATGAAAGTTGTCTCAAAGTGGGTTGTGTATATTTTGTGGACCGGACCAATGGGGTTGCCTACGTTCCTCTCGGTGTGAGAGGCTCAGGTCCACGTAGTTCGAGGATGCTCCGGTTGATGATGTTACCGGTATTGAGAAAGAAAGTTGGTCTAGTCCAATGTTGCTTGTTGCTTTGGACCGCTTTGTTTGTAGTTATCGCTTTGGACTACTGCCATCGAGTTGAATTGAACTCCTTTGAAAAGAAAGGAAAATAGAAAATAAGAATGAAAAGAAAGTGGGACTTTTACTTTCCTATGATGATAGCCCCTTCTATTTTTCTTTACTTTGATTTATTTCTTCGTGCACACCCTTATTTTTGCCTAGGCCGCCGTTGCGGGTTTTCAACCTAGCGGGCTTCTTTTTTTGTGCCTTTGCTCTAATTTTTGCCTAAGCCGGCCATTGTGGGTTTCGACCTAGCGAGATTTATTTTTTATATATAATTACCTATTGAAATGTGGGGCAAGATGTCACGCCCCGGAAATCTCAAAAATCCATAAATATAAAATTTACATAATATACATCCCCAAAATACAAAATACCAAACACGGGCGCGTGATTTCAACTATGAAATCTATACCATCAAGCAACACCTCAACGAGATTATAACTCGGAGACTAGAAACAAACGCAGAAGCAAGAACAACTATTAACATAATATACCCAAAGTACAACCTTATAAACAAAACACTGAACGACTACGAACCCACAATAAAATGCGAAAAGGCTCCGAATGGCAACTATCCCAAATGCGATCAACCTGCTCAGAAGATTCCCGCTACAACGGACCTCACAACGCTACCACTTGCTTTCCTGGGGGGGGGGGGGGTTAAGGAAAAACAATTTGAAACAAGAAACGGGGTGAGATAAAATCTCAGTAAGTTACTAAATGCATCTACATGGCATAATATCATGCAAATCAACGATATGACTGAACAAGTAAATCACATAACAACAAATGAGAAAGCTCCCTATCGCCAACTGTCCCATACCAGTTGGAAATAATGACCAACTCATCATGCAGCACATAAGACTGAAATGAACACGTAACAAAGGATACTGAGCCAAGGTTTCACCAAACTGATAGAACAATCGCTGCGCAGCTTCAACCGATCAACCAATCAACAATAGCAGTATAACAACTGAAGAGAACCCTGGTCAGAACCGACCAATCAATCAATCAACCCATCAAACCATCTTCATAGTAGCATAAAAGCTGAAGAGAATACCCCCGGTACCGGAACCCATAACAAAGTAACGTGCCACAAAGGGCGGGAGCCATGCCACAAAGTCATGCTTCAAAACGTGTAGCTAGAATACTCACAAAAGGAGCTAGCTCATCCCAACCAAGGCCAATCTGGAAGAGGAAAATAAGGGAAAAACAATGGATCACATTATAATGGACTCGGCTCGTTGCCATTATAATCTTCCCTATCGCCCGACACAACCACAAATGCCAGCTGGACTTTAACAAGCACATAGTAATAAATACTTGCTTGAAACAACAACGGGGGCAATGATTCCAAAGTAGGGAACCATACCAATTAATCACCATAAAAGATGCAAACGATTACTCAAGAAGAGTTCAACAACAATAAACACAAGGAGTTTCTCATAAAAGAGTCCAACAACATTGACCATTAAAACATAATGATTCCAAGATAAGGCACGTACCAAATACATCCTAAATATGATACCCACAAGTTAATCATAAAGAGCACAACCCAAATGGCCGCTCACAAATGGCACAATGACTATTACAAAAATGACCCTAAACATTTACTCATAAGGATATACTAGGACTATGAACTCAACCATCTCATCACACCTGGAATTCCAAAGTAGGAAATCAGAATGAATACACCGTAAGGTTAATCAAACCGTAAGTACCCAATTGCCAATTCACGCTTTACCTCCGTCCTTAACGAACCACTTCAAAACACCCCAAACGAATCCAAAAGGTTACTCTTATTAGAACATGATCATGACCGGACTAAACCCTACACTTTGGTGTTCAATAACAACCCTCTAGGTACTATAGGACATCGCCTAAAACCTAGACCAAGTCTTACTCGAAAATCAATTCGATTGGAACAATCACGAACACATCATAAGATGCCCAAACATTCCCAAACAATACTTGGTCAAATTACATAACACCATTATTCACAAAAAAACCAATTTTAATTACTAAAGTGTTCCACGGTGCCCAACTAAGTCAACTAGAATAGTACTACGGAACCTAGACCGAGACTACACCTTGATCTTAAACCTCAACAATGATACAACCATTATGATCTGGAACCATTCGGCCAATAGAACCATTGAGTAGTACTCGAAAATAGCTTTCCAACGATAGTTTATACGTCTAAAACGGAGTCCGGATGAAGAAGTTATGGCTTCCGGAAGATTGAACGTAAAACGGACAATTTTTATAAAGTGTTCGGCCGGACATTATGAAAAACCCCTGTTTTTTTTTTTTTTTTGAGAAACTACGGCGGCACCTGGGAAGATTTTATTAATTATAAAATATAAGTACAAGAGGGGGACAACCACCCGACTCATTGCCGGATATGGAGCCGGACCTCGAAATCCAAAAATAAACCAACTCCTCAAAAGGTAAAACCATCTAAAAAATAAAAGCCTGAAAAATTTAAACCAAAGAACAATCCTAATAAATTCAAATGAGCCCAATGATCCATCAAAAGTCCAAGACACGGGCCCGTGTGCCTCTTTTACAACCGAAACGAGTCCGTATGCCTTCCTTGCACTCAAGAAACTATTCCACAGAACCAAACACCATAACCAAGCCGCAGCAAACACCAACAACATCAAATAATTATCGACGCTCAACATAGTATCCACTTTCATCAAAACGTAACGCGTCCAAGACACTCCGTGGAAGCTCCCTTGACGATCCATAGTCCAAACCGTTTTATGAATATGAGCTTCAAAAGCCAATCTATCCGCAACCCCATTTGCTTGACGAAGAACATGACGTAACTCATACCCTCCAATCAAACTTTCACATTCCTGCAATTCATACGTGTATTGCCACGGACAATTATTTCGCCCTTTTAAAATATTCACAGCTACTAAGGAATCTGAGTTTACCTGAACAGAAAGTAAACCCCAAGAATGACATAAGCGCAGGCCATCACGTAAAGCAAAGATCTCCGCCTTCATGTTGGTTCCATCTCCGTAGTAGTGTGAAAAGGCACAAACAAAAGCCCCCATACCATCCCTTATATACCACCACCCGTGCACTGGCCGTTTATCGCGGAACCATCCGTATTCAAAGTAAAAACATGAGAGCGGGAAGGCTCCCATCTCAACAGCCTCTGCCGCCTAAACTTATGCTCTGCCACTTTGAGGCCTAAGCTCTCCAACAAGTCACGGTCATTCCCACTAGGAGCCCCTTTCGGGACTAGGAATGAGCACATCTCAATAAGAGAATTTTTAACCCCATCCATAATTTTGGCACTATTCATAACAGTTCTTTCGAAAATCGATTTACACCTTGCTTTCCAAATCTCCCAACAAGTAAAAAGCATAATACCCATACGAACTAAACCAACCTGTCGGCGCTTTGACTGTCCGCCACACCAAACAGTCCACAAATGATGTAAATCAATATAATAGACTAACCCAACGCCTCCAAACAGACTGCGCAATCGCCGACTGTAGAAGTAAATGATTAAGAGTCTCCCTATGACCACCTCCAGGACAGGACACACATCGAGATGGATATTGAAGCCCGAGACTCCAATTTTGCATCCACCGGAAGACCATTGTGCATAGCCCTCCACCAGAAAACCACTGACCTTTGTAGGGATGTTGGGATGCCAAACCTTAGCACCCCATTCCACCAAAGGGCTGCGGACCCGAATATAATCCCACCATGCAGCTATCTCAAAAGTTCCATTTTTGTAAGAATGAAGACCGGACGATCCTCACTATGCTCATCAATATGCACCCTACGAACATTGGCATGTAGATCCTGCGGGATAAACTGAAGCATGTCCTCTAAAACCTGAATACCATCTCTCACTGTCAAAAGTTGATCTTCAGGAAGCGGGCCCCCAAGTCGAACCCCACACCAATTATCAGTCCAAAATCTGATATCTCCTCTGCCAACAACCCAACGACTGCAATCATCCAACTGATGTAAATATGACGATGCAGCTTGCCACACATGCGAACTAGAGGCTGCAGGTTGACATTTATACTTGACACGGACCCATTGTGACCATAGGGAATTGCCTCTGGTGGCCACCCACGCCAACTTGGCTAACATAGCCTGATTCATATCCCCCACCCTCCGAATTCCCAAACCACCTTCCTGGATAGGTCTACAAACCACATCCCAAGAAACCCAATGAGCCCTTTTTTCACCTCCACTGCTCCATAAGAAGTTGGACATAATGCTTTCCAACTTACGAGTTACAACCTTAGGAACCTTGAGCACACCCAAAGAATAAATAGGAATGCTAGAAAGCACAGATTTGATGAGAGTTACCTTCCCACCAAATGACAGAAGCCGTGCTTTCCAACCATCCACCCTTTTCATCATCTTTGCTTCTAGCTCCGCAAAGTGTACCCTCTTGACTCTACCTTTGAACAACGGGATCCCCAGATATTTGAGCGGAAACTGCTGGTGCGTGCAACCCGACCATCTTCGAATATTTTCTATCTCGAACTGTCGCCTTTTAGCACCCACATAAAAACCGCTCTTCTCCAAATTAATCAATTGACCCGAAGACCTCTCATACATACTCAAAACCTCACGAAGACCCTCAATGGATCTCTGACGCCCGTTACAAAACAAAAGCATGTCATCCGCATAAAGCAAATGGGTCAATGGAAAATTCCCCCTACCATGTTCAAACGGCCTAAACACCTCTTCCTGAACAGCTCTGTACAATGCCCGGGAAAAAAAAAAAAAAAAAAAAAACCCCTGTTTTAGCTCCGAATTTCACTCCTTTCGTTCTAAAACTTAGGAGTACCTATATATACTTCTATCCTAACATTTAAAGACAAGAAAACTCAATTCATGTGCCTCTAAAACCCAAATAACCCCAAAATTATTAAAGAGCATAAAACTAAATTTCACAACACAAACTTAATCACAAGGGACCCAATTCTATCACTAGAGTGTACTACAATGTTCACTAAGGTCAACTAGAAGGACACCCAAGACTTAGACCAAAACGCACTCTTCAATCCCACAAAATAACAAATGAAAGCCTTCAGAGGTTCTGTGCGGCCGCCCACTCGGGTATGTGCGGTCGCACAAAAAGCCATCAAACAAGAACAAAACCTTTCAGATAGATGTGCGGTCGCCACCATTATTTGGGCGGTCGCCCAACCCCCTGGTCTGCCGGAAATCGGGAGGGATGAACTGAGTTCTCCCATTTTCAACCCAAACCAAAACTAAACCAAAATCCAACACTCTTAACTAGCATACTAAGGTACTAGAGCAACTTATAGGTCTAAAAGAACTCATATAACCACCAAAATCAAGATTTAATCCCAACATTCAACAAAATCACCATTTTTATTCAAAACTCAAAATAAATTCCAAATAAATTCTAAACTCAACCAAACTTCAAATATAACACACCAAGCATTATATAAACATGATATGGACATTTTAGCATAAAAGTGGGGGGAAAGCAACTTACTTGAATTTTCTCAAAGTTGCCGGAACTCGAATATTTTTAGCCCTCTACGATCCTAACGACGATCTAAACAAGTTTCATGTTTTAAGAAATGAGAAATAATGAGAGGAAGAGGATGAAAATGAAGAGAGAAGTGAGAGAGAAATTTTTACCTTTTTGGAGAGAGAGAGAGAGAGAGCATGCTGGGAGAGAGATGAGAAGTGAGGGGGAGGGTGAAAGAGTGAGGGAGGTGAGGGAGGGAGTAGGGAGAGATTATTTTGAAATGTTACATTTAGGGCCCCTTTCCTACACTACCCAATATAAATAACTCCCCACTAATAATTAAGACCCAACTCTCTACACTAGCATAATTAACCAATTAAATGCTAGGCATAAATTATTATAACACATAAAATGCACACATAATTTATTTAAATCAAATAAATAAATAAATAATTTAATTATTTATCAATAAAATAGAGACCGGTTTTCGGGTCGTTACAATCTACCCTCCTTAAAAAGAATTCGCCACGAATTCACTCATCAAACTTCACAACACCGCGGTCATAATGAGGCGACAACATATCGACTCTTCCATAGCACTCATAGCCTCAATCGAGTACTCAACTAAATTTTCAGACATAGTCCCCACGACTCAAATAAACCAATATATATTAATCACATACATATCTCAGGTATACTCATATCAAATATTCTAAAGTTAACTTCCTCTTTCATCCCGAATTTCAAATTCTCAAGACTATCACTTGTTCACCGATTCTAAGACATAGCTGATTCGATCCTGATTAGCATTACGCTCTCCATCAACCTTTAAATCATCAACATCCATAAGCTTTACTTTTCCGTTTCATCCGCACGCATTGACGATCTATACATCAACCCACGTAATCATACTACTACCCGAATAAATAAGAGAAGGAATAGGGCTAACGATTACTGTCACCCAATAACTCAATGATATAACCAAAAATCTACTGTTATCAACTATCCGGTCAAATGCGATTCCACTACCACACTCACTTTCCTTATAAGATAAAACACAATACAGTCATAACCTTTGAATTTTTCAACTACTAGCATTACCTCATACTTAGTTTTCTAAGGAAATATATCCATCAACTTTTGGTAGTCCGTTATCATAACGTTTCAACTTGGTTCCAAAAATAAAATATAATATAACCCGCTAAGGTAAAATCACTAAAATCACAACAAATTCCAAGTCACAGATGGTTCCACTTATCAAGCGTTAATCCTCAAAATATATGCAAATACTTTATCACCCCAAATCGCAGAATCCAGATTACTCCTAAACACAATTCTCGAGATACTACAGACTCGTCTTACCCATGACCTTAATTGCACTGCAAGGATGCTCCATTAGATCGGATATTTAGGATTACTCCTCAGAAATTCAAAATATTTAAACCATCTCGAGCTTAATCAACTTCTTACTATACAAGGCTAAAAAAATTTTCCATCCCCAAAATTTTCACCGTAGTGGCTATATCTTCAAGGATTACCACTATAGTGCTTTCACTCTAATTAACACCTTAAACTAAAGGTACAATATAAGCCCAAAATTCTTAACACAAAATGTCCACTTAAATCCACGTTAAACTACCATCAATACATTACTCCCATTCTGGAAAGCCTAATACAATTCCACATACTCAGTAGTCTGCAAACAACACAAATTTTATCTTCAAAAGATTTCCTCTAACTCCCATTTAAATTAATAATCCGTGTTTACCATAAAAAAAAATGATTATAACTTCCACAATATACTCATAACTCATTTTGCTTTAACTCAACTCCAATCATGTACTAAAATGATCCCAAACAAGTTAAGTATTTCCTCATACTAAACAATTCTGATGCACTCACAAAGATGTACCAAAAGTAAAGAAAAATCTCTTATTGAGAAATTCTCAAATTGAATCTTTAACTCTTTTAACCCAACAGATACTATATGTTCACCGATTTACCTATCAGTATTATAGCCCATATCAACTCATCATATAACCCAAGTTCCCTATCGGTCAAGCGACATATCGCACCCAGTATAAATTATACTCAAGACTTCAACATTAGTATTGCCAACTCAATAAGCTAAATTCCCAGCACAACCTTATAATAAAGATTTTCTGATTTCCAATATAGAACCTGAACATTATATATATATATATATATACTTAGTATGCTCCTAAACAAGTCAAACACACTAATATAGAATTATTCACCACCTATCGATGGCACACAAGAAATTCGTAGCATGTAGAAAGCTAAGCCATACCACTTAACTCATCAATATCCCGCATAGGTGACATAACTAAATCACCCTACACATACCAGCAGCAATCACGAAATTTCGTACTCGAGAATACACCTCAACATAAATCACTTAATGAGGACAAACATACGAATATAGCACAAGACATTTCCACCTTACGAAATAGGTACGTCCAAGCCTTCAAAACTCGCACTCTCGATTCCCAAGGCAACTAACCCCAATGGAACCAACACTATTGACACCAATCCTATACTTGATATACCACAAGAGAAGAAACACTCGACGTCAATATCACGGCTCATAACTCAACCACTTTTACCTTAACCTCATCTTCAAGAAAACTTAGTTTTCTAAACTGCTCAAAATTATAACACCCAAGTATTGAAACCTATTCAATATCAGAGTTCTTATTCTCCTTCAAGATCTAAAACCATTGCTCTGATACCAACTGTCACGCCCCAGAAATCTCAAAAATCCATAAATATAAAATTTACATAATATACATCCCCAAAATACAAAATACCAAACACGGGCGCGTGATTTCAACTATGAAATCTATACCATCAAGCAACACCTCAACGACATTATAACTCGGAGACTAGAAACAAACGCGGAAGCAAGAACAACTATTAACATAAAATAACCAAAGTACAACCTTATAAACAAAACACTGAACGACTACGAACCCACAATAAATGAGAAAAGGCTCCGAATGGCAACTATCCCAAATGCGATCAACCTGCTCAGAAGATTCCCGCTACAACGGACCTCACAACGCTACCACTTGCTTTCCTGGGGGGGGGTTAAGGAAAAACAATTTGAAACAAGAAACGGGGTGAGATAAAATCTCAGTAAGTTACTAAATGCATCTACATGGCATAATATCATGCAAATCAACGATATAACTGAACAAGTAAATCACATTACAACAAATGAGAAAGCTCCCTATCGCCAACTGTCCCATACCAGTTGGAAATAACGACTAACTCATCATGCAGCACATAAGACTGAAATAAACACGTAACAAAGGATACTGAGCCAAGGTTTCACCAAACTGATAGAACAATCGCTGTGCAGCTTCAACCGATCAACCAATCAACAATAGCAGTATAACAACTGAAGAGAACCCCCGTCAGAATCGAACAATCAATCAATCAACCCATCAAACCATCTTCATAGTAGCATAAAAGCTGAAGAGAATACCCCCGGTACTGGAACCCATAACAAAGTAACGTGCCACAAAGGGCGGGAGCCATGCCACAAAGTCATGCTCCAAAACATGCAGCTAGAATACTCACAAAAGGAGCTAGCTCATCCCAACCAAGGCCAATCTGGAAGAGGAAAATAAGGGCAAAACAATGGATTACATTATAATGGACTCGGCTCGTTGCCATTATAATCTTCCCTATCGCCCGACACAACCACAAATGCCAGCTGGACTTTAACAAGCACATAGTAATAAATACTCGCTTGAAACAACAACGGGGGCAATGATTCCAAAGTAGGGAACCATACCAATTAATCACCATAAAAGATGCAAACGATTACTCAAGAAGAGTTCAACAACAATAAACACAAGGAGTTTCTCATAAAAGAGTCCAACAACATTGACCATTAAAACATAATGATTCCAAGATAAGGCACGTACCACATACATCCTAAATATGATACCCACAAGTTAATCATAAAGAGCACAACCAAAACGGCCGCTCACAAATGGCACAATGACTATTACCAAAATGACCCTAAACATTTACTCATAAGGATATACTAGGACTATGAACTCAACCATCTCATCACACCTGGAATTCCAAAGTAGGAAATCATAATGAATACACCGTTAGGTTAATCAAACCGTAAGTACCCAATTGCCAATTCACGCTTTACCTCCGTCCATAACGAACCACTTCTAAACACCCCAAACGAATCCAAAAGGATACTCTTATTAGAACACGATCACGACTGGACTAAACCCTACACTTTGGTGTTCAATAACAACCCTCTAGGTACTATAGGACATCGCCTAAAACCTAGACCAAGTCTTACTCGAAAATCAATTCGATTGGAACAATCACGAACACATCATAAGATGCCCAAACATTCCCAAACAATACTTGGTCAAATTACATAACACCATTGTTCACAAAGGAACCAATTTTAATTACTAAAGTGTTCCACGGTGCCCAACTAAGTCAACTAGAATAGTACTACGGAACCTAGACCGAGACTACACCTTGATCTTAAACCTCAACAATGATACAACCATTCTGATATGGAACCATGCGTCCAATAGAACCATTGCGTAGTACTTGAAAATAGCTTTCCAACGATAGTTTATACGTCTAAAATGGAGTCCGGACGAAGAAGTTATGGCTTCCGGAAGATTGAATGTAAAACGGATAATTTTTATAAAGTGTTCGGCCGGACATTATGAAAAATCCCTGTTTTAGTTCCGAATTTCACTCCTTTCGTTCTAAAACTTAGGAGTACCTATATATACTTCTATCCTAACATTTAAAGACAAGAAAACTCAATTCATGTGCCTCTAAAACCCAAATAACCCCAAAATTATTAAAGAGCATAAAACTAAATTTCACAACACAAACTTAATCACAAGGGACCCAATTCTATCACTAGAGTGTACTACAATGTTCACTAAGGTCAACTAGAAGGACACCCAAGACTTAGACCAAAACGCACTCTTCAATCCCACAAAATAACAAATGAAAGCCTTCAGAGGTTCTGTGCGGCCGCCCACTCGGGTATGTGCGGTCGCACAAAAAGCCATCAAACAAGAACAAACCTTTCAGATAGATGTGCGGTCGCCCACCATTATTTGGGCGGTCGCCCAACCCCCTGGTCTGCCGGAAATCGGGAGGGATGAACTGAGTTCTCCCATTTTCAACCCAAACCAAAACTAAACCAAAATCCAACACTCCTAACTAGCATACTAAGGTACTAGAGCAACTTATAGGTCTAAAAGAACTCATATAACCACCAAAATCAAGATTTAATCCCAACATTCAACAAAATCACCATTTTTATTCAAAACTCAAAATAAATTCCAAATAAATTCTAATCTCAACCAAACTTCAAATATAACACATCAAGCATTATATAAACATGATATGGACATTTTAGCATAAAAGTGAGGGGAAAGCAACTTACTTGAATTTTCTCAAAGTTGTCGGAACTCGAATATTTTTAGCCCTCTACGATCCTAACGACGATCTAAACAAGTTTCATGTTTTAAGAAATGAGAAATAATGAGAGGAAGAGGATGAAAATGAAGAGAGAAGTGAGAGAGAAATTTTTACCTTTTTGGAGAGAGAGAGAGAGAGCATGCTGGGAGAGAGATGATAAGTGAGGGGGAGGGTGAAAGAGTAAGGGAGGTGAGGGAGGGAGTAGGGAGAGATTATTTTGAAATGTTACATTTAGGGCCCCTTCCCTACACTACCCAATATAAATAACTCCCCACTAATAATTAAGACCCAACTCTCTACACTAGCACAATTAACCAATTAAATGCTAGGCATAAATTATTATAACACTTAAAAATGCACACATAATTTATTTAAATCAAATAAATAAATAAATAATTTAATTATTTATCAATAAAATAGAGACGGGTTTTCGGGTCGTTACACAAGATGAGCCCCTTGCATCTCGCTTTTCGCCTTTGGGGAGGACAAACAGCCCAGTGTGTTGTCATGGGAACGGATGGCTTTTGTACGGACGTTTCTTCGATGGTGAGCGGCTCTGCAGTCGTCGTCTTCTTCATGGGAAGATGGAAGTGTATATGAAGAGTATTTAGGAGAGTGTACGCAGTGGGCGTATACGAGGGGAATATATAGAGGGTGCACACAGTGGGTGACACGAGGAGAATATATGGAGTGTACATGGTGGGTGTACATGAGGAGAGTATATATATGGAGGGTGCACACAGTGGGTGTGCACGAGGAGCGTATATGTGGAGGGTGCACACAGTGGGTGTACACGAGGAGAGCATATATGGAGGGTGCACACAGTGGGTGCACACAAGTTGTATATGAGGGTGGGTTTAGAGAGGACAAATAGAAAAGAGAAAATAGTTCGATTGATCAAAGAGTTTGTTATTTTGAGATTACTTGTTTGTTAAGTTATGTATGATGGTTTGCGGGTCCATTTACCTTTTAATGAGTCTTTATTAATGAATACATTTGCGATCAATTCGTCATATAAAGATATAGCAATCAATTGATAATTGAGATTAATACAATTTTCAGGGAGTTGATGTATATGCAAGATTATGTCTCAAGTCTAGAGAGAAAAGAAATAAAGACACTTTTATTAAAGACTCAAGTTGACTAGTCCGGGGTGGACTTTAACAATCTAACTAATGTCCGGAGTGGACTTTCGCTAGTAGAAATAAAAGACTAATGTCCAAGGTGGACTTTTGACTAAAAGACTCTCTAGAACCTACAAAGACTGAAAGACTTTTTATTTTTATTTTTTTAGAAGGTGTAGACACCCCGCCTTGGACTGCTCACCCCGATTGCACACTTGATTTTGTGTTTCTCTATCTTTTAAGTGTTTTCTGTTAGTTTCTGTTACTTTGGTTAAGTTCCAGACGGATTCCGTTAAGTCCCGGGACTAAACTGAATAACAGTTCTAACTTTCTAGTCCATTCTGTAAAAAATTTCTTTACAGAGTCGCGCGCTCCGCCTCTTGAGGCCAGACGCGTGCGCCTTCGGCCGCCTAGGTGGGATGCGTGCGCTTCTGGGGTGTGTCAATTACAGATTCTGCCCAAGAATCTCTCCCTTGCTCATTATACATGATTTTGCCCGGGAAAGATTTCCTGGAGACTCCGTTTGGCTCCAAAAACTCCCCTCTTTCAACTATAAAAACCCATCCAATCCATCATTGGAAGGGACCTTTTTCCTCACCTCTTTTCTAGACTTTTCCTTTGGACTTCTTTTAGACCTTTTTTCAACTAAAAAGCTTTGGAACTCAAGAAGTGTTCTCTCCAAGTATTCAACCTCTTCTTCAAGGCTTTTCAAGAGGTTCTCTTTGAAGGATACTATAGGTAAATGTCTTAAATCTTCTTCTTCTTCTTCTTCTTCTTCAATCAAATGTGCAATCACCCCAAAACCACTTGGGACATGAAACCAATGGTCCTTTCATTACATTGAATTGGCCTAGGAGTCATCTCCCTACATTTTAAACTTTAAAACCCCTTTCTTATCATCATTCAAATAGGAAGAACACATTTATCTTTAAAGTGAATTATGAACAAACAAGACCGACTTTGCTCGGGCGAAATGGGTATTTAAGTACTTCCCATTTCGTAACCTAACCCCTGAACCCCTCATCCCAAAGAATCTCTGTTTTCGTAAATCAAACTTAGACTCATAAACATTAGGTTTTCTTACGTTCCTCAAAAACGTGGATGACGACTCTAAAACATAATTAGACATCCTAGGACGGGCCCGCGTGCTCTGGCCTAAAGCCGCGGCCTCCGCCCCCGGGGTATCTACAGTGGCGACTCCGCTGGGGACTGCTTGAGGGTTAAACTTGTGTTTCTGTTCATAATTCACTTTTCTGGGCATTCTGGAAATTGATATAGGAAGCGCGCGCCTCGGACATTCATGGTCCAAAGCGCGCGCGCCCCGCGTCAAATTCTAGAATTGCCCGCCTTCCATCTGTTCTTCCTACTCTTCCTATTATTTCGTGCTAACAAACATTGCAGGGGTTTCATCACACCATCAGGACCAGGGCAATCCCCTGAGTCCATAAGTTTCTGATAATCTGACAGGTTAGCCCAGAAGCGGGCGCCTCCCAGATACAATGCGCCAGGCGCGCGCTTCTGGGCCAATTTCCAGGGAAAGAACATGTTTTAGTGACTGAACAGAATAGTGGGGTGTGGGCACAGTTGCCTGCATCAGAACAGAATTGAACCCTTGGACTGTTTAACTTTGTGTTTATTTACAGGTCACACTGGTGATTCGGGAGTTGTAATTTACGTGCTTATGTGTTTTTTTATCTTTTCTTTTCAAAAAAAATAAAAAATAAAAAATTTTGTCACGTGATAGACCTCACACTACATGCACATTACTCCTATAAATTGCTCACTATCGAGTCGCACAAATCCAACCCCAAACCCGTCGAGGCCCGTCCTAGAATGTTTCAAGCTCCACTCGACCTTGCTCTTTCGAAGCGGTAAACCTCAGCCCGTGGCGTAGTTCATGACTACATGCCGGGGATGACCTTTAAGCCTCTCTTTAGCCGAGCACAAACCACACAATTCTAGTTAGGGTCTAACACTCCGTGACCAAGTCGCTTTCCATGTACCGAGATTTCCCTAAACTAATGTTTTCAAATCATACATTCCAACTTGTTGAAACGGACGCAATAAAAATCCATCCCCAAAAGTGGTTATTTTGGACGAAAATAAAAAAATCCGTCCCCACATGTATGCTTTACTACATCAATTTAGTTTAATCCCGACACATGTAGGATTCACAAACGCGATGGAATACGATGAGTATATGGGACCGCGAGATGGTCTGTATACTAGTGTGACGATTCCATTATCTTCTTAGAAACCCCAAAAGGGACCCATTCCCTCCGACTTATAAAATAAAAAAAAAAGAGTCTTTTTCTTATGTGGTTCGAGTCGTGTGCCCAACTGTGTGTTCTCAACCTCTTCAAGGACCGAAAGTGTGAACCGAGACTGACAAGGGCTACTTCTCCAATTATAAGTCCGATTGGTACTCTCCGCATCTACAGGAATTCATCCAACCGGCTTGTTCGTGAACCGATCACTCCAACAGCTTCTGCATCATCAATGGCCGGCGACTCCAGCACCAACAACGCCATGACTCTCGAGCAAATTTCTGCCATGGTCCAAACTTTTCAACAACAAGTCACCACTCTCCTCAACGAGTCTCAAACCAAAGAAGCCTTGTGGCAAGCTCATGTCGACAGTCAAAGGGAGGCCCACGTGGCCGAGGTTGACCAATTGAAAGCCAAGCTCCTCAAGCTCTCCAAGAACAAGGGGGTTAATGACAATCAGGAATCCGAGTGGACCGAGGATTTGTTTGAAAGCCCATATGTCAGTGCCCGTAACAAAAAAATGGGGGGACCAAGCACCGACAACAACGACCCCAAAATGGTCGATTCCATCATGGCCTACATTGATCAGAAATTTGACGGCCTCAACATGGGAAAAGGCTCCAACACAAGCCTTTATCACTCATCCATCCTCATGAGCACGATGGCCGCTCTCCCCGACAAATTCAAGATGCCCGACATTAGCAAGTTTAAGGGAAACTCATGCCCGATGGCTCACATCGAGACTTACATTTGGGCTATGGTTCCGAAGAAGGTCTCCCCAAAAGTTATGGCTCAATGCTTTCCTCTCACCCTCGAGGGGGCGGCAAAGGATTGGTATGCAACTTTCCCACTCACTGTCCGTCTTGATTGGGCTGAAGAAGGTCTCCCCAAAAGTTATGGCTCAATGCTTTCCTCTCACCCTCGAGGGGGCGGCAAAGGATTGGTATGCAACTCTCCCGCTCACTGTCCGTCTTGATTGGGATGCCGCTATGCTTGCCTTCAAAAATCAATATCAAGGCAACACCACTCACCGGCCCATAAGGAAAGAGCTCGAGAACACCACCCAAAGAGACAACGAGTCCTTCATTGACTTCACAAGGAGATGGAATGACAAGCTCTCTGAAATTGTTGAGAGGCCAAACACAAAAGAGCAAATGGACATCTTTCTGAAGTGTCTCAAGATTGATCTCCGCACCCACCTAAGTGGGGCTTGCTACTCCGACTTCTCCTAAATGTATGAGGCGGGGGTATGCATGGATGACTTACTCAAGGAGATTAAGAAGGCCACTCCTACCTATCGTTACAAGGCCGCCTCTAATTCAAACAAAGAGGCTTCTGTCAATGCCGTTACTACTGACAAGGGGAATTACAAGAAGGTCCCTCTACTACAAGGCAAGCAGTTCCAAAACGACCGCGTCTACACTCCTCTCCGGCATGACCATCACCGAGGCCTATGAAGCTCTAAAGGCCAAGGGACAAATCACTCCTATTCAAGGGTACAAGCAACCACAACCGCTCCGTCCCAATCATGCCCACCACAAATGGTGTGACTACCATCAATGCACCGGCCACCTCACCGAGGATTGCTTCTCCATCTGAAACACCATCCAAGACCTCATAGACAAGAAGGAATTTATAATCCCTAATGAGGGTAGTGTCAATGTAATAGAGGTAGGAGAGTTTGAAGGAACCACTAATTCGATCCCGATTGTTAATGAGGGCTCCGATGATATGAATATGATAATTCTTTATGTTGTGACTTATGATGAGATTATGAGGGAAGTCTTAGAGAATAGGAAGAAGAAGCTACATGGGACCGTGAACGTGCTCACTCGCAGTGGCCGAGTAACAACGAGCACAATCCCTCCCAATACCGCAGCAACCAACACCTCTTCTCAAAGATCGCAAGAACGCGACGTACCCAAAGATCCTTTGTTAACACAACTCAACAAGACGCAAGACAACATATCCGTCTGGGACCTTATTGCATCATCAAAGAAACACCGAGACCTCGTCATCAAGAACTTGGATGACACATCAGTCTCTCCTGACACGACTCCCGAGGACCTCACAGCAATGATAGGTCACATTCACTTCGTCAATGTCATCACTTTTGCCGACATTGACCTCCCGCCATTTGGGTCCGAACACAATGAAGCCTTCTACCTCAAAGTAAGGGAAAGGGGGAGACCCATCTCAAGAGTTCAAGTACGAGCAAGCAGTCAAGAATCAAAAGACCCGAGCTCGCAAAGAATGTCGACAATATGAAATCCCTAACTTGAGGCCTTACCGCAACACACTGATTGTGAAATAACGACACAAGAAAGGGAGCCTACTCCAATGTCACCCCGAGAGAGGTAGGGCAAGAAAGTGACTATAGAGTCCGAGGTAGAGATTACCGTGGGGGAAGAACTATCCGATCTAGCCTCCATGTTCGAAGAATTTGCCATCATGGACAATTGTCAAGTCAACGCCATCTACGACACCATCGTCAGAAAGGAAGCCATCAGTGAGATCCCGCCAGGCTCCGAGCCAATCAACAACTGGTATTCAACGAAGGGGCCCATAGTATCCGAGGATTTCTTGATTTGAGAAATGGGTTGTATACCCCGTACAACAACAAAGGAAGAGCGGCTCACACTTACTTTCGAGTCCGAGAGTGTTTCTAATACCCTCACCCAAGAGGATATGGAGGCAATAGCCGAGCGTGTGTTTCCTTTCTTTGCTAATGAAAATTCGATATTTCTGAGTACCCGAGATCGCAAACATCATAAATGATGAATTAACTAATAACGAACTTAATGAACAAGTTAATAACGATTCAAATTATGATGAAATAGACCACGAAAACATAACATACCTAAATGAACTAGCTCAACAGGTTCGTTGTCGTGGTGAAAATGGTCCAGGGGCTGAGGAGGAATTGCATGTTGTTAATCTGGGTACCGACGAAGAGCCGAAAGAAACGAAGATTGGCAGCTTCTTCAAGGGTGAAGACAAAGACAGATTGACTGCACTGCTTAAAGAGTTTATGGATGTATTCGCATGGTCGTACAAAGACATGCCGGATTTGGACAGAAAGGTCGCGGAGCACAGAATTCCGATCAGAGAGGACGCCAAGCCAGTAAAGCAGAAGCTCAGAAAGATCAAGCCAGAATGGTCTCTACAAGTCAAAGAAGAGATTGAAAAGCTCCTCGGTGTGGGTTTCATCAAAGTCATTGAGTATCCGACTTGGCTAGCCAACATTGTGATAGTCAGAAAGGCAAACGGAAAGGTTCGAATTTGTGTGGACTTCTGGGATTTGAACAAAGCTTCCCCGAAAGATGATTTTCCACTACCAAACAACCACATGCTCGTCGATTAGACTGCCAACTATGAAGTCTGCTCATTTGTGGACGGTTTTGCCGGTTACAATCAGATTCTCATGTCCGAGGAGGATCAACACAAGACAGCTTTCACAACACCGTGGGGCACTTTCTACTACACGGTCATGCCGTTCGGACTAAGGAACGCTGGGGCTACCTAACAGAGGGCTGTTACGGATCTATTCCATGACATGATTCATAAAAAGATTGAGGTATATGTAGACGACATGATCATCCATTCGAAGGGAACTAACAGTAAACATTTGATCGATCTTCACAAATTCTTTGAAAAACTTCGACAACACAACATGAGACTCAATCCCGCAAAGTGCACTTTTGGGGTCGTCAGAGGAAAGGTTCTCGGTTACATGGTCACTGAGAGGGGATTGAAGCCGATCCCTCCAAGATCAAGGCAATCATTGACATGCCTCCTCCAAAGACGCAGAAGGAAATCAAAGGTTTCATGGTCAGACTTCAATACATCAGTCGGTTTGTGCACCAACTCACTTCCATGTGTGTGCCGATCTTCAAGCTACTAAAAAACAATGTGGCTCTAGAATGGACTGATGCTTTCCAAGAAGCCTTCGACAAAGTGAAGCATTACTTGACATGCCCTCCAGTTTTGGTTCCACCGCACAAGGAGAAGCCTCTCTTGCTCTATCTTACTGTCAATGATGAAGCCCTAGGGGCTATGTTAGCACAAGAACAGCGAGACTCCACAAAAGAGAATGCTATCTACTTTGTCAGCCGCCGGTTTCAAGGAGTTGAAAAGAACTACTCTGTCTTAGAGAAGTCTTGTGCTGCATTGGTTTGGGTTACTCAAAAGCTCAAGCATTACATGGAGGCCTTCCCAATCAAGTTGGTAGCAAAAGTGGACCCGCTCCACTACATCTTTGAGAAGACTTTCATGTCAACAAGAATAGCCAAATGGTACTTCATGCTCGCTGGCTACGATATCACTTACGTCACACTCAAATCCATCAGGGGGAAAGTGTTTAGTGATCAGCTTGCTGAATTTCCGTGTGATGAAGTGAAGGGGGAAGATGTACAGTTCCCCGACGAGCATTTAATTTGCGCTACAACAGAAGAAAATAAGTGGCAACTTTTTTTCGATGGCGCAGCCAATAAGCATGGATATGGCATAGGGATGTTACTTGTTGATACAAAGGACATGTATACTCCAATCGCTATCCGCCTCGAATTTGAAGCCACCAACAACATCGCTGAGTACGAAGCATGCATAGCGGGGCTCGAAGCAGCCCTCGAGAGAAATGTCACAGGTTTAGAGGTATTTGGTGATTCCTTGCTCATCATCAATCAGATATCTGGAAAGTGGAAGATTCAAGACTCGACTCTGCAACGGTATGGTCAGCATCTCGAGGAGTTGGTTGAACAGTTTCAAGAAATCACCTTCACCTACCTGCCAAGGGACAAAAACCATTTTGATGATCCACTAGCCACCATCGCTTCACTGGTCGAAATACCTGAGGGTAAAATTGTGAAGCCCTTCAAAATTTCCAGAAGGAACAGTCCGGCATACTGTATGAGTATCGAGATCAACGAGGACCAAGCAAACTCCCGTGGTATGTGGATATCATGAATTTCCTCAAGGATGGCACTTATCCCGAGAATAGCAATAAGAAGTCCTAAATGGCATTGCAAAGACTAGCCTCCCGATATGTAATGATTGGGGACCGAGTCTACAAAAGACACCACGAAGGGATCAATATCCTATGCGCAAATGAGACCGAAGCTTAAGAAATAATGCATGAGATCCACGAAGGTGAATGTGGGCCCCACATGAACGGGTTTATGTTGACCAAGAAGATACTCCGCATGGGTTATTATTGGAGTACCATGGAAAGGGAATGCATCGAGAAAGTCAATAGGTGCGCCAAATGCCAATTCCATGCCAATCTACAGCACGCTCCACCCTCACAGCTTTACAATATGACCACGCCTTGGCCTTTCTCTTGTTGGGGCATAGACATCATCGGCAAAGTTCACCCTACTAGCAGCAACGGACAATCTTTCGTCCTAGTAGCCGTGGACTATTTTACGAAATAGGTCGAAGCACAGGCTTACCGAGTTCTCAACGCCAAAAAAGTGGCCGAATTCATAAAAACCCACATCATGTGCCGGTACGGCGTTCCTCATGAAATCATCTCAGACAATGGTTCTCACTTTGAGAAAGAGATGGATGCGCTCCTGGTAGAATACAAGATTACTAAGCACAAGTCACCTCCATACCGCCCTCAAGCAAACGGCACGGTCGAGGCAGCTAATAAGACAATCGAGACTATTGTGAAGAAAATGTCCTCTACCAGAAGGGATTGACCCGAAAAGCTACCTCTAGCATTATGGGGCTACCGCACGTCAATACGGATAGCAACTGGAGAAACTCCTTATGCACTGGTATATGGTTCCGAAGTTGTACTCCCAATACAGCTCGAAGTCCCATCTCTACGGGTCCTCCTCGAGAAGCAAGTCAATGAAGTCGATTGGATGCAAAGTCGATATGAACAGCTAGCCCTACTGGAAGAGAATAGCCTAAAGGCAATCGAACGTACGAGGGCCTATCAACAAAGAATGGCTAGGGCTTTCAACAAAAAGGTGAAGCCCCGAAACATCAGTGTGGGAGATTTAGTCCTAAGACAACACCCTCCTAATGCCATGAATGCCCTTGGAAAATGGGGACCCCGATGGATCGGTTCGTACGTAGTCAAGAAGATACTAAGCGGCGGTGCAGTCCGACTCATGGATTTAGACGGAGATCAGCTGCCAAAGGAAGTCAACCTCGACAAGTTGAAAAGATTTTACGTCTAATAAACGAAGACCATCAAAAAAAAAAAAAAAAGCTCGCTAGGTTGAAAACCCGCAAGGGCGGCCTAGGCAAAAATTAGAGCACGTGCAAAAATGAAGCCCGCTAGATTGAAAACCCGAAAGGGCGGTCTAGGCAAAAAACAGGGTGCACAAAAAAAAATGGTCTTCGTTTGTTTGAACTACGGAGACCTGAGCCTCTACACTGGAGGAACGTAAGCAACCTTCGGGTGCTCTCTAAAATATAAACAAATACCCAAATCATCTCAAATTAACAAGAGGCAATTTTTATTCAAATCTCAAATCATTCAAGCAATTACAACGGATTTTGTTGAGCTAATAAAAGACATAAAACATTAAAATCCTAACAAGTGGTCTATTTTACTTGTAATCTCTTGGGGGTACTAGGAAAAATCTAATTTTCTCTTGGCCTTTGAAGGACCACCCAAACGACCATCAATCCTACTCTTCTTGGGAGGCCTAGGAACACTGATGTGGACCGATATCTTCTGCGCAACAGAACGCCTCCGAGCATAAAAATCATCTAAAGGGGTACCGAAAGGGTCGGTCAGAATGTTGTTCACATCAGCAGCAGCCTCCTTGTACCTCAAGGCACTGCTAGGCTCAAAGTCCTTTCCTAGCAATTCAGCCCGAAGAGCATCTACCCAAGTAATGCCGCGGTAGACGGTACCAAGCAAGTGATCAAGTAACTCTCGGGAAGAAAGATACTACCCCGATGCAAAGGAGTAGAAGCCAACGGTTACGATCATCTCCCCAAGCCGACTGAAGCTCATTCAAGAAGTCCGGACCCATATAAGAAACTGGACGAAGCCTCCCGTTCCTCGGAAAATGAATTATCTGTTGACGGCCAAATTGCCTCAGAATCCGTTCTGGATGGTAAAACGAGGAATCTCTCAACCCGGGTAAAACCACATACTGAAAACCAGAGGTCCACTCCATAAAAGGGCGAAGACCCCAAGGGCACCACTCAACATCAGCTGTAAGACGAGAAGCAAAAAACTCCTCCAACCCTCTTCAGTCAAATCTCTAACCAGTAACCGTTGCCTATGAACAGAAAAAGGAGAAAGGTCACCATCTGACGCATAAAGCCTGAAATGCTCCCGAAGCCATATGGTCAAAAGCAAGGGTCTTCCTCGTCGCATCTCACCCGTACGGTGCAATTCGTCCAAACCATGCAATCTCTCTTCTACAAGAGAGGAATTATGCTGAGTCGTTGTCCTTTCGCCTGCAACACGATTTCAGCCAACTGCGCATCCGCAGTACCTAGAGGAGTGACAAACAAAACCTCGCTGAAAAGACAGACAGCCATGGGATTTCTCTTAAAGGACTGAACCACGACATCTTCCAAATGCAAACTGAAAACATCGGAAGCTCAGTTATGTCAATAACGGTCCCGTGCATCATCTTCTTCACCTCTCCAACAGGGAGATTCAGAAGGTCAACCCAAGAATCAACAACACCGCGGTGATACTTAGGGAATGGCTATCACAATCCCAGAAGGCTGCAGCAGCCTTCAACAAGTCCCAATCCGGCTTCAATGTTCGCAAAGTAAAAAGAATTCGAAATCCGAAATCTTTGATGAAAGCATTTTTGGGATGGGTCTTGAAAGAATAAACGAATGTCGATAAATCTTTCTCGTAACTCTTGACAACCTCGGCACCAAGGCTAAAAAGGTTAGTGGCCATGGGAAAGAAGGTTATAAGCAAAATTGGGCAATAAAATGGTGTTCAAAAATGGTAGAAGAAAGCTGTTGGAATCGAATTACCGACCAGAAGCTGATATTATAGCTATTGAGGGATCTTTTGGTCAGCAAATATCAGGCCCTGAATTTTGACTCCCAGAGGCGCGCGTCTCCCGACACCGGTCTATAAGGCGCGCGCGTCACGTCGCCAAGAGAGGAAGTGCCCGCGTCCCAGGTAAAAAATGCTCCAGAAATGGCCCCTGTCAAAGTTCAGAAAGCAACCCAGGCACTTCAAAAGCTCACAACCAATGACAAGTTCAGGATCCCAGCAATGAGAAGGAGCTTAATGGCAACAAACACTCAGTCGGGCACACATTAATTTGGTCCGCCCTTAAGGCATGTCTAAAAACTGAAATAAGATAGAAACTCCCACTCAAAGTAGGGTGTCTTTTATTTTCTCAAAATATCACTTTTTACAATTCATCCCCAGCACAAAGCACTCCGCAGTCAACTGTGCCCGCACCCCATCGAAAGTCAAAGTCAAACAGTCAACATCAAAGTAAGACTCACGACAACAACTTGGTCCGGGGTGAGCCACAAAATCACAGCTTCCTCATCAAGCAAAATCTACATCCATTCAAAGCAAGCGGTCCTCTGGGTCCCGCACTTCAGCAAACGGTCCTCCGGGTCCCGCACTCAAGCAAACGGTCCTCTGGGTCCCGCACTTTAGCAGACGGTCCTCCGGATCCTGCATTCAAGCAAACGGTCCTCCGGGTCCGGCTTCCAGCAAACGAATCTCGCTATCAGCAACCAGGTCCCGCTTCCAGCAAACGGATCTCGCTATCAGGAAACAGGTCCCGCTTCTAGCAAACGGATATCGCTATCAGCAAACAGGTCCCGCTTCCAGCAAACAGATCCCGCCTTCAGTAAACAGATACCGCTATTGGCAAAGCCGCTCACACAGGGAGCGCACCTCTATCCCCTGCAATTTCAAATTCCTGCTTTTATCGAGTATTTTCTTTTTCTTGGTGATGTCCTAGGCAGAGGTCTGTCTTTCGTCAACGCGTTTACTTCGCAATCCACGCCGCCGAGGGCCTTTGTAGACACCCCGCCTTGGACCGCTCACCCCGATTGCACACTTGATTTTGTGTTTTCTCCCTCTTTAAAGTGCTTTATGTTAGTTTTTGTTACTTTGGTTAAGTTCCAGACGGACTCCGTTAAGTCCCGGGACTAAACTGAATAACAGTTCTAACTTTCTATTACATTCTATCAAAAATTGCTTTTCAGAGTCGCGCGCCTCCGCCTCTTGAGGCCAGACGCGCGCGCCTTCCGCCTCTTGAGGCCAGACGCGCGCGCCTTCTGCCGCCTAGATGGGATGCGCGCGCTTCTGGGGTGTTTCAGTTACAGATTCTGCCCAAGAATATCTCCCTTACCCTTTATACATGATTTTGCCCGGGAAAGATTTCTTGGAGACTCCGTTTGGCTCCAAAAACTCCCCTCTTTCAACTATAAAAACCCCTCCAATCCATCATTGGAAGGGACCTTTTTCCTCACTTCTTTTCTAGACTTTTCCTTGGGACTTCTTTTAGACCTTTTTTCAACTAAAAAGCTTTGGAACTCAAGAAGTGTTCTCTCCAAGTATTCAACCTCTTCTTCAAGGCTCTTCAAAAGGTTCTCTTTGAAGGATACTATAGGTAAATGTCTTAAATCTTCTTCTTCTTCTTCTTCTTCTTCTTCTTCTTCTCTTCTTCTTCTTCTTCAATCAAATGTGCAATCACCCCAAAACCACATGGGACATGACACCAATGGTCCTTTCATTACATTGAATTGGCCTAGGAGTCATCTCCCTACATTTTAAACTTTAAAACCCTTTTTTATCATCATTCAAATAGGAAGAACACATTTATCCTTAAAGTGAATTATGAACAAACAAGACCGACTTTGCTTGGGTGAAATGGGTGTTTAAGTACTTCCCATTTCGTAACCTAACCCCCGAACCCCTCATCCCAAAGAATCTCTGTTTTCGTAAATCAAACTTAGGCTCATAAACATTAGGTTTTCTTACGTTCCTCAAAAACATGGGTGGCGACTCTAAAACACAATTAAACATCCTAGGACGGACCCGCGCGCTCTGGCCTAAAGCCGCGGCCTCCGCCCCTGGGGTATCTATAGAAGGAGGTAGCCCCGGTTTAAGTTCTTCTTCTATGCCCATTGGTCCCCTTGGCGGATGATGGCTCCACTATCAATGAGGCTTTGGATTGTCCTTTTATATTGGAAGCACTTTTCGGTGTCATGTCCGATGTATTGGTGATACTTGCAGTATTTGGAGGGATCCAAGTCTTGTCTTGCAAAGTTTGGTTTAAAGTCGAGAAGAGGAGCCAACTTGCCGGCTTGAACTTGATTTTCGAAGCATTCATCTAATGGCATATCCAAATCATCAAACTTGCGCTTGTTACGGACCATCTTGAAGGGAGGTTTATGCATTAGTATTCCTTGCTGATGAGTAATCACAGTAGGCATCCCAGTGGGGGAAGTCCGTGGTGGTCTATACCTTTGAGGAGCGTACGGGTGTTGAAACTGAGCATGAGGAAGAGTGCGGTTAAGATACTCGTAGATGCCATAGATGTCAGACTGGAGTTGTTCTTTGGTGTCTTTTAGAGCTTTGTACACCACCTTCTGGAAGCGGTCTGTTCGTTTGAGGAGAACAGTCTCAAAAAAGGCTTCTTGTTCATCGAGAAAATTTTGGGAGAGGATTGCTTTCTCTCTAAGGATAGTCTCATAGTGGGCCGCTTGCTTGTTGAGGATGGTCTCATAGAAGTCTTATTGCTTGTTGAGAGTGGTGTCAAGATGGACCGCTTGCTTGTTGAGGATGGCGTTGAAGTGGTCCATTTGCTCATTGAGAGCGGTGTTGGGGTGGAGAGTTATCTTGAGACCTTGGGTGGTAGCTTCGGTTATGACTGTGATGATCCCTTCGGTAGACATGATGCAGTATTCTGTTATGGTTGGTGGAGAAGTTAAGTCTTTGAATTGAATTAGACTCATAATTAATAACAAGGCATCGTTATAAAATACTTTTTTATAAAAATACTAGATCTCACAATTTTTGAAATATTCTTCGAATGAAAAGACTAAAAGTTTGACCGGGCCAGTAGCTGCCTACGTTCCCCTTACCATGCAGGAGAGGTTCCACACAATGAGAGGCTCAGGTCACCGTAGTTCGGGTTAAGTAAAATAAAAGAGAGAGTGACCGCAAGAGGTCAATGATTTTGAAAACCATAAGTATTAGAAGATAACCGTAGAATTCAAAAATATAGGGAGATGACTCGGTCCATGGTCAAGATAATGGGTGGGTCGAGAGTTGACTAGAGTTGATCTAGGGTAGACACACGCAACATGATGAATGATTTTAGTTAAGATTAGGATTACTTGTTTTGATAAGTGTTCTTAACTCGATCAAAGTGCATGGCTTTAGAAATGAACAAGGGATTAACCTCGACCACTTCACAAGTGAGAACGACGAGTTAGATAGCCCGGGTTCCACGAAGATAGAGGCAACAGGATCACCAAAATATGTGCACTCAGTGGAGTATCCAGTAGGGTGTGCAGTGTGACACGGACTAGTGGTAGTGTGCCATTTGATTACGTATTTTTAGGAATGATATGCAATGCACGAGAGGAGTCTACTAGCATTACAATTCATAATAATAGCATTTAAGCATGAAATAAACATAATCAGCGCAGATCTAGGACATTTAAAGCATGCTATAACACGTAAACCTGCAGTAAATCGTTAGAAACAGAATTGCAGAAAAGGGGTGCATGGGGCAGTTAGAACACACACAAAATCATGACGTTAATGAAAGTTAGACCCTCTTAAGTTTTGAAAAAACGGTTTCTCGAAAACAAGGTCCTCAGCGGAGTCGCCACTGTGAATACGTGAGTTGGAAATCGAGAGTCGCCACGTTGTTTTATTTGTTGTTAAAACATTGAGAAAACCATTTATGAGAATAATCGGGTTCGGGGGTCAAATTACAATAGAAGAAGAATATTCATGTTATCACTCCTATTTCCCGACGAATCGGTCTTTCTATCATGATCAATGTGTGTGTGTGTGTTAGTGTTTGAGACCGGATCCGAAGATTGCCTACATTCTTCTCATCATGAGAAGCTCAGGTCGGTGTAGTTCATTGATGAATTAGAATGGGGATGATGAAGCGGGATCATGCATATAGAGGGGGGAAGATTAGGGTTAGAAGTAGTTCCTAGATCATATTAGGGTTTGATGAAACCCTAGGATCATCATAGGCTATGGCATATGCACATAAATAGGGATTACAATCCTAGATCTAGCATGTTATGAATGTATAAGCAGTAAATCTAGCATTATAATAAGAACATCATGAATACATATGAATGAACACATAAACATGAAGATCGCTCCCCTAATTATAGCATATATTATGAGTTCTAGACTAAGATTATGAAGAACATATGAATATGGATGCATAAACATAATGAAAACATGCATAATATAGATCTAGCCTAAGAACATAACAAGAAAAGGAAGAGGACTTACCTTGATCGGCAAGAACTATGATTGAAGATTCTTGAAGATTCGAAGAGGCTTCGAGGGTGCCGAAAAGGCTTAAACTAAGAGTTTTCCCATCAGTTTTGACTCAAAACTCGTAGAATGAATTGTGTGTCTAAATAATGAACTGAGGTCATCTATTTATAAGAAAACTTGACCCGGGAGGAGTGGCTGCCCGGCCGGCAAAGTGGCCACCCGCCTGGTCCAGTAGATTGGCACAATTTTCGAGGTTTGTCTATCTGGACTCTGGAGGATGATCAGATAAGCCTATCTTCGATCCCTCATCCGATCAGTCGTTGATATCTTCTTATCTAGGCTTTTCAGGAAATCCTGGATAAGTCCTGCGCAGCTCGTAAATACCTGGAAGGTCCCTGTGAGTTCTAGAATGCCTAATAACTCATTTTCAGGTTGGGTACTAACAGTAGGTGCAAGGCCCTTCCGGCTCCCTCATACTTGGGTTTGTACCCCCTTATAGGTGCTAGCTTGCCTTCCCTCTCAAGCTCACGGAACACCCTACCAAGTCAGATTTGGCTCAAATCGGTGTAGACCCTTTGTGGCTTGGGTTTGGAGGCTTTGCATGATGCTCTCATAATGGTCCCTCATGACATTGAGGTGATGATTATGTTCCTCCTCCATTTGGTTCTTTAGGTCTTGATAAAGCAGGCTGATGCAGTTAACTACCTCATCATTGATGACCTTTTCTTGGTTTGTCCTCCAAATTTTGGGCTCTCTTGACAGCGGCATTGTACCATTTGTTCATTTCATTGTATTCGCTTGCAGTATCTCAAGCTTACTGTGTAACGCCCCGAGCCCGAAAACCGGTCAGAACGCTATCAAATTTGATGGACTGTCCTCACAAACCACCACGAGTCATTCCAGCACGTTTTCGTCCTCACTCACGTGCTCACTGAGAAACTTCCCAGTGGGTTACCCATCCCAGAATTTCTCCAAGTCAAGCACGCTTAACCTTGAAGTTCTTATGAGATGAGCTTCCGAAAAGAAGCTGCATCTTGGTGATATAAGTATTACCAATCAAATCATATCAAACATATCAGGCACACACATTTTTGGGTCGGGGTATTACAATTTCCCCCCTTGGATCCTTGCCGTCCCCGGCAAGACTCACTTGGATCGGAACCCCGGGCAGTGTGGATTCAATAGGGGCTTCGTACGGATTCAAGTGGTGCCTCCCATCGACTCCGCGGTGTAGCACTTTGTTCCGCACAGCACTTTGCTCCACACATCCGGCCGGGACCCGCTCTGATACCATTTGTAACGCCCCGAGCCCCAAAACCGGGTCGGAGCGCTATCAAATTTGATGGACTGTCCTCACAAACCACCACGAGTCTTTCCAGCACGTTTTTGTCCTCACTCACGTGCTCACTGAGAAACTTCCGAGTGGGTCACCCATCCCAGAATTGCTCCAAGTCAAGCACGCTTAACCTTGAAGTTCTTATGAGATGAGTGAGGACAAAAACGTGCTGGAAAGACTCGTGGTGGTTTGTGAGGACAGTCCATCAAATTTGATAGCGTTCTGACCCGGTTTTCGGGCTCGGGGCGTTACAAATGGTATCAGAGCGGGTCCCGGCCGGAAGTGTGGAGCAAAGTGCTATGCGGAACAAAGTGCTACACCGCGGAGTCGGTGGGAGCCACCACTTGAATCCGTACGAGCCCCTCTTGATATGCTTCACTGGGCTCACTCGTGTAAAATATCTCATTAACCAAAGTGAGCTTCGAAGGCTGATTAGGAGCCCGTCAAGCTTTCTTCAACTCAATATGCAACTCATTCTCTACCTCGTGAGGTCTTTGCACCATTGGTTCTTAATCCAAGTAAGCCTTCTCAGTTGTATGCCTTATACCCCCGAGTGGGTAAAATAGATGATTTGCTGACTGCATTCTGTCCCATCTAAAAAGATTCTCTTTCTCGCTATACCTTCTTTAGTGCATTATGCCCTTCAAATCTACTTTGTGGGGTACGTGAAACTCTTCCCTTAGCCTATTTTGGCTAAGCGTTCTCCCATGTAGAGAAAATGGGATAGGTATTTGGTAACCTAATGATTTTCTTAGGCCTTCATACCAGGTAAGAGTTTCTCCCATCCTTATCAAGTTGATAATAGAAAAATCTGAGTTTGGAAGCATCTTAGGGTGTTTACCCCCCTCCTTCTCTACCCGCTACTGAGAGTGAGTGAGCCGGTTCTACCGTTATTAACTTTCACAGCCTTCTAGGCTAGCTTGGAGGCATTCTTTCCATCTGAAGAACGAAAGAGGAAAGCTGCATCTCGTTATCCCAGCGGGTGAACGTCTTAGTTTTATAGATTTCCCTTCTAGCTGTAGTGAGATACCCAAATAGACTTTTACAAGGTTTTCTCCCTCGTAATCCACCTTGGGAGATAAATTAGGTGAGCTACTTAGGCTAGGGACTGCTGCTAGTTGCTAACGTTTACCAGTAGGTTGGTGCTGCTAAGAGTTCACTGGCTGGCAGTAGATCTTCCAACCTCATTTCTAGGAGAACTCGGATAGGATAGAAGCGAAATCAGGCAACTCATGAGGAAGACGAGAAAATAACTACTTATACACGTTTACCCTATAGCGAAAAATTCCGAATGTCGGCGAATCGCGGGTTAGACTTAGAGTCTGTTAATAAGAATAAGATGTTTTCACTCAATTTACATTTGCCTATTAAGAAAAAGTCCTCATAGAGAAGGCTATAGAGAGGCTAAGAGAAGAGCTACTATCAGGAGAGCGAGGAAAGCTAGCATCTATCATAGAGGAGAGCTACTATCCCTACTTCAATCAATAAGTATTGGAAGTGTGAATCGATTAAAGTCAATTACGTCCTATGGTTGACTAAGAATTTCATACTCAATGAGGGGGGTACTCTATATTTCTTATTTTTATTAAATAGTTTTATAGGCTAACTCATTCCCGGAATCAAGTTCCTATACTCAAAAGAAGGGAGGAGTTCAAAACCCGACTTTTCATGAGGAAGCCCATCCACTAGATTTTGCGGAATAATTGTCCTTTCCCCTATAGATTTGAGTAGGAAAGGCCGACCCCAAGGAGCGAATAGTCCTTTGTTTTTCACGGGATCGCCACTTGTTAGCATGTAAACCCCTGCCCTATCGGAAATTGAGCACTCCCGGCGAATGGAAGACTTGGTATACAAAGATCGAAGTCAAAATATGTAGCTCGTCTTTACTCTCTTTATCTCTTATTTGCTGCTATTTGCTCAAGTATTCTGCTCGTACCCTACCTTTCAACCTAGTGAGTTACGTAGACTACTGAGAGGGTACCCACGGTACACGAGATTCTCCTACCCTACGCGCTTTACTGTTTGGATAGTCATAAGGGAATATATAAAGAAGACGGGAAAGGTGTTTAAAGCTCTTTGCTACTCTGGCTAGTATAAAATGTGTCGTTGACCCTAGCCCTCGGAGAGGATAAAGAGTAGAGTTGTTTTTTCCTTTGACTCATTAGCATTGAAAGAGTCTGTTCCCACGTAACTTCAACAAGTTTCATTCTTACTCAAAGACCGAACTGGGAATAGAAGAAGAAGCCTCACATATAATTACCCAAATCATTTCAAACTATACTCCTTACTAGATAAAAGAAAAAAAGTAAAAGAGAGGAGAGAAAACAAGTTGATAAAGGGCAAGAGGCGGGATGGGACGAAGAGGAAATCGCTATCAAGTCGATAAAGGACTGAAGTAAAGACAGGAATCACCAGTAATAATAAGTGCATTTGACAAAAGTTCAGTCAAGAAAGAAGTTACAACTCTGTCATTTTTTACTTCCCCAAAAGCCCTATTCTGATGCTAGAACAAGCATCATTTCCAACCAAGCCTGGCAAGCAAGCACCCTTACCTTTCCCTCTTTCTCGCTCGGAACCAAAGCCTATCATCAATCATTTGCGATGAGGAACCGCCCTTGAACTCGAAAATATCTATGCGAGGTAAGGAGACTTTCTACTTTCGCTATACCTTGCCCATGTCACCTGGGATGCAATCCTCTTCTAAGATGTTTGCTTGATCAAGTGCTTGACTCAAGCCCGGTGTTTATCCATTTGTCAAACTCTGAAAGTCTAGATCCATGCCGCAACTCCTGAATTTCTTCGATTCTTTGATTTGATGCTAGTCCAATCCTCCTTAAGGCCGATTGGTAGCCTTTGAATTGAAGATTTCGCTGACCCTTTGAAGAAATTGAATGGGATAGGAAAGAAAGTTGTCTAAAGGGAATGTTTTAGTGAGATTATCCCGCTTCCATTCATTTTCTTGATTTCTATTCATTCAGGGGTGGTCTTTTTTTCTTTTCCTTTGCCTTGTTCTCTTTTCTGAAATAGTTGCCAAGGTAGTCACCGAGATCTCTTTCTAGGGTCCTCATCCATTCGTCCTAATAGATTCATCAATTCATCGCTAACTTTAGTGGATCCCCCGGAGCTGCTATTGGAAACTCTTTTTCGAGCAACTATTGAAATGGAACTCTTCTTCGTCAAAGCTCATCCGCATACGCAAATTTTTCCTTATTGACTCGTCCGTCTGCAGCAAACTGAAATGAAATGGATCGATCCAAAGCCGAACAAAGGATCGAAACCTCCTACCCTTCCTTGGCGCTAAACTCAAGGTAATTACAAAGTGAGTCAGACTCAAAGATTCACCTTCACGCCCACGCCCTGGCGAGCAAAATTTCTATTCCTTCGATTGAGGAAGCTGAACAAAAAAGAAAATACCATAGAAAAAAAGGAAGAAGAGCTGGAAATGATCGCCTTGGGTAATGCTATCCTTGCTTCATAGACTGGGGTCAATAGG